>JANAVB010040420.1:1006572-1179397 GCA_029216955.1 Iris pallida | reverse complement strand
GTTATATATATAGGTATACACTATGAACCACAATGTAAGCTATTTAAATACAAATATTATCCATAATTGCAATATTGAATTATCAATATATATATAATATATAGATATATATAGAATGCAGTTAGATCTATATATATATATATATATAATATATATATATATATATATATATATATATATATATATATATATATATATATATATATATTATATATATATATATATATATATATGTATGTATGTATATATATTTGTTTAAAGCCTAATTTTGTTATCATGAATTACTTTTATATTACCATGTATATATAATCTAGTTAAATCCCAAAATCCAACATATTTGTTAATGGAATTACTTACTATATTATCAATAAAACATTATTTATATATTTATATATATTATAACAAAATTTTGAATATAACCATAATTTGTAATATGGCCTACTAGGCCACAAAATAAAATAAAATAGGTACCAACCATACATCTACATAGATGTCCTTAGACACCCTACCCGAGTAGATGGGCTTAGGCCTGGTTCGATTCCAGTCCAGACTAGTTTGATACAACCGAATTCCCTAAAACTCCATGATATAATTAATAAATAAATAAATCTTCGGTAAGGGTTAAGTCGCAACTTGGCCTAGTTTTCTTAGTTAGGACATTACTATGGCTCAGCCTTCCCTATCAGGGCTAGTACACTAGTCAAAGCACGCCATTGCACTATCCGTGCCACGATTTCTAGTCACCTTGTACTCCAAAACTCCACCATGGCTAAAGCCATCTACTGTAATAATTAACTAAGTAATTATTTATAAACATTCTAAAAATTGCCATTTAATTCAAATAAATAAATAAAAATATAATTCAAAATTTTAGGAAAAGGGGATATAAATCTACCCACCTTAAACATAATCTCGTCCTCGAATTTTAAGGGAAGAGTCCATCCGTTATGATAGAAGACGGTCTTCATTAGCTATCATTTATTCTCAGGGTCATTTCGTACTACGAATCTTTGAGAGTTTCTACCCACCTTTGGTCACACTACTCCCTCAAATCTCATGTCGCTAAAACTTTATAATCATCCAACTAATTGTTAAAATTTCTATCGATAGATATCTACTGCTTATGGCCACTATAATTCTCTCTTATCTATCAAACATCCCAAAATCTAACAAGCAACAAATTTACACATGTAGCTAAGAAATATTGATAAATTCCAATAAGCATGACCACTCGTCGCTCCGAAATAGGAAGGACAGGAAGATAAGAAAGGATAATCGGGAGCAAATCTGAAGTTTTAAGAGCGGTAGAGATTATCCAATGATACAGATAGAAAGAAGGTCTATGAACCATTGATTTATTTGCTAGAGTGTGCTTCTCTAGTCCAGTCACTTGCTAAACCGAAGAACCCTTCGTTTCTCAGAGGGGCTTGCAATCCGTGCAATATGGAAGTTCCATTCTCAAAGTTTAATCTAAACAAGATTCCATAATAGAACGAAATTTGAGAAATTAAGATTGTGATTTTTTTTTCGTGGTTATTTAAACACACGAGCAAGGGATAAATTATAATACAAGATCGTATCGTGACGTCCAGGTAGATAGAATAATGGTTATGGATGACCCACATCCTAAGAGGTGGAGACTACATAATAGGTATAGGGACCTATTTCAAGTAGTTCGGTTTGATAGTCCAAATATGGTGGCATGTATGGATGGGTTTTACTGGATCTTAATGGGTTCCTTGATTGGACATCAATCGTTGGTTAGAAGAACCATGGATTTCAATCTATATTGACTGAACAAGATTCTAATGATAAAACTATTTCTACTAGGTTAGGATAACCTAGAATAGATTCCAACCCAAGTGGTTGAGCTAGTTGCCAGTCAGGTTGGTTAGCTAGGTCCCTAAAGCCCAAAAATGTGCCTTCAGTGACTTTTGTGTTTAAGTAGCACGAGAAGACACAATTGAGTGGCACACTAGTGACATGTGCGTAGTGGACTTCGAGTAGATCACAACCATATATTGGGTCAGATGAATTGAGTCGAGGTTGAGTCTCTAATTATAGTCGGGAAGTATAATAGTATTATGGTAAGGGTTATGGCTAGTCCTTTTTACCTAAAAGTCGTACCATAAAAATAAAGTACAAGGGGACGTGTTTGAGTGGGACATGATATACCTAGATGAAGGTGGACTCGTCTAGATCTTGCATATGAAATTTTTGTTGGAAGGTAACAGCTGGTCTCGTGCTCTGAATATTAATGACACGACCGGGGACACAAAATGATCTAAATGGAAAGTGGGAGTCCATGGGGCACTAATTATCATAGAAATTATTCTAATCAATCGGTAATCCTCGCATACCCCAAAATTTTAGAAGGCTTACAGTCTATTCACCTTAGAACCTAGGACATGGTTTTAGGAATAATGAGGTTAGAAGAATTCCAAAGTTCGGATATTGTACCTTGACTCTTGTTGATAAAGGATAAGGCACGGCGTAACGGGATACGGTAGATATAAGTCAAGTCAAGTCAAGGATCGTTCCTCAATAAATGGAAAATGAGTATGTACAATGACACATGGTGGATAAAATAGAATGATCTACTCGTCCATAGTATACAAGAGTTATCGATGGGGTAACCAACTCTAAGGCACATCATATGAAAAGATTTCTACCAACTGAGTCATGAATTTCTATTTGTGTCAAGCCTTCCAGACTATTGTCACAGGGTTCTAGTGGTATGGGCTGTAGTGCTCATGTATTACTGTTGATAACTGGTAGATCATATTATGACAGGGTATTTAAGTTATGGTATTGGCTAAGCTAATGACTGTGGTGTTCCAATACTAGTTAGGTCTTAATAATAAAATTTACATAACTAGGATAATATTTGTTAGAAACCAATCTCGGAATGAGTGTCTACCATAGTCATGATAAATGATTGTCCTTACCTTTGTCTTTCATCTCATGCCTAAAACTGTGGGCTTTGGTCGAGGAAAAGTTGGGTTAAGGCTTAAGGATTGCTAGTTAAAGCAAGCTTCAGGCAAATAATTAGAGGCTCACGACATTTGGTTTCTTGAAAATAGATAGTCTCCTAGGTTGGCATTTTGACTAAGGGCAAAACCTTAATCATTCTCAAATACAAATGGCTAGAAGGTCCCAATAGCAGTTTGGGGGTCGAGAGGAGAATGAGTAACTCAAGGCAAGGTTCTAGTCACATGGCTGGCCGATGATAACTACACTTGTATATACAACTACCATAGCCATGGGGATACTCTGTATCTCTCTACCAATTATGAGCTTTCGTGTTTCCAAATCAGTGAAGACAAAAATAATAAAGAGTTCAAGGGAGATGTCACTGAATACAATTTCGTGATTCAAAGGCGAATGTATAATTCAAGAGAAATTGTCAATGCAGTCACGGATGAGATCATAGATACCTTGATATCTCAACCCACATGGGATAATCAAAGAGAGAGCGAACCGAGTGCACTAAGGTTGATCAGACCGTAATACACCGATTCTGATTAGACAATATGTTAGTAGGCGTCCCCACTAAACATATGTCTTGAATCAAGCTCGAGAACAAAGTGAGCTTGCAAAACTAGGCTGTAATAGCATTATTGGTCAAGATAGTCAAAATACAAGTATACGAGATTTTTGAAAGAAGGTACAAGTAGTTCGAGTTTTGTGAGAATCAAAACCTTACCCAGTGTTCTTGTTTATACAGTCTTCCTACTATCTTCTTATCCAAGGCCTTGGTCGACTAATGGGTTATGGGCCTCAAAATTCTATATTCTAGGTAAACCTATTAGTGTCAGTCAATTACCTCGTCAATAGATCACAAAGGCCATGGAATGCCAGATTGGGAGACCTGCTACCCAACTTGCAGCACTTCCACTAGTATTGGCTTTGGATCTTATGGGACATACAGGGTATTGTCTTATCCTCTATAGTATCTTAAACTTGTAATCCCGTTTGAAGTCATTTTACCAAGAATTATGCCTCGCCTGTATACTCGAGCGGTGGTAAACCCTTGGTTTTGTAACTCAAATATGATATAAAATTGACCATTTCTTAACCCTATCCAATATTGACTCAAGGGTAACTACGATCAAAAGAGGACCACTAGCCATAGGTTTAGCAATATTCTATAACCTATATTTTTTAAACTAATTTTAACTCTTGGGGTCGTGCCTCGCTAGTGCGCTGCTGGCTGCAGTGAATCCATAGTCTCCATAATTCAAATAAATAGCGACAGTACGCTGATGTCCTGCCATTATGAGTTAACTAACATTCCTTTAACTATATCTATACAAATTTATGAGCTTCTAGAGATTCAAATAAGTTGACTATGAAATAGGGCGTAAGTATTTGTCCTATCAGTCACAACCCTTAAAATAAAAGATTGAACAGGGAGGAAATAACTAAAGACAAGGAAATATAAACATTCTAGTATCTATTTCATGTGTAGTCAACCATTGAGGAAAAACTTTGATTCGTAACTAACTTGAGGTTCATATATGGATAACATAATCAGAAATTATATAGAAATAATAATTCTTAGGGCAAAATAGGAACTAAATAGGCAATTCGGCTAAGATATGAGGATGATATCTAAGAGCCAAAGAGAAGGAATTGAACAGTTTATCAAGGTTAGACCATTAATTCTAGGAAGCCCTGCCTCACCAAGTGAATAATTTATCCCCATTGGATCATATCACCATATCAAGAGGTATTAGTATACCTATGGGGATCTGTCAAACTATCAAAATTAATAACTCCTCATCTCTAAATTGCATGGCCTAGACTACCCATCGATAAATTTGTATAAGAGACTCATAGTCCTAGTTATTCTCTTAAATTAAATTAATACTAACTCATGAATGAGAATTTCCTAGTCGCAGGCTCTTAATAGTACGACTAACTCAAGTACTATCATGAGTTCGCATGATTTGCAAAAATACACCTGCATGGGCCACCACAAAAACTTGTCACGACCAATACCCGCTTTTCGAAATACGAATGTGTGTCCAAGCCAGCCTACGCCGCAGTGTCGATGGTAGAACATTGTATTGCCACCATGCTCAAAATCACAAATAATGCTCATTCACAAAATTAATTTAATTTACAATATTCACAAGTTTTATATTTGCAGAAAATATAAACTCTTACAAATATTGAAATGGTTACAACTCATCTATCTAGCTAATCTCTAGGTTTTCGTCTACAAGTACACCCGTAACTCCCCATGCTAAGTGAATCTACGGCTAACCTAAAAATATTGATTTCCAGTCAGGAATGGAACGAGTACAATTCACTGAATGCAGTTTCAATAATTGAAAATAACTATACAATAAAGATTAGCCTTTGAATATATGATTTGAAAAATAAACACAGAAAGACAAATAAAACTAAATAAAAAGAAACAATAAATAAACACAAAGATAATACTCACCGTCTGACTGAAGTACCTTTGATATGTGACCGGTCTCAGGACAGTTACACGATACTGTCTACACTATCTACACTGTATAAATTTACACGGTCTGCACTGTATAATGTACACGGTCTACACTGTATAAAAAATAATGAAACACTGTCTACACTGTATAAAGCAATAATAAAATACTGTCTACACGGTATAATCACGGTCTATATTGTATACACCGTATAAGGTTAGATCACACATCGTTGGTACTTCACCTCCCCCGACACCACAAAGAATAAAATCAACATAAAGACTGAAATCATATATCTATCGACTAACAATAATGTATAGTAAGAATCAATACTGAAAACAAATAATAAACTGTACTCATCTGTGGTCCTTTGCTGGTGAAACCGATAATCCAAACCACTCAGTGTGCCACAATAGTCAAAACTCGTACGACAGTCTCCAGATGTTGAAATAGACATTATCAATATTTTCAGAATAGTTAAATTAGCTAGAATTGCTTGTCCTTAAGTCTAATTCTGGACACAGGGGCAAAACGATAATTTTAGGTCAAAATAGTGTCCGCCGTTGGACCCGTTTTGCACCAAAAAATGTGCCATAGTCAATGGTCTCTAAAGTCGTCAAACTACATTTCCATGAATTCGTTTGGATGATACGAACCCAACCGTATGTCCAAAGTTGGATACCGGCATGCCGTACACAAAATCGCCTGTTGAGTCGGACCGTGGGGCCCGCAAAACGACGATCCGATCAACTGTCTCAGAATTAGACCAAACTTGGCATACATGACCAGAAAAATGATACGTCCTGTTGGTGCAAGTTTCGTCTCGATCCGACGAACATGCACAAAGTAATTGAGAAATTTGCATAGGGGTCGATACGATAAATTTCGACGAATACGCATCAAATTCGTCGCGCACACGCAACCAATTTAAATTACGTCAAAGCCCACACGTCCGCAATATCCGTACGCACCTTTCGATGCTTACGGTGCACGATCAAGTCTCCCGAATTGGCGGGACGCACGTCGTATCGAAGAGTTTTTCATAAATTTTAATATTTTAAAATAGGTTTTTCTTAATCTTTGAAATCCGATTTCTCGGCATGTAGTCGACGAAATCAAATCCCGCAAGTTGGGTTGCATAGCCATATAGGTTGTCTTATACTATCTTTAATTGGTTCTCGAAATAACCTAATGGTCTGTCCAAAATCCACCTTCCAAAACAAGGTTTGAGACTAATGTTTTGTCCTATTTTTAACAAATTTTTATCGATCTTTATCTCAAATTTCTGAACGATCGGGTTAGCCATTCCTGATTCTACCTACTGGGGTCTCAAGAGGGTCAACTAGGCTTCGCACAAGATTTTATGGAATCGAATTTCATGGAGTATTCACGAAGAAATGGGGCTTCGAAGGTGGGTACCTGGCGGTGTGACTGTTGTTCTTCCATGTCTTGCCCTTCGCACGCGCGCGGCCCGGCCGACCGTCGGTGGTGCACAGGCGCTGCTACGGTAGCGTGCGGCGGTTGGGGTTGCGTCAGGACATCGCGGTGATTGAGATGTTAGGGTTTCAACTCCCCTCCTCTCCCGATACTCGCTATCCCGATCTCTATATATTGAGTATATATATGGTTTTTTTTGCCAACCCGAGCCTGGGGAAGCCTGGGTCGGCTTGGCCCTGGGCTGTGCTGGTGTACGGGTTAACTTCTGGGTTAGGTTTTATTTTTTTAATCCTTATTTAATTCAATACTTGTTATATACATATATATATATATATATATATATATATATATATATATATATATATATATATATATATATATATTTTATATACATACATACATATATATATATATATATATATATTTATATATATATATATATAGAGAGGAAAAAAAAAAATATATATATATATATATAGAGGAAAATGTACCTAAGGTCGACCTTAGGTAAGTTACCTAAGGTCGACCTCATTTTCCTCACATTACAATATTTTTTTCTTGAATTTTTTTTATGGGATTCATCTACACCTTATTGATTGGCAACATACCAAATTTCAAGAAAAAATAATATTGTTTAGCCCCCTATCTAACCCTTGCAAAATCGACGGTCTAAAACTTTCCTGCTACATTGTCGATTTTACACCTTATTGATAGGGGGCTAAACAATATTATTTTTTCTTGAAATTTGGTATGTTGCTAATCAATAAGGTGTAGATGAATCCCATAAAAAAAAATTCAAGAAAAAAATGTTGTAATGTGAGGAAAATGAGGTCGACCTTAGGTAACTTACCTAAGGTCGACCTTAGGTACATTTTCCTCATATATATATATATATATATATATATATATATATATATATATATATATATATATATATATATATATATATATATATATATATATATATATATATAGGTATACACTATGAACCACAATGTAAGCAATTTAAATATTACAAATATTATCCATAATTGTAATATTGAATTATAAATATATATATATATATATACTAATATATAGATATATATAGAATGTAGTTAGATATATATATATATATATATATATATATATATCATGAATTACTTTTATATATATATACATGTATATATAATCTAGTTAAATCCCAAAATCCAACATATTTGTTAGGGGAATTACTTACTATATTATCAATAAAACATTATTTATATATTTATATATATTATAATAAAACTTCGAATATAACCATAATTTGTAATATGGCCTACTAGGCCACAAAATAAAATAAAATAGGTACCAACCATACATCTACATAGATGTCCTTAGACACCCTACCCGAGTACGTGGGCTTGGGCCTGGTTCGGTTCCAGTCCAGACTGGTTTAATACAACCGGGTTCCCTAAAACTCCATAATATAATTAATAAATAAATAAATCTTCGGTAAGGGTTAAGTCATAACTTGGCCTGGTTTTCCTAGTTAGGACATCACTATGGCTCGGCCTTTCCTATCAGGGATAGTACACTAGTCAAAGCACGCCAATGCACTATCCGTGCCACGAGTCACCTTGTACTCCAAAACTCCACCATGGCTAAAGTCATCTACTGTAATAATTAACCAAGTAATTATTTATAAAAATTCTAAAATCACCATTTACTTCAAATAAATAAATATATATATAATTCAAAATTTCGGGAAAAGGGGTTACAAATTCTACAAAAACTTGTCACTACCCGCATCCGCTTTCCGGGATACGAATGCGTGTCCAAGCCAGCCTACGCCGTAGTGTCGGTGGTAGAATGCTGTATAGCCACAATGCTCAAAATCATAAATAATGCTCATTCACAAAAACTAATTTAATTTACAATATTCATAAGTTTTACATTTGTAAAAAATATAAACTCTTACAAATATTGAAATGGTTACAACTCATCTCTCTAGCTAATCTCTAGGTTTTCGTCTGCAAGTACACTCGTAACTTCCAATGCTAAGTGAAGCCTCAGCTAACCTGAAAATATTGGTTTCCAGTCAGGAATGGAACGAGTACAATTCACTGAATGCACTTTCAATAATTGAAAATGACTATACAACAGAGGTTAGCCTTTAAATATATGATTTAAAAAATAACACAAAAGACAAATAAAACTAAACAAAGGAGAACAATAAATAAATACAAAGACAACACTCACCGACTGACCGAAGTACCTTTGATATGTGACCGGTCTCGGGACAATTATACGACACTATCTACACTGTATAAAGTTACACGGTCTACACTGTATAATGTACACGGTCTACACTGTATAAAGCAATAATGAAACACTGTCTACACTGTATAAAGCAATAATGAATCACGGTCTACATTATATAATGAATCACGGTCTACACTGTATGCACTGTATAAGGTCAGATCACTGTGAGACTCGTCTCACAGTATCGGTATTTATATACGGATACGTATTTTGTAGTGTATTTCGTATTTTCTTGGTTTTCGGAATGCTTTAAATTTTTTCCAACCTATAGATTTTTTCCTTGGCCGGCATACCGCCAGTATACCGGTGTATACCGACGACATACCGTCCATACAAAATTTTCATATTTTAGATATTTTCGATTTCAGATATTTTCATGAATAGTGTTTCCGATATTTTTGTGAATAGTATTTAGATATTTTCGTGAATAGTGTAGATGCATTCTATTATCCAATGGATAATTGGTTTTCTTTCAATGGCTAGGATTGATCTAGATTTTGACATGGATCACGATCCAACGGTCACGATCAATTCACCCCATCTATATATACCCACTCATTTTCTCTCTCTTCTCTCTTTTCATTCTCTCCACCCTCTCACTTCATTCATATTCTCTTCTCTCCCCTTGAGGTTTGCATGGGAGCTTGGCCTTGAGACCTAGAGTGTGGTTTCGTGCCCCTCTTGGTGGTGGAGTCGAAGATTAGGCTTGGAACTTAACCCTAGGCAAGTACATCTTGCTCAAAAGTGACATGACCATGCTATAATTTTGTTTTCCATAGAAATTAAAGCTTTATTATTCTATAATATGCTCCTCTAAATTTTTAACATCTTTAATATATAGAACTTTTGGTTTTGATCGGTAGAATTACGTAGATTTGAGTTTCTATATGTGATTTTGAGTATTTTTAGGTATTGATCTATCAAATGCTTTAATTTGTGAAAACTAATACTTCCATGTTGTAGGAAATTCAATTATACGCAATTTTGAATTTTGAAAATCTGAATTTTGATTTAAAATAAAGTTTTTATGGCCGAAACAAGTTTTGGCAAAAATCTGAATTTTGTTGTTGTTTGGAAAATCTGTATACCGACGGTATGCCATATTATAACGAAGGTATGCCAATTTTTGCACCAGAAACTTTCTGTCTTTAGGTCGGTATACCATCGGTATACCGCCGTATACCGCCAGTATGCCGTTTTAGTCTGAATTGAGCTGTTTTTGCCCCTTTTTGTCCGTTTTTGATATTTTCTCGATTGTAATGACTCTTAACTTGATTAGATGACCTTGTATAGTTAGAGAATGATTGTATACCCTATATACACTTGACACTAGTATATTTTCATGAATTGTTTTATGTCATGTACTTATCTCTATTGATTTCTTCTTACATGCCTTGATATGTATTGCCGTGACTTTTCCAATTTTATGTCAAGTATATTTATTGTCTAGCTGTACATTGATTGATAGTAGCCTGTCATGTCATACTCACGATTTTCATACATGTCCAGATTCTTGATAGTGGCTCATAGTAGCGCACTCATGACTTGATTTTCTTATTGATTTCTAGACCCGAGATATGAGTACATGTTCTTTCTTGACACCGTAGATATAGCTTGTTGAATGTTTAATCAATTGCATCTTGGCACTGGACAATCGAGTGTGAGTATTGTTCCGTATATCACATGATGTTAGTACGGGAATGTTCGTAAGTGATAACTTACGATTTACTCGTATATGGCACACGTCATCTTAGGAAATTCTTGAGTGTCCACGACTTGAGAATTTGACATAAATATGATAAGGTAAATGACTAGTAAAATTCAAGTAGATCATTGTAGGAGGAAATTCGCACTACCAACCCCGAGATCCAAGGGCCCCATGAGGCATGGCTCAACCCTGCTAGGCAAGGGCTCCATAACCTACCAAGTTTGCGTGTATTGATACATGATCGAGTCACATGTCGTGCCGGGTTGCGGCACAGTCAATTATATATGTTATATGATATGATCGAGTCACATGTCGTGCTGGGTTGCGGCACTGTCAGTTATATGTTTTCTTTTACAAGTATATGATATGGTTGTTCATGCTACAAGTCAAGACACGTTTCATCTGCCAGCAGTCTTGTTGGACAACAGATGTACTACTCGTACCCCTAGACATCTGGGTATCTGCAGTCAGGTAGTTGCGAAAATCCTCAACTTACATACTAGTAATTAGGATTGTGATAACCCTAGCTAGTTAATAATAGCAAGCCGTAGGTAATGATTGGCCGTGCACTTTTGGTTGTGTGTTACTTTATGCTCTTTGTGCCGGTGAGTGGCCAGAGGCTAAGTTCTGCTCGGGAAAGGTTCTGCAACCCTGGTCCTTGTTTGGTTTAAGGGTTGTGGCTCTGATTTCTAGTAG
Organism: Iris pallida; assembly: GCA_029216955.1. Lineage (NCBI taxonomy): Eukaryota > Viridiplantae > Streptophyta > Magnoliopsida > Asparagales > Iridaceae > Iris > Iris pallida. Next base: position 1,167,811 of record JANAVB010040420.1, on the reverse strand, counting down.
TTCCTAAGTCCCTTGTTGCTCATTGGCTTATTGTTCTCTATTGCTATATGGTTCAGTATTTCCATTCAATCATTTATATTTTCGAGATACGTGCATTGGTACCGCACTAGTCTCGACCCATATTTATTTATTTTTGTCATTATGTCGTTGTGTTGTTGTTGGACTTTGTAGTTCACCTCGAGCCTTCCTTGTGGTACTTGCTATTTGGGGTCTGACCCCACTAGTTTTGCATGGCCAGGTTCCACAGTTGATCACGAGGATCTACCATCTTCTCCTCCGGATGGTTCGCACTCAGAGGACCGACATGTATTAGCGAGTGGGTTACCTTTATTTCCCAATTTATCTTGCACTTTCATTTTGTGGTGTATTAGCCAAGGACGTATGTTAGTCCTTGTTTCTGGGTTTTGTTCCCTCCATCTTAGTACGGCGTGGATGTATATTGTGGACAGCTGCTAGTTGTATATTTACATACCTTTTGTATAGTCAGTTGATATATCTTTTATTATGTCAGCTCTTATGATTATGTATGTATTTGTGTTTGGGACACCTTACCCATCTCATATATGATTTACTCTTTATTGCTTCTTATGTTGATTGGATTGAGATAGGATTTGTTCAACCTTAGGAGTCGTCAGTGGCATGCTAGAGTCCCACTTGTCTTCTAGACAGCTTTGACCGTATCTCGGGGTATTGGCATACTCTGATATACGTAGCTGGCTTTGTTTCGCCCCCGATCTCCAGTATTCTGGTTCTGGGGCATGACAGGGTTTTTTTATGGCCCATGTAGGTCTGTCTTCAGACTTGTGGGGGATTCATCTTGTTAGAATCTTAATCCTATATTTTTCTTCGTTTGATCTTCCCTTACTTATCGTATTTCTCGCTTTTCTTGAACTGTGATCATGATTGGCATATCCTTGCTCTATTCATGTCCATTGATGATATCATGTGTCCTTATCCTTCAGGGACACCCCAGCTTCTTACCTATTTCTTTCGAGGATTTTATTGCTCCGTCTTCTTCCATGGTTCAGGTAGCATGTCGGCATCAGATTCCACCTCCATAGAGTCAGGTACCAGTACCATCTCAGCATCTGTTTGGCAGCTCAGTTCACTACACTCCAGTCAGCAAAGTCAGCCCGAATCAGGTGTTCGCATCTCCTTCCGACGTGGTCTCAGCAGTTTCAATGTCAGCATTCGACACAGTTTGCCCAGGTCCAGTAAGTCAGGTAAAATTTAGCAGCAGGTAAGAGCAGCAGTCCCGATGCATATGCAGAGAGAGTTTGTTATCATAGAGCAGATGTTGGTTGACGACAGTCAGATTGTTAGTAAGCTTCTGAGGTGTTCTTTCAGTCATTCTTATTCTTGGGTTCCGTTGACGGCCTTGTATTCCATTCATACCCGGAATGCGATGGTCGACTTAACATATTCGGCGAGTGAATGCGAGTTTCTCGTACCACTCATCTGCCTCCGTATCTCATGATACACGATATCTATCATGTATCCCGACTATGTAGGTGCGTCCTGGATTAGAGTCATGTCTTCGACTGAGTCATTGGTACCGACTTACTTCGAAACTTGACCCTTGTCCACTTTGTGAGTCAGTGTAGGCAAGCGAAGACGAATCCCTACTCAACTGACTCAGGGGTATATTATTCCATATGCCTCCTTTTCTTGTATTATATATGTATGTATTTATTATTTTCCGTATTTATTTAAATTCTGTATCTCAAATATCACTTGTACACGGGATGTTTTCTTTTTATGTGTTATGATTTTACATTGTTTTAGCATGTGTATTTTTGCTCGACTAGCTTTAGGAAATTTCGAGGATGGAATTTTTCTAAGTTGTGGAGAGTTGTGAGACTCGTCTCACAGTATCGGTATTTATATACGGATACGTATTTTGTAGTATATTTCATATTTTCTTGGTTTTCGGAATGCTTTAAATTTTTTCCAACTTATAGATTTTCTCCTTGGCCGGCATACCGCCAGTATACCGGTGTATACCGACGATATACCGTCCATACAGAATTTTCACATTTTAGATATTTTCGATTTAAGATATTTTCATGAATAGTGTTTTCGATAATTTTGTGAATAGTATTTAGATATTTCGTGAATAGTGTAGATACATTCTATTATCCAATGGACAATTGGTTTTCTTTCAATGGCTAGGATTGATCTAGATTTTGACATGGATCACGATCCAACGGTCACGATTAATTCACCCCTTCTATATATACCCACTCATTTTCTCTCTCTTCTCTCTTTTCATTCTCTCCACCCTCTCTTTTCATTCATCTTCTCTTCTCTCCCCTTGAGGTTTGCATGGGAGCTTGGCCTTGAGACCTAGAGTGTGGTTTCGTTCCCCTCTTGGTGGTGGAGTAGAAGATTAGGCTTGGAACTTAACCCTAGGCAAGTACATCTTGCTCAAAAGTGACATGACCATGCTATAATTTTCTTTTCCATAGAAATTAAAGTTTTATTATTCTATAATATGCTCCTCTAAATTGTTAACATCTTTAATATATAGAACTTTTGGTTTTGATCGGTAGAATTACGTAGATTTGAGTTTCTAGATATGATTTTTGAGGTATTGATCTATCAAATGCTTTATTTGTGAAAATAATACTTCCATGTTGTAGAAAATTCAATTCTATGTAATTTTGACTTTTGAAAATCTGAATTTCGATTTAAAATAAAGTTTTTATGGCCGAAACAAGTTTTGGCAAAAATCTGAATTTTGTTGCTGTTTGGAAAATCGGTATACCGACGGTATGCCGTAGTAAACCGAAGGTATGTCGATTTTTGCACCAGAAACTTTCTGTCTTTAGGCCGGTATACCGCCGTATACCGCTGGTATGCCGTTTTATGCCGTTTTAGTCTGAATTGAGCTGTTTTTGCCCGTTTTTGTCCGTTTTTGATATTTTCTCGATTGTAATGGACTCTTAACATGATTAGATGACCTTGTATAGTTAGAGAATGATTGTATACCCTATATACACTTGACACTAGTATATTTTCATGAATTTTTTTATGTCATGTACTTATCTCTACTGATTTCTTCTTACATGCCATGATATGTATTGCCGTGACTTTTCCAATTTTATGTCAAGTATATTTATTGTCTAGCTGTACATTGATTGATAGTAGCCTGTCATGCGTACTCACGATTTTCGTACATGTCCAGATTCTTGATAGTGGCTCGTAGTAGCGCACTCATGACTTGATTTTCTTATTCATTTCTAGACCCGAGATATGAGTACATGTTCTTTCTTGACACCGTGGATATAGCTTGTTGAATGTTTAATCTATTGCATCTTGGCACTGGACAATCGAGTGTGAGTATTATTCCGTATATCACGTGATGTTAGTACGGGAATGTTCGTAAGTGATAACTTACGATTTACTCGTATATGGCACACGTCATCTTAGGAAATTCTTGAGTGTCCACGACTTAAGAATTTGACATAAATATGATAAGGTAAATGACTAGTAAAATTCAAGTAGATCATTGTAGGAGGAAATTTGCACTACCAACCCCGAGATCCAAGGGTCCCATGAGGCATGGCTCAACCCTGCTAGGCAAGGGCTCCATGACCTACCAAGTTTGTGCGTATTGATACATGATCGAATCACATATCGTACCGGGTTGCGGCATAGTCAGTTATATATGTTATATGATATGATCGAGTCACATGTCGTGCCAGGTTGCGACACAGTCAGTTATATATTTTGTTTACAAGTATATGATATGGTTGTTCATGCTACAAGTCAAGACACGTTTCATCTGCCAGCAGTCTTGTTGGGCAATAGATGTACTACTCGTACCCCTAGACATCCGGGTATCTACAGTCAGGTAGTTGCAAAAATCCTCAACTTGCATACTAGTAATTAGGATTGTGATAACCCTAGCTAGTTAATGATAGCAAGTCGTAGGTAATGATTGGCCGTGCACTTTTGGTTGTGTGTTACTTTATATGCTCTTTGTGTCGGTGAGTGGCCAGAGGCTAAGTTCTGCTCAAAAAGGTTCTGCAATCCCGGTCCTTGTTTGGTTTAAGGGTTGTGGCTCCGATTTCTAGTAGTTCCTAAGTCCCTTGTTGCTCATTGGCTTATTGTTCTCTATTGCTATATGGTTCAATATTTCCATTCAGTCATTTATATTCTCGAGATACGTGCATTGGTACCGCACTAGTCTCGACCCATATTTATTTATTTCTGTTATTATGTTGTTGTGTTATTGTTGGGCTTTGTCGTTCACCTCGAGCCTTCCTTGTAGTACTTGCTATTTAGGGTCTGACACCACTGGTTTTGCATGGCCAAGTTCCACAGTTGATCACGAGGATCTATCGTCTTCTCCTCCGGATGGTTCGCACTCAGAGGACCGACATGGATTAGCGAGTGGGTTACCTTTATTTCCTACTTTATCTTATACTTTCATTTTATGTTGTATTAGCCAAGGACATATGTTAGTCCTTGTTTCTGGGTTTTGTTCCCTCCGTCTTAGTACGGCATGGATGTATATTTTGGGCAGCTACTAGTTGTACATTTACGTACCTTTTGTATAGTCAGTTGATATATCTTTTATTATATCATCTCTCATGATTATATATGTATTTGTGTTTGGGACGCCTTACCCATCTCATATATGATTTACTCTTTATTGTTTCTTATGTTGATTGGATTGAGATAGGATTTGTTCGACCTTAGGAGTCGTCAGTGGCATGCTAGAGTCCACAAACTTGTCTTCTAGACAGCTTTGACCGTATCTCGGGGTATTGGCGTACTCTGATATACGTAGTTGGCTTTGTTTCGCCCCGATCTCCAGTATCCTAGTTCTGGGGCGTGACAGGGTTTTTTGGTGGCCCATGTAGGTCTATCTTCAGACTTGTGGGGGATTCATCATGTTAGAATCTCAATCCTATATTTGTCTTCGTTTGATCTTCCATTACTTATCGTATTTTTCGCTTTCGTTGAACTGTAATCATGATTGGCATATCCTTGCTCTATTCATGTCCATTATTGATATCATGTGTCCTTATCCTTCAGGGACACCCCAGTTTCTTACCTATTTCTTTCGAGGATTTTATTGCTCCGTCTTCTTCCATGGTTCATGCAGCATGTCGGCATCAGATTCTACCTCCACAGAGTCAGGTACCAGTACCATCTCAGCATCTGTTTGGGAGCTCAGTTCACTACACTCCAGTCCGCAAAGTCAGCCCGAATCTTGTGTTCAGCATTCCTTTCGACGTGGTCTCAGCAGTTTCAATGTCAGCATTCGGCGCAGTTTGCCCAGGTCCAATAAGTCAGGTAAAATTCAGCAGCAGGTAAGAGGAGCAGTCCCGATGCATATGCAGAGAGAGTTTGTATCATAGAGCAGATGTTGGTTGAGGACAGTCAGATTGTTAGTAAGCTTCTGAGGTGTTCCTTCAGTCATTCTTATTCTTGGGTTCCGTTGACGGCCTTGTATTCCCTTCGATTTGGCTCTGCTGAAAAGAATAAGCGAGGATGGGATGTGGCAGGCCGGCTGGGCTTTGGGCCTGGTCGGGCTGGGAACTGGGCTTGCTTGGTTCTTTTCTTGGGTTTTTTTCATTTGTTTGTTTGATTTCTTTTTCTATATATATATATATATATATATATATATATATATATATATATATATATACCCTTCGATTTGGCTCTGCTGAAAAGAATAAGCGAGGGTGGGATGTGGCAGGCCGGCTGGGCTTTGCGCCTGGTCGGGCTGGGAACTGGGCTTGCTTGGTTCTTTTCTTGGGTTTTTTTCATTTGTTTGTTTGATTTCTTTTTCTATATTTTTTTTTATTTCTTTTTCTATATATATATATATATATATATATATATATATATATATATATATATATATATATATATATATATATATATATATCCTTATATTTATACATATATATATTTACCACAAATTCCACACAGACAATAAAATATTTTAAATATAATCAATATTTTCACTATAAAAATCATAATTCTATATATATATAATTTATATAAATAAAATTAATTTATACTGTTGTATTTGTACATAAAGCCTATTTTTCGTATTCTATAAACTCATTTATATATCTAAATAGATGTATATACACGTATATACTTGTACCCATGTAGATAATTATATAACACATACCTACAATATATCCCACCCAAAATCTAGTAAATTATTCTTAGCAACTTATTTATTATATAAAACTCTTTTATATAAGAAATACTTATTTATCCATTAAAATATTTATACTAATTAAACTACACCAATAGTTTTCTACATGGACATCTTTTGGACGTACTACATGCCTACACGGGTTTGGGCCTGGTTCGGGTCCAGTCCGAGCTAAATCGGTACAACCGGATCTCCTAAAATCATAATCTTAATTAATATATAATTAATTAATCTATGGAGGTTAAGTCGCAACTTAGCCTGGTTTTCCTAGTTAGGACATCGCTATGGCTAGCCCTTCCCTATCAGGGCTAATGTACTAGTCAAAGCACGCCACTGCACTATCCGTGCCATGATTTATAGTCACCTTGTACTCCAAAACTCCACCATAGCTAAAGTCATCTACCGTAATAATTAACTAAGTAATTATTTATAAAAAAATTAAAAATCACATTTAATTCAAATATATAAATAAGTAAAATATATATCAAAATTTTGGGAAGAGGGTTACAAATCTATCCACCTTAAAAATAATTTCATCCTCAAAATTTAAGGAAAGAGTCCATCAGCTATGAGAGAAGACGGTTTCCATTAGCTATCATCTATTCTCATGGTCATTTCGTACTACGAATCCTTGAGAGTTTCTACCCACCTTTGGTCACAATACTCCCTCAAATCTCATGTCACTAAAACTTTAAAATCATCCAACTAATTGCTAAATTTGTTATCGATAGATATCTACTGTGTATGGCATCTATAATCCTCTCCTATATATCAATCAACCCAAAATCTAACAAGCAACAAATTTACACAAGTAGCAAAAAAATATTGGTAAATTCTAATAAGCATGACCATTCGTCGCTCTGTAATAGGAAGGACCTGATGATAAGGAAGAATAATCAGGAGCAATATGAAGTTTCCACAGCGGTAGAGAGTATCCAATGATACAGACAGAAAGAAAGTTTATAAACCATTGACTTATTTGCTAGATTGGGCTACTCTAGTCCAGTCATTTACTAAATCGAAGAACCCTTCGTTTCTCAGAGGGCCTGCAATCCGTGCACCACAGAAGTTCCATTCTTGAAATTCTAATCCAAACAAGATTCCATAATAGAACGAAATTTGAGAAATCAAGATTGTGATCTTTTCGTGGTTATTTAAACATACGAGTAAGAGATATAAATGCAATACAACATCGTATCACGACTTCCAGGTAGATGGAATAATAGTTATAAAAGATATCATATTCTAAGACGGGGAGACTACATAATAGGTATAGGGACCTATTTCAAATAGTTCGATTTTATAGTCCAAGTATGGTGGTATGCATGGATTGTTTTACTGGTCTTAATGGGTTCCCTGATAGGACATCAATCGTTGGTTGGATGAACCTTGGATTTCAATCTATATTGACTGGACAAGATCCCAATGATAAAACTATTTCTACTAGGCTAGGGTAACCTAGAATAGGTTTTCACCCAAGTGGTTGAGCTAGTTGGGCAGTCGGATTGGTTAAATAGGTTCTGTAAGCCTTAAAAATGGTCCTTTCGTGACTTTTGTGTTTAAGTAGAACGAGAAGACACAATTGAGTGGCACACTAGTGACATGTGCGTAGTGGGCTTCGAGTCGATCACAACCATATATTGGGTTGAAAGTTTCGAGTCGAAGTTGAGTCTCTAATTATAGTCTGGAAGTTTACCGGTATTATGGTAAGGGTTATAGCTAGTCCCTTTTTACCTGAAAGTCGTACCATAAAAATAGAGTACAAGGGGACATGTTTGAGTGGGACATGATATACCTAGATGAAGGTGGACTCGTCTAGATCTTGCATGTGAAATTTGTTGGAAGGTAACAGCTGGTCTTGTGCTCCGAATATTAATGACACGATCGGGGACAAAAATGATCTAAATAGAAAGTGGGAGTCCATGGGGCACTAATTATCATCCTAATAAAAATTATTCTAATCAATCGGTAATTCTCGTATACCGCAAAATTTTAGAAGGCTTACAGTCTTCTCACCTTAGAAGCTAGGACAGGGTTTTAGGAATGATGAGATTAGAAGAATTTTAAAGTCTGGGTATTGTACCTCGACTCTAAAGAATAAGGCACGGCGTAATGGGATACAGTAGATATAAGTCAGGTCAAGGATCGTTCCTCAATAAATGGAAAACGAGTGTGTACAATGACATATGGTCGATAAAATAGAATGACCTACTCGTCCATAGTATACAAGAATTTTTTTTCGACGGGGTAACCAACTCTAAGGCACATAATATGAAAAGATTTCTAACGAATGAGTCGAAAAGTTCTATTTGTGTCAATACTGTCAGACTATTTTCATAAGGGTTCTAGTGGTATGGGCTGTAGTAGTCATGTATTGCTGTTGGCAACTGGTAGATCATAATATGACAGGGTATTTAAGCTATGGTATTGGCTAAGCTAGTGACTGTGGTGTCCCAATACTAGTTAGGTCTTAATAATAAAATTACATGACTAGGGTAATATTTGTTGGAAACCAATCTCGGGATGAATGTCTACCATAGGCACGGTAAATGATTGTTCTCACATTTATCTATCCATCTCATGTCTAAACTGTGGCTTTGGTCGAGGAAAGGTTAGGTTAAGGCTTAAGGGTTGCTAGTTAAAGCAAGCTTCAAGCAAATAATTAAAGACTCACAACAATTGGTTTCTTGAGAATGGATGGTCTCCTAGGTTGGCATTTTGACTAAGGGTAAAACCCTAATCATTCTCAAATTCAGATGGCTAAAAGGTTCCAATAGTAGTTTGAGGGTCAAGAGGAGAACGGTTATCTCAAGGCAGGGTTCTAGTCACCTGGTCGGCCGATGGTAGCTACACTTGTGTATACAACTATCATAGCCATGGGAATACTATGTATCTCGCTACCAATTATGAGCTTTCGTCTTTCCAAATCAGTGAAAGACAAAAATAATAAAGAGTTCAAGGAAGATGTCACTTAATACAATTTTGTGATTCAAAGACAAATGTATAATTCAAGAGGAATTGTCGATGCAGTCGCGGATGAGATCCTAGAGACATCTATATCTTAATCCACGTAGGTAAATCAGAGGGAGAGCGAACCGAGTGCACTACGGTTGATTAGACCATAACATATCGATTCTGATTAGACAATATGTTAGCAGGCATCCCAAATAAACATATGTCATGAATCAAGCTCGATAAAAGAGTAAGCTTGCAAAACTAGGCTGTAATAGCAGCATTGGTCAAGATAGTCAAAATACAAGTATACGAGATTTTTGAGAGAAGGCACAAGTAGTTCGAGTTTTGTGAAAATCAAACCTTACTTGGTGTTCTTGCTTTTACAGTCTTCCTACTATCTTTTTGTCTATAAGGCCTTGGTCGACTAGTGGTTTATGGACCTCTAAATTCTATATTCCAGGTAAACCTATTACTGTCAGTGAATTACCTCGTCAATAGATCACAAGGACCACAAAATGCTAGGTTGGGAGTCATGCTACCCAACTTGCAGAACTTTCACTAGTATCGGTTTTGGATCTTATGGGACACACAGGGCATTTTCCTATCCTCTATAGTATCCTAAACTTGTAGTCACGTCTGAAATCATTTCACCGAGGATTATGCCTTGCCCATATACTCTGGCTGTGGTAAACCCTTGGTTCGTAACTGAAATATGATACAAAATCGAACATTACTTAACTCTATCCAATATTGACTCAAGGGTAACTACGATCAAAGAGGACCACTAGCCATAGTTTAGCAACATTCTATAACCTATATTTTCTTAAACTAATTTCAACTCTAGGGGTCGTGCCTTGCCAGTGCGCTACTGGCTGCAGTAAAACCAAAGTCTCTATAATTTAAATAAATGGTGACAGTACGCTGTTGCCCTGCCATTACGAGTTAACTAACATTCTTTTAACTATATCTGTAAAAATTCATGAGCTTCTAGAGATTCAAACAAGTTGACTATGAAATAAACCGTAAGTATTTGTCCTATCAGTCGCAACCCTTAAAATAAAAGATTGAACAGGGAGGAAATAATCTGAAGACAAAGAAATATAAACATTCTAGTATCTATTTCATGTGTATTCAAACCATTGAGAAAAAACTTTGAATCGAAACTAATTCAAGGTTCGTATATGGATAACATAATCAGAAAATAATAATTCTTAGGGCAAAATAGGAACTAAATAGGCAATTCGGACTAAGATATGAGGATGATATCTAAAGAGGCAAAGAGAAGGATTTGAATAATTCATCAAGGTTAGATCATTAACTCTATGAAGCCATGTCTCACTAAGTGAATAATCTATCCACATTGGATCATATCGTCATATCAAGAGGTAATACTGTACCTGTGGGGATCTGACAAACTATCAAAATTAATAACTCCACATCTAAATTGCATGGCCTAGACTACCCATTGGTAAATTTATATAAGGGACTCCTAGTCCTAGTCATTCTCTTAAATTAAATTAATTCCTAACTCGTGAATGAGCATTTCCTAGTCACAGGCTCACAATAGTACGACTAACTTAAGTACTATCACGAGTTCGCATGATTTGCGAAAACAGACCTGCATGGGCCACCATAATCACTATACCCCAATCCAATCACTATACCCCAACCCCAATCACTATATCACGAGTTCGCATAATTTTTAGAATTTTTATAACTAAGGCAAACCCACCCAATCACTATACCCCAATCCAACTAGAATTTGAATAACATAGTCCGCAACCATTCAATTTCTCGAATCGAAACCCAGTATTGTACCTCAACTAATCCAAACAAAATTCTCAAGTCTTTAACTCAATTCCCAACCAATCTTTCAAACCTGACTGCATCAATGCCTCAATGACAATCATATGTATCGATATTCAATTGTCAACCAATTTTACTATCTCCTAAGTCACTCTTGAATCGATCCATGTTCCTTCTTCCAAGAATTTTTTAATACAAGAAATAAGCGACCAACTCTGAACCACTTCCACACATACTTCAATCACACTCTTCCAAACATGATCATAATCCTGAAAACGTCATCAAATTTCCAACTAGTATAAATTCATCTTCATTTAAAATCCAAAGAACAATCTCAATTCATTGCTAGATTGCAACATCTTAATATATATATCCATCTTACTCATCAACATGAAATATCGATTCAATAAAATTTGATCCATCTCATATATCCAGCATATGCACGCATCAATGTTACCTCGAGGAATATCCATTCAAATCTGATCAAGTTCCAAGATCACGTTATCATCCATCACTTCTTCTAAGTGTACGATTCTGAAATAAATTTTCTTTATCAATACATATTTCGACCTACACCTCAATCCGACCATTCTTTCGATACAAGCTCATTCTTCGATCACAAATCATCAGCCAGTATCCTCAAACATGAAACACCTCAAGTCTAATCTCTCCATCTCGCTATTCCCTAGCTCTGCTCTAAGTTCGTTTGAATAGGCACATTTTTTAGGGTCGTCCTACCAATTCCTAGCACTCAAAATTGAAAAGTCTATCTAAACACTAGGCCAGTTAACTCATTAGCTATACTCAAAATAAATAGCACCATTTTTGTCCTAATAACCATAAGTCACTACATTCACCCCTAAACTTAGGGTCCATCCCTATTAGGCAGTCTACGGGATATCTACCCAACTCTCCAATCAGAGCATCTAATATTGAACATCTTGCTAATCAAAGCATCCTCAAATTCCATGGGTCGATGTCTATCTAGTAAAGCCTTTCCTAGGGTAGATTCATTCATGATCGTCCTCAATTACAACATGATTCAACGACATCAATCCAACAACTCTCAAAATCCCATTATAGTGACATTTTTGCATTTTTGTGTTATTTTTTATTTTAAAAAATATAATGCCCCAGTCCCAAAATACTTAGGACTAGGTACGTATCCATGCCAGCTGTATACATACGAAGTATACTCCAATATATGGAAACCTCGTATGAATACATAAGCTGTAAAATGCAGTAAACCAAGAGTAATCTAATCTCATCCACAAATGAAGAATAAAAGATATCATATAATCAACTGTAATAAGTCTTTGTACAATATGTTGGGCGGAGACAAATCCACTACCAACAAGTAAGGAAAAATATACATAGAAACTGAAATGATTTGACGGGAGTAGCAAGGAAGACCCAAGACACGTCATCTCCGAATGAATAGAGAAGATCGCGACCTCGACTAGAACACCTACAATATCACAGAAGCACACACCTGGAGAGATAACCAGGTCCTCAGAGGGACGTAACAAGATACATAAAGAACATGCCACATAACTGAATATATATACCATGTCATAAATCACAAGTAAAGTAAATAGTCCCACTCGTAACAACATCCAAAGATTCCTTGCGAAGCTTAAGTTATGAGATTTATAAGAGATCAAGAATATAAGAGATCAAGAATATAAAAAGCATACTAATTTAATGTTGGTACTACTGCATGAGAATGCGTAGCTTAAGTTTGATCATTGCGAAGCAATTCACCTTCTCTCGATGAATACACTTTCTAGTGGGTGGTTCCGAACCTTCTTTTCTACTCCTTCATGCAAATAAATTATTTCTTTCCTTACAGTATCCTTTGATTGAAGATGTCAGAAAGATTATAATAGATAAATGAAAACCACATGCATGTTGTATTAAAAAATCAGAATATTGAGAACTGTAACTGTTAAGTGCAATCATGCACGAGATTTATGTAGCAAAAGATTTGTATGAGAAGCGGAATAGATATGGCTTGGTACTACAGTATGAGTCATAATAGTTTGGGACCAATGGGTTCCCAGTCGAAATAATATTGAATCGTGAGAATGAATTGATGTATAAGTAAAGATTTACATTGCTTTATTTTAGTTTTGTACCATGCTTATATTTATGTTTAAACTGTTCACACATTTGCATGGTCATGAATAACTTGTGCACAATGTTTGGCTTTCCTCGAAATGGTTTTCGGGCCACTGGAACCAAACCGACCTAAGGAAAAACTATGTGGAACGTGCTTCACTCATGAGGTATTGTGGGACCTTCAATGGGGCTACCTACCTAGACTAGAAGGGCACATTTTAATACTATATAATAGTCCTTTATGGTGTCGAATTCACGAATGACCTCGTATAGACAGGTTGCATGCTAATGTTTGTCTTCTGCATGGGCGATAAGTATTCATCTATGTTTTTTGCAGAGAAGGGTGATTCAGCTATGGTAAAAAAAATTATGTATAAATGATATGATATATGTTTCATATTTTTGTAGCTCCCCTTCCCGTAAATTGTAAAATGTTTTATTATAAAGTCATTTTTATTTGAATGGTGATTTTATTGATTGTACAAAAAAAAAGGGTACTTGCACCATTAGAGATTTATTGCTTTTGATTATTGGTATTTATTAATAAGTTATTGAAGAGATTATTATATAATATTAGTATTATTGATTACAGTATTTTAGTAAAAAAAAAGGTTATTGAGGTTTATTGAGTTATAGTGATTTTATATAAGTGTAGATATATATAATGTATATAAATATATTCATATGTAGGGCTATTTTCTAATTGATTATACAATTTCATTATTCATTAGAGAAATTAGTAAAAATAGATATCTTATATAAATAATATTTCTGTGTATAGGAATATTTTATTATGTGTATATAAATAAATGCTCTATCTATGTAATTATTCTAATTATTATTATTTATAATATTTGTACTAAATTATTATTAGACCTTGTGTTTATTTAAATATTATACTATATTTATTATTAATTATGGATTCATTCATACTTATATATATATACATATATATATATATATATATAAGAAATCAAATAATAAAAGAAAAAGGAATAAAAAAAGAAAGAAAGAGGAAACGCAATAGCAGCTAAGCCAGGCCCAGTCAATAGGGCCAGGTCACATGGCCGAGCTCATCAGAGCTTCCCCCAATCCCAGCCAAACTAGGCAAACTCGAGCCCGGACTGAAGAGCAGCCCAAGCTCTTCCAAAGAGCCAGACCCGACCCTCTGTTCGAACCCAAACAATATATATATATATATATACTTAAGCTACAGAGATCGGAAAGGGAGATCGGCGCAAACTCTAAACCCTAAGCCGCCGACGCCATCACCTTGAGTGCGCGCGCCCCCAGGCAACCTGCGCGCGCGCTCCGCCACCGCGCGCGCCGCCCGACACGCCGGAGCGGCAGGAGGCCGCACGCGCGCGCGCCCTCTGACAGAGGAACGCAGTGACAGCCAGTCCCTGGATGACCGACTTCGACGTAAGTTCTCTCCTTCAATTCTTCGTCTTTTTCTAAACCAATATATTCGTTGGAAAGACAACCTATAGGGCTAGATATCCCTTCAAGTAGTTTTTATTAGAAAGCCCTAGGTTGCCCGATAATTCGACACGAAGTTGTCGAAAAACAGTCCGAGACAGGACAGAAAACCCAGTCCTTGAACCCATGTTGGAGGATCAATCCCGATCAATCCAGCAACCATCTAGAAATTCCATTTGAACATTTTTTTTGACAACATGTAGGGCTTCGATTCCCTTTTTACGGAATTTAATTTCGTCGACTACATGAAGAGAAATCGGATTGTAAAGTTACCGAAAAACCTGTTTTAAAAATCAAGAAAATCATCCACACGACGTCCGTCCCGCCATTCCGGGCGACGTGGTCGCGCACCGAAGGCATCGAAAGCTGCGTAACAGCTTCGTGGTCATGTGGGCTTTGACGGAATTCAAATTGATCACGTGTGCGCGACGAATTCGACGCGTATCCGTCGAAATCGCCCCGTATCCGTCCAATGCAAATTCAGTCATAACTTTGTGCACGCTCGTCAGATCGAGACGAAACCTGCGCCATCAGGACCGTATCATTTTTCTGGTCCTGCATGCCAAGTTTGGTCCGATTCTGAGACCATTGATAAAATCACCGTTTTGTGGGCCCCCGGTCCCACTCAACGGGCGATTTTGTGCACGGCCTGCCGGAATCCAACTCTGGACATACGGTTGGGTTCGTATCGAAAAACTGGATCCGTAGACATGTAGTTTGACGACTTTAGAGACCGTTGACCCCAGCACGCTTTTCGGTGCAAAGCGGGTCCAACGGCAGACATCGTTTTTGTCCGAAATTACCGTTTTGCCCATGTGTCCAGAATTGGACGTAAGGACAGACAATCCTAGCTAATTGGACTATTCTGAGATCATTGGTATTGTTTATTTCAGCTTTCGGGGACTGTTGTACGGGTTTGACTATAGTGGCACATTGAGTAGTTCAGATTGTCGGTTTCACCAGCAAAGGACCACAGGCAAGTACAGTTTATTGTTTGCATTTCGATATTGATCTTTACTATATTTCATTGATTGGTCATTAGTTATGTGATATTTTTATACTCTATTATAAATTATTGAGTCGGGAATGAGAAGTACCAAGGATGTGTGATCCGACCGTAGACCTTGTAGATCTTGTAGACCTTGTTTACTTTCATACAGTAGATCTTGTAGACCTTGTTTACTTTCATGCAGTAGATCTTGTAGACCTTGTTTACTTTCATGCAGTAGATCTTGTAGACCTTGTTTACTTTCATGCAGTAGATCTTGTAGACCTTGTTTACTTTTATTCAGTAGATCTTGTAGACCTTGTTTAATTTCATGCAAGTAGATCTCGTAGACCTTGTTTAAATTCTGCAAGTAGATCTCGTAGACCGTGCGGTGTAGCACCCCAGACCGATCACATGTCAAAGGTACTTCTAACGGTGGAAAGTATATTGGTCTATTTATTACTATTGATTTTCTTACGGCTTTACTGTTATTTTTAAAACTCATGATTGATGTCTAACCTTTGTCTTATAGTCATTTTCTTTATTTGAAATTGCATTCGGTGAATTGTGCTCGTTCCATTCCTGACTGGAAACCAACATTTTCAGGTTAGCCGAGGATCACTTAGTTTGGGGAGTGATGGTATACTTGCAGACGGGAAGCCTAGAGATTAGCTAGCTAGTGGAGTTGTAGCCATTCAAATATTTGTACAAGTTTATATTTTTCAGCAAAAGTAAAACTTGTGATCTTTGTAAATTAAATTAATCTTGTGAATGAGTATTATTTGTGACTTGATCTTCATGGCCGTGACAGCGTTCTACCGCCGACACTGCGGCGTAGGCTGGCTTGGACACGTCTCGTATCCGTTTAAAAAAAAATGGGTGCGGATCGTGACAAGTTTTTGTGGTGGCCCATGCAGGTCAGTCTTTGCAAATCACGCGAACTCGTGATAGTACTTAAGGTAGTCGTACTATTGCGAGCCTGCGACAAGGAAAATGCTCGTTCACGAATTAGGATTAATTTAATTTAAGAGAGTGACTAGGACTAGGAGTCCCTTATACAAATTGACCGATGGGTAGTCTAGGCCATGCAGTTAGATGAGGAGTTATTAAGGTTGATTGTTTGTCAGATCCCCATAGGTACACTATTACCTCTTGATAGGACGATATGATCCAATATGGATAGATTATTCACTTGGAGTGGCAGAGCTTCCTAGAAGTAATGATCTAACCTGGATAGATTATTCAATTCCTTCTCTAGCCTCTTTAGATATCGTCATCATATCTTAGTCCGAATTGCCTATTCACTTTCCATTTTGCCCAAGAATTATTATTTTATATAATTTCTGATTAGGTTAACCATATGCGAACCTCAAGTTAGTTTCGATTCAAGTTTGTCCCTCAGAGGCTTGAATACACATGGAAGAGTTAGAATGTCTGTATTTCTTTTTTTTTGTCCTCAGTTAATTTCCCCTGTGCAATCTTTTATCTTAAGGCTTGTGACTGATAGGACAAATGCTTACGCTCTAGTTCATGGTCAACTTGTTCGATCTCTAGAAGCTCATGAAATATTTTTTTGAATATAGTTAAGGGAATGTTAGTCAGCTCATAATGGCATGACAGTAGCGCGCTGTCGCCATTTATTTGAATTATGAAGACACTGGATTCCCTGCAGCCAGCAGCGCACTGGCAAGGCACAACCCCTATAGGTGAAATTAGTTTAAGAAAATATATAAGTTATAGAACAATTCCTGAAACTATGGCTAGTAGCTCACTCCTTATCGTAGTTATACTTGAGCCAATATTGGATAGAGTTAAGTAATGTTCGATTTGTGTCATATTTGAGTTACGAAACCAAGGGTTTACCACAGCCCGATTTTACGGGCGAGGCGCAGTCCTCGGTGAAATGATTTCAGACATGATTACAAGTTAAGGATACTATAGAGGATAGGACAGTACCATGTGTGTTCCATAAGATCTGAAGCCAATATTGGTAGAAGTTTGTAAGTTGGATAGTACGTCTCCCGATCTAGCATTCCGTGGTCCTTGTGACCTATTGACGAGGACATCGACTGACACTAATAGGTTTACCTAGAATATGGAATTTAGAATGTCCATAACCCATTAGTCGACCAAGTCCTTGTGGATCAGAAGATAGTAGGATTGATTGTATAAGCAAGAACACCAGGTAAGTTGTGGTTCTCTCCAAACTCGAGCTACTTGTGCCTCTTTTCAAAAATCTTGCGTACTTGTATTTTGACTATCTTAACCAATACTGCTATTACAGCCTAGTTTTGCAAGCTCACTCTGTTCTCGAGCTTGATTCAAGACATGTGTTTAGTGGGGACGCCTGCTAACATATTGTCTAATCAGAATCAGTGTATTATGGTCTGATCAACCATGATGCATTTGGTTCGCTCTTCGTTTAATTACACTACGTGGAGGGAGATATATAGATGTCTCTAGGATCTCATCCGCGACTGCTTTGACAATTCCTCTTGAATTATATGTTCGTCTTTGAATCACGAAATTGTATTCAGTAACATCTCCATTGAACTCTTTATTGTTTTTGTCTTTCACCGATTTGGAAAGACGAAAGCTCTCTGATGGTAGAGAGATACAGAGTATCCCCATGGCTATGGTAGTAGTATACACAAGTGTAGCTACCATCGGCCAGCCATGTGGTTGAGTTATTCGTTCTCCTCTTGACCCTCAAACTACTATTGGAACCCTCTAGTCATCTGAATTTAAGAATGATTAGGGTTTTACCCTTAGTCGTAATGCCAACCCAGGAGACTATCTACTCTCGAGAAACAATTCATTGTCTCTAAATATTTTCTTGAATATTACCTTTACTTTCAACCCTTAAGCCTTGAACCCACCCTTCATCGACCGAAGCCCACAGTTAGACATGAGATGAGTGGACAATAGGGTAATCATTTACCGGGACACTCATCCCGAGATTAGTTTCCAACAAATATTACTCTAGTTAGGTAAATTTTATTATTAAGACCTAACTAGTGTTGGAACACCACAGTCACTAGCTTAGCCAATACCATAGCTTTAATACCCTGTCTACCAGTTGTCAACAGCAATACACGATCACTACGACTTTTGTGACGATAGTCTGGCAGATTGACACAAATGAAAATTCACGACTCAGTCGTAGAAATCTTGTGCCTTAGAGTTGGTTACCCTGTCAATAACTCTTGTATACTATGGATGTGTAAGTTTATCTATTTCGTTGACCATGTGTCATTGTACACACTCGTTTTCCACTGGTTAAGGAACGATCCTTGACTTGACTTATAGCTACCATATTCCATTACGTCGTACCTTGTTCCTTATTACCGAGAGTCGAGGTACAATACCCGGACCTTGGAATTCTCCTAACCTCATTAGTCCTAAGACCATGACTTAACTTCTAAGGTGGGTAGACTGTATGCCATCTAAAATTTTAAGATATACCAGGATTACCGAGTGATTAGAACAACTTCCATTAGGATGATAATTAGAGCCATGGACTCCCACTTTTCATTTAGATCATTTTGTATCCCCGGCCATGTCATTAAAATTCGGAGCACGAGACCAGCTGTTACCTTCCAACAAATTTTATATGTAAGATCTAGACGAGTTTACTTTCACCTAGGTATATCATGTCCCACTCAAACCCGTCCCCTTGTACTCTATTTTTGGGGTACGACTTTCAGGTTAGAAGGACTAGTTATAACCTTTACCATAGTACCGGTATACTTTCCAACCTCCATTAGAGCCTTAACCATGACCCTATTCCTTTGACCCAATATATGGTTGTGATCTACTTGAAACCCACTACGCACATGTCACTAATGCGCCACTAAATTGTGTCTTCTCGTGCTACTTAAACACAAAAGTCATTGAAGGCACATTTTTGGGCTTTAAGGATCTAGAAAATCAATCTGACAGGCAACTAGCACAACCATTTGGGTGGAAACCTATTCTAGGTTATCCCAGCCTAGTAGAGATAGGTTATCATTGGGATATTGTCCAGTCGATATAGAGTTGAAATCCTAGGTTCATCCCACCAACGATGGATGCCAATCAGGAAAATCCATTAAGACCCAGTAAATCCATCCAGGCATACCACCCTATTTGGATTAAAATCGAACTAAGTGAAATAGGTTCCTATACATATTATGTAGTCTCCCCCTCTTAGAATGAGAGGACATTCGTAACCCCTGTTCCATCTACCTAGGAGTCACGATACGATTTTATATTGTATTTATATTCCTTGCTCGTGTGTTTAAATAACCACGAAAAATCAAAATTTTTGATTTCCTCAATTTCCGTTCTATTATGGAAACTGTCTAGAATTTCGAGAACGGAACTTCTGCATAGCACGGGTTGCAAGACCCTCTAGGAAATGAAGGGTCCTTAGTATTAGCAAGTGACTGGACCGGAGTAGCCCAATCTAGCCAAATAGGTTAATGGCTCATAAACTTCCTTTTCTATCAGTAACATTGGACACTCTCTACTGCTCTTGAAATTTTACAGTGCTCCCGGTTATTCTGCCTTATCTCCCTGTCCTCCCTATTTCGGAGCGACGAATGGTCATACTATTTAGAGCTTATCAATATATTTCTTAACTACTGGTGTAAATTTATGCTTGTTAAATTTTGGGTTGCTTGATAGATACGAGAGGATTATAGATACCGTATGTCCTAGATACTTTTGGAAGAGTTATTAGCCACTAGTTAGAAGGTTATGATATTTTAGTGACCTGTGTTTCAAGGGAGTAGTGTGACTAAAGGTGGGTAGAAGTCCTCGAGATTTCGTAAATACCAAATGACTAGAGAAGGATACAAACGATTTTTTGAAATTGAACTTAAGGAGATTGAGGTTAAGGCAGATTTCTTTTAGAGGTTTACAGAATAACTACGAATTAGAATTTCGAGGACGAAATTATTTTTAAGGTGGGTAGATTTGTAGCTCCCCTTCCCGTAAATTGTAAAATGTTTTATTATAAAGTCATTTTTATTTGAATGGTGATTTTATTGATTGTACAAAAAAAAGGGTACTTGTACCATTAGAGATTTATTGCTTTTGATTATTGGTATTTATTAATAAGTTATTGAAGAGATTATTATATAATATTAGTATTATTGATTACAGTATTTTAGTCAAAAAAAAAGGTTATTGAGGTTTATTGAGTTATAGTGATTTTATATAAGTGTAGATATATATAATGTATATAAATATATTCATATGTAGGGCTATTTTCTAATTGATTATACAATTTCATTATTCATTAGAGAAATTAGTAAAAATAGATATCTTATATAAATAATATTTCTGTGTATAGGAATATTTTATTATGTGTATATAAATAAATGCTCTATCTATGTAATTATTCTAATTATTATTATTTATAATATTTGTACTAAATTATTATTAGACCTTGTGTTTATTTAAATATTATACTATATTTATTATTAATTATGGATTCATTCATACTTATATATATATATACATATATATATATATATATATATATATATATATATATATATATATATATATATAAGAAATCAAATAATAAAAGAAAAAAGAATAAAAAAAGAAAGAAAGAGGAAACGCAATAGCAGCTAAGCCAGGCCCAGTCAATAGGGCCAGGTCACATGGCCGAGCTCATCAGAGCTTCCCCCAATCCCAGCCAAACTAGGCAAACTCGAGCCCGGACTGAAGAGCAGCCCAAGCTCTTCCAAAGAGCCAGACCCGACCCTCTGTTCGAACCCAAACAATATATATATATATATACTTAAGCTACAGAGATCGGAAAGGGAGATCGGCGCAAACTCTAAACCCTAAGCCGCCGACGCCATCACCTTGAGTGCGCGCGCCCCCAGGCAACCTGCACGCGCGCTCCGCCACCGTGCGCGCCGCCCGACACGCCGGAGCGGCAGGAGGCCGCACGCGCGCGCGCCCTCTGACAGAGGAACGCAGTGACAGCCAGTCCCTGGATGACCGACTTCGACGTAAGTTCTCTCCTTCAATTCTTCGTCTTTTTCTAAACCAATATATTCGTTGGAAAGACAACCTATAGGGCTAGATATCCCTTCAAGTAGTTTTTATTAGAAAGCCCTAGGTTGCCCGATAATTCGACACGAAGTTGTCGAAAAACAGTCCGAGACAGGACAGAAAACCCAGTCCTTGAACCCATGTTGGAGGATCAATCCCGATCAATCCAGCAACCATCTAGAAATTCCATTTGAACACTTTTTTTGACAACATGTAGGGCTTCGATTCCCTTTTTACGGAATTTAATTTCGTCGACTACATGAAGAGAAATCGGATTGTAAAGTTACCGAAAAACCTGTTTTAAAAATCAAGAAAATCATCCACACGACGTCCGTCCCGCCATTCCGGGCGACGTGGTCGCGCACCGAAGGCATCGAAAGCTGCGTAACAGCTTCGTGGTCATGTGGGCTTTGACGGAATTCAAATTGATCACGTGTGCGCGACGAATTCGACGCGTATCCGTCGAAATCGCCCCGTATCCGTCCAATGCAAATTCAGTCATAACTTTGTGCACGCTCGTCAGATCGAGACGAAACCTGCGCCATCAGGACCGTATCATTTTTCTGGTCCTGCATGCCAAGTTTGGTCCGATTCTGAGACCATTGATAAAATCACCGTTTTGTGGGCCCCCGGTCCCACTCAACGGGCGATTTTGTGCACGGCCTGCCGGAATCCAACTCTGGACATACGGTTGGGTTCGTATCAAAAAACTGGATCCGTAGACATGTAGTTTGACGACTTTAGAGACCGTTGACCCTAGCACGCTTTTCGGTGCAAAGCGGGTCCAACGGCAGACATCGTTTTTGTCCGAAATTACCGTTTTGCCCCTGTGTCCAGAATTGGACGTAAGGACAGACAATCCTAGCTAATTGGACTATTCTGAGATCATTGGTATTGTTTATTTCAGCTTTCGGGGACTGTTGTACGGGTTTGACTATAGTGGCACATTGAGTAGTTCAGATTGTCGGTTTCACCAGCAAAGGACCACAGGCGAGTACAGTTTATTGTTTGCATTTCGATATTGATCTTTACTATATTTCATTGATTGGTCATTAGTTATGTGATATTTTTATACTCTATTATAAATTATTGAGTCGGGAATAAGAAGTACCAAGGATGTGTGATCCGACCGTAGACCTTGTAGATCTTGTAGACCTTGTTTACTTTCATGCAGTAGATCTTGTAGACCTTGTTTACTTTCATGCAGTAGATCTTGTAGACCTTGTTTACTTTCATGCAGTAGATCTTGTAGACCTTGTTTACTTTCATGCAGTAGATCTTGTAGACCTTGTTTACTTTTATGCAGTAGATCTTGTAGACCTTGTTTAATTTCATGCAAGTAGATCTCGTAGACCTTGTTTAAATTCTGCAAGTAGATCTCGTAGACCGTGCGGTGTAGCACCCCAGACCGATCACATGTCAAAGGTACTTCTAACGGTGGAAAGTATATTGGTCTATTTATTACTATTGATTTTCTTACGGCTTTACTGTTATTTTCAAAACTCATGATTGATGTCTAACCTTTGTCTTATAGTCATTTTCTTTATTTGAAATTGCATTCGGTGAATTGTGCTCGTTCCATTCCTGACTGGAAACCAACATTTTCAAGTTAGCCGAGGATCACTTAGTTTGGGGAGTGATGGTATACTTGCAGACGGGAAGCCTAGAGATTAGCTAGCTAGTGGAGTTGTAGCCATTCAAATATTTGTACAAGTTTATATTTTTCAGCAAAAGTAAAACTTGTGATCTTTGTAAATTAAATTAATTTTGTGAATGAGTATTATTTGTGACTTGATCTTCATGGCCGTGACAGCGTTCTACCGCCGACACTGCGGCGTAGGCTGGCTTGGACACGTCTCGTATCCGTTTAAAAAAAAATGGGTGCGGATCGTGACAAGTTTTACTTTACTTCATTACTTCTTGATATGATATATGTTTCATGCTTTCATTTTACTCTATCAATTATGAACGAAATCAATCCTAGTTCTAAATAGCAAGATCACTTAAATCGAATGCTATCTTAATAAGAAATATTGGTTTAGGTGAGTAAGTTAGTTTCGCTCACTAGTGTATTCCCCAATGTGCTGACTCTCTCCTCCACATGTGTCACGCTTGATGCAGGTGCACAACGTTAGTTGAAGTTTTTTAAGGAATAAGCGACTCAAGCTCTTCCTATTTCGAAGTATTTTGAAGTTGTTTCTTTTGAAGGCATTTTGGTGTCAATGTATATAAATGGGTATAATGTATGGAACAACAAGTATTATTTTATGGCAGTTTATCGATCTTTTTATTATTTCATGAATGAGTTGAGATGAAATTTTAATTGTAATCAAGACCTTGTACTCCATTTCAAATTATCAATGAAAAACTATTCTTCCTATATTGTGTCTTTAACTTTCTGTTGTTATATTGTATTAACTTGATGTTTCAAAATAAATTACCACTCATGCACGTTCTTGCATTATTCAATGGAAATTTAGACTTGTACGACATTATGTCCAGTGGAGACTTAGCGATATAGCAGAATCGGGACATGACAAGCACCGTACCATCTAGAAAGAGACCGATTCTGGGCCTTGGGATTATTGTCGAAAAACTAGCCAACTGTAAGATCCAAAGATTATTCTCCAAATTACATCATCATATAGGCAAATTATATTGTGATTGTGTTAGTAATTTTTAGGTCATAAAGGTAGTTCGGACAATAAGAAATCACTATAATAGATTATGTATGTAGAAGCATAAAAAAAACTCAAGTCTAGGCGCATGATGATTATGCGCTAAAGCTACTCTTCAAATTAGATACAGTGAAATATATTATGCGCCTCTTCTAATGCATCAAAGTGGCAAAAGACAGTATGCGCTATGCGCTAAAGACAGTGATTCTTCATAAACGTGTGATAGCTTATGCGATAGTCTGCAGAGTCTATGCGACATTCTTCAGTCAAGGCAATGAATCTTGACTCCATGCGGCAAAGGACTTGGGACGCATATAGTCAAGCCGTATGACTCATCCTAATAGACATCAAAAGTTGAGCCATCTCATGCAGTGTACAGATGATGGTTGCAGAAAAGATGTCCGCACTGACGTCAGCACTTTTTTTTGCTTTATAGCTAGATAGTGTCAATATTATGCGGCATAGGCAGTATATGGCATAGATAGCATGCGACATAGGAAGACATAGATAGTGTGCATATAAGTAGTATACGGCATAGACAGCATGCAACATAGGCAGTATGCAAAATAGATAGTACGCAACATAAGCAGTATGCAGCATATACAATATGCAACATAGGCACTATACGACATAGACTGCATGCAATATTAGCAGTATGCGACAAAAGCCACATGTACTACGTGTGTTACATGGTCATATGTTACTACTATGTGGATATCGTGTGCTACATGGTCGTATGTCATGCAGCACGTCTTAAATAACTGAAGCCACGTAGCAGCTTGAGCGTAACATGCGTACACGATTCAGCCCATGTTCTACAGTCAAAATCTATAGGCTAGGAGTATCCTATGCGCATAAGGACAGAAAAAAGTGTATTTTCTGCTTTATGCGTGCATAGCCATCCCAGTACGAATGGCTATAAATAGTCGGGACATGTGACTCCTAAAGACACATAGAAGAAAGAGAGCTTTCGCATTATAGCCTACTTATTGTCCAATGTACCAGTGAGCCAGAGTTAGCAAGTTTCTACAATCTTCGCATCGGATCCTCAAATGAGTAAAGAAGTCAACCACGGGCTTAATCTTCATCGCTCTTGTTCGCCATCAGATTTCTGGATAGAAAGATTTCTTGCAAGTATCTCCAGGGGGGAAAAGGAAAGAAGAGATAGTGTGAAATAAGACTCCTTTCCTTCCTTTATATAATACAATTTTGAACGGTACAACAAAGCCCTAACAAGAAGGATTACTAATACAGATAAAGACTCTGAGGAAGTGTGCCGATGGAGATCGGGTACTGTAAATGACCCATTTTCTATGTATCTGGTACCCTCGATGGCGAGGTTGATTTGGAGGATTCGATCAGTTGATGATCTGATCTACTCCGATCTCCGGTGATCTTTAGACCCTCCTTTTGGGGATACGATTGACAAAATTGATCATTTAGAAACTTAGGCTCAAAATTGGACAAGTGTTCTTGAAAGTTTTGATGATCGATAGGATTGGAATAGACTATGATATTGGATATTAGTATTTGATGGATATATAGCTTGTGATTAAAAGACTGAGATGGTATCGAGGATTAGTTAGATCAATAGCATATTGATGATTTGCCTCAGTCGTGTTACAAAAGTAAAAGTGATGGACGAAATGTAGATGACAAGTTGACGGGCTATTTTGAATCATGTACTCGGAGGAGATATTGATGGAAGTGAAATCGTTGAAATGGAAATGAACTTGAATTTTGATTGATCTGGTTCGAGGTAAATATATTGAATTTGCATAGGCAGGGTACTTGGAACGTGGATGTTAATACTGCAAGGATTAATCGGAAGAATTGTCATTGATTGAGAGTTAGGCTCGAAATTGGACAAATATTCTTGAAAGTTTTGCTGATCGATATGATTGGAATGGACTATGATATTGGATATTAGTATTTGATGGATAGATAGCTTGCGATTAAAAGAATAAGATGGTATCGAGGATTAGTTAGTTCAATGGTATATTGATGATTTGCCTCAGTCGTGTTGCAAAAGTAAAAGTGATGGACGAAACGTAGATGGCAAATTGACGGGCTATTTCAAATCGTGTACTTAGAGAAAATAGTGATGGAAATGCAATCATTGAAATGGGAATGAACTTGAATTTTGATTGATATGGTTCGAGGTAAATATATTTAATTTGCATAGGCGGGATACTTGGAACGTGGACGTTGATATTGCAAGGATTGATCAGAAGAATTGACATTGATTAAGAGAATGAATCGAATATGTGGGATTGGATCTTCTAGTATAGAATTAAATTTGTGATTGAAGATGAATTCATGTTTCGATGAAATCAAATGTATCAGAATGAGAGTAAAATTATACTTGGTCGGATTTGAAACGATATTGAAATTGAGATCATATTTGGAAAAGGGTATTTGAGTTATGTATAATAAGAGATTCAGATTTTTGATTGGTTGTTTCAAATGGTTTGGAAAATTTTGAAAGATAGAATGTAGATGACGCAAATGATGACTTCAGTAGATAGTTAAATTGGTTAGCAAGAATTCAGTAACGATACAAATGTTGTGATTGAGGCATTGATCCAGTCAGTTTTGAAAGATTAGTTGGGATTCGAACATGAAGTCTTGAAAAATTTTGTATGATGGGATTTAGTTAAGGGGTAACAATGGATTTCGGAAATGATGAGTGAACGACGTGGTTATGTTTTGGATTCAGAATGAGTAAGGAATATCGAATTGGATAGGTTAGTCCTAGAATTAAGTGCCCGTGTGTGCGGCGAGTATAGTTGTCCCATGTTTTGAAAGTAGTAGCGCAGAGCACGGCATGGATAGAGATAGAACTTGATGATTATGTTGTGAAATAGTTTGATTGTTTGGTATGATATAGTTGCACGATAAAATTTGGCTAAGGCATGAGCACGACTTGTATTGAGAAAACGAATAGGAAGTGTATTCGAAAGATATGTATTATTGTTCACAGTGAGTTCAAGTTGAGTATAGAGGGATAAAATCAATGAGTGTGTACTCAGGAAGTTTCGAGGATGAAACTTGTTCTGAGTGGTGTATTATGTAGTGCCTCGCCCTGCTCAGTTCAACTAGATGAATCAATAGATGCAACGCCGTTCAAAATTGGCTATGCAGCGACATGCTCGGAGTCTTCCTCGTTTAGGTGGGTGGCTTCGACGAACTCGTCTCTGCTTCGCCTTCACACTTAATAAAAATGGATATTTTCTAAAGCATTGAGTATGTAAGTTAATAAAAAAGACGGACCCACATAGTTAATGAAATAATCACGTTCTGTATCAGATTGGCGTAGAACATGAAAATATTGAACTTGATGCCTAGATAGTAATTCATGTTGAGTTTTCAAATTGGCACTTGATCTTTCGATCCCACAACTTGGGTAAAGTAGAAGCTTCTATGCTGTCACATAGACTATTGATTTGTTGTAATAGTCTATATGTCCTCCATGGTTTTAATGTTATTCATAGCATACACGTTCCCATGGTTTCTATATTGGTTGAGGAATACACGGTTCCACGGTTTCAAGGCTTGTCATATAGAGTATGACTCGGTTGGTGGCACGGCACGGAACATGGTTGGTTCAAGTTGAGCATGAGGGCTACCAAATAGTTATTCTTGAGTTTGAGTCCAAAAAGTATATTAACATAGAAAGTTCTCAGGACGGTTGGTCGCCGAGGCAATCTCTGGTTCGAGCTGCATGATATTGGAAAATGAGAAAGGATGTGGCTTTAGAAGTATAAAAAGTTGAGTAGAGTCTTGCATGGTCATAGACAACTTGTGTACAAGGTTTTAGTTCCTCGAACGAATCATCGGGGCATCGATATCATGTCGACCTAGGGGAACTGGGTATTGCACATTTTTCAGCGGCGGTACGACCCGTATCTGAAGTGTGCATTGCATTATAGGCTGCAGGATTTTCAATAGAGCTCGCACATCACACTCGAACTGTCGTTGTATGCAATATAGTCTAAGATGGCTTGTGGTGCCAGTGACTTTCACATAGATTGAGTCAGCGTGATAGCGATAATCTGCGTGTATATCATAGATTGAGTCAATAGTTGATGCACGACACAAATCTAATGAGCCTAAGATTTAGCTTCTTCAGAGTTACGTGCTATGACACAATGCACAATAATATTGGTTGAGTAGCCTGACACAAAACCCATATGTTAAGAATTGTGTTGTTGCAAATGAACAGGGAAGGCCTGATGGTAAGTATGGGTAAGTTTCATATATGTTGCGTGGTACGATCATAATGTTGTGACATAGACAGACTTTATATTTATGTCATAAAACTGATTCTAAGACAAGATTAGAAAGACCATTAAAATTATAGTATGCACTCACTAAATGAACGTGTTTGTTTTATATGGGTAGGCGAGAGACCTCCCTACCAGTGCATGCAATGTACTAATATCCCCACAGTTTGTTTGCAGATTTCGGGTAGCAACTCGTTCAATACGGAGCTCGCTTGGACGCATTGAGGCATGGAGTTCCTTGGCATTTCGAGGCGTTCGACCATGTTGAAGACTTCACTTATACGAGATATAATATATGGACATCTCCTTTTTTAAGTTGTAAGTCTAAGGGCATGATCTTTTGTATTGAGAGATGAGAGAGAGCTGAGTGATTGTATTTCAGAGAGAGTGAGCTTGAGCGATTGTATTTTGACCTCACGCCATTGTAATTCTGTTGCAATAACAATAAGAGAGGATTTTGTTTCTATATATCTTGTGTTATTCAACTTCTATGATTATGACCTCTATACAACGATCCCGTCGCTAAGCTGCTCAATCGGCCGTTTTGGTATCTGTCTTGCGCGAGCGGAACATAGGCTTACGCGGCATCACGCCCTAGTGAGGACAATCGGTTCTGCAAAACCAGGGTATGACAGAACCCCCTTTAGAATGAACTTCTCGCCAAGCTCTATTATCAAATGCACATTACTGTTGCCCATAACTGTAGTAGTTCCCTTATTGTCCATCTTCGTACGTCCAAACCGACCGCCTCGATATGACATGAAGATCTTCCTATATGGAGTGGTATGATAAGACACCCCCGTGTCCATGACCCAATCGTTATCATGACACGTGCTATAAGGTTCTCTACATCGGTTGTTGCGATAATGAAATCTCCAAACGTCGTGAGATCCTCTTAATATCATCCTTGCCTTTAGCCTTCTCAGCTTTGAGCTTCATGCAATTCTTCTTAAAATGGCCCTTAGTAATCTTCCCTGCGGTTCACACTTGTAGGATCCCAAGAACTCCCCAGTGTCCTCGCTTATGACGATTCAACAAACTTCTTATGTCGGACGTCCTTGTTCAATAATCTGCTTTTGATGCCTCCATCGTGACAATGCCATCAGGCACAGAGTTGCACAATGATACCACGAACATCTCCCAGCTCTCCGATAGAGAACTCAAAAGCAGAAGAACCTGAAGCTCAGTGTCAATCTGTCATGACCCACACCCGGTGTAAGGGCACGAGACCGTGGGTACGTCCAGCCTATGCCACAGTATCGACGGTAGAACGCTTTCCTAGGTCTCAACAATAGCTAAACACAATATAATATACCTATCCAATATAGATGTACTCTCCAAATGGAGGACAATCTCATAAAGATACAACTCAATCACAAAGTAACTAAAGAAGAATAACAGCATGATTTAGGATAGAAAGATATCAAAGTGTGATACAAACATGTCATGACCCGCACCCTAGAGTAAGGGCACGAGAAGTGGGTACGTCTAGCCTACGTCATAATATCGACGGTAGAACGCTGTCCTAGGTCAATCATCTAACAATATAAGGTACATATATAGTATATATACTCCAAATTGAGGTGACATAGCAAATACAGTCTCAATCACATCTAAGGAAGAATACGATAAAAGATAGATAGATAAAACTAAAATCCATAAGAGATACAGCAGATAGAAGTCCAAGTGTCTAAGATATCACAAATCCAGAAATATCTCAAATCCAAATACAGTAATCCATAGAGTAAATACAACTCAAGACAACTGAAACTAAAATAAGAAAAACTCTAGCTATCTACTCCAACCTCTATTGTGTCTCCTCTAAGGCTAGCAGGTAACCTCCAAGCTATCTATAAAATTTATCAACAGGTCCAGTCAGGATGGAAGCGAGCACAATACATCTCACGCAGTTCATAATATGACAGGATATATAAATATGCAATAGAGTAAGATACATAAAATGCTGCAGAATATACATGAAGTAAAAGAGAGAGCTGTAATGTATATAGATACTATAAATAGAGAACTAACAGTGAACTAGAGATTTAGAGTACAAGATGAATATGTGAACTGCTTGAATTTGTACATGAGTAATCTAAGAATTTGCACATGAGTATACTACTTTGGAATTGTTCACATGACCATTTATACTCCCCCGTACCCCAATCAATACATAAGGATCCAGACAGGTTATGTTATTGCACATGATATCACATGAAGGCCCATAATAGGGTGCACATAATTGTATACATGAGGGCTCCGTGAACATGAGAGTACATGAATCACGAGAGTGCACATGAATGGTGACAGCACCGGAGTACATGATGAAAGTGAAATGCATATGACATATTGTAACCCGATGCTCCCGAGGGGGATAACATCTCATAAAGGGATCCATATAGTACCAATCCGTGTTAACATCGTGACAGCATCAAGTACAGTAATCTAGAGCGTAAATATAAATCCTATCAAGTATGAAACAGTCAGAGAATGTACTCGCTTGATAACCTGAACAGTTGATAGGTATAGAGGTCCAAACTGAAGCCATAGAGTCCTATTTTAGAGCAACACAGTTACAAAGTTTTCAAGTTGTAATAAATGAAGTTTTACAAGCAATCTATATTATTCTAGGCTCTTCTAAGTCAAGTCAACTCTTGGTCAACTCTGGTCAACAATCTAGTCAAACTAAGTCAAGTGTTGACTTACAGTTGACTTTTGGTCAACTGGTCAACTCTGGTCAAACATGGTCAATTCTAGTCTAATTATTTAGATATAAAGTGTACTTCGTTATTCGTACATCGAAACTTATGACACGCAAATCGAGGTAAGATGATCAACGGTAAGGTTAATAATCTTATTATAGTGATCCATGTGTTCATTTTATCAATTTCAGCGATGTGAGATTACTGGAATCGACTGATCTCAGTTTTATTGTACTAATCCCGAAATACGAACATTATAAGAATTAATTATAATAAAAAGTGATACATAGAGAAAGTATCTACAAACATTGTCGGATGATAAATTAAACATCGCCAACGTGTCCAGAATGGTCAAATTAGCTAGGATAGCCTACCCATCGGTCCAGTTTGGACACAGGGGCAAAAAGGTAATTTTGGATCAAAAATGGTATCCGTGTCGAAGCCATTTTACACCAAAAATGTGCAAGAAAACATGTCTACAAAATATAACAAATTATATGTCCACGAGTCCAAAATGGCAATACGAACCCAACGGTATATACGAAATTGGATTCCATTGACCCGATCTCAATTTGGTTCGTTGACCAGAACATTGAAATTCCGGTTTGCACAAAAATGCATGCTGGAGCCAATGTTCTCAAAACTTAGCAAACTACATGTCAACGAGTTCAGAATGACGATACGAACTCAACGGTATATCCAGAATTGGATTTCGATGAGCCGACGTCAAAAAGTCCCGTTGACCCGGACTGTGGGGCCTGCTTTACACCAAAATGCGTGCCAGAACCCACGTCTTCCAAATTAAACAAATTATATATGAATCCGTGCCAGAATGACGCCACGAATCTACTGGTGGTGTCAAAATGAAATCTAGAGTCGCGAGTTCAAAAATAGAATTTTACAAGTTGGAAATTACGAATTCGGACGGCCAAATTTAGCGTCAAATTCAACCAATCAAATAAGCTCACAATAAAACAAAACTGGAGGGGTAGGAAGAGGGTTATATTAGCTGTGCACCGGAACTGGTAGCACGCCAAACGGAGCTGCGGTGGAGGAGGTACGAGCCGACGAAGTTGGCTCCGCAAAACTGTCCAAAATTTATACAATTTAAACGGTCAACTTGGCGGCCGGTTTTGATATATCAAACGATAAAATTAACAGACGAAAATTGAGGAGAGTGAAGATGGATATACCGAGATTGTGACGGATCCAAGAAGTCATCGATCCAATGGTCGGATTATCCAAAAACCCTGTGCAAAGTCGCTGCGACGAGGTGCACTTTTAGACTTCAATTCCGAGCTCGCGCCGACGGGATTCCGTGCCAAACGCACGAATCGGCTATACATCGCACCGGGGAGGAAGAGGGCAGCAAGGGGAAGCTCGCCGGAGTTCGACCATCCGGGAGACCGGTTACGGCGGCCGTGGCACCGGCGACGGCCCCTGAACGACGGCTGAACCGCGGCCATGCTGGCTGCTGTTGCTGCAGTTGATGCTGCCAGCTGCTGCCGTTGTTGGCTGCTGCTGTGCGCACGACGGCGCATCCAGGTGGCACAGCGGGGTACTGTGGCGGTCAAATGAAGGAGGAGAAGAAGAGAGGAGAGGTGGTGGTTGGCTGTTGTGGTGGTGGAGGTGGTGTGATGGTGAAATGAAAGTGATGGTTGTGGTCTTGAATAGTGAGGGTGGTGTGAAGCTTGTGAAGAAGAAGAATGATGGGGCAGCTCTCGGCCATGGAAAGAGGAATGGCTGTGGTGTTCGAAGTGGTGGTGGAGGAGGTCGAGTGGTAGTGGTAGAGGTATAGTGAGGAGGAGGAGAGAGTGGAGATGGTGATTGTATAGTATTAAAGAAGAATGGTGGGGAGTGCTCAAATTGAGGAGGAATGAGAAGTTGGCTGCCATGGAGAGGTGATGTTGTGAGGATGATGATGTGAGCTGCTCGAAAAGAAGGAGAAGAAGGCCATGGAGGTGGCTGGTGTCGGTTTGAATGAGAGGGGAGGAGTGGTTGATGGCTGTTGTGGAATAGATTAGGAAGAGAGGGAGAGAGTAATAAAGAGAGTGGGGGAGAGAATGAAAAGTTAGAGAGAGAAGAGATTTTCTCCAATACCTAGGGCCGGCCAAGGGGTTATTTGGTAGTGAGTGTTTTGCCATGTAGGAATAGAGGGAATCCAGTGGCTAGGATTGAATGAGAATTAGATATCTCCTAGGGGTTTTTAATAAAAGGAATTTTCTATTGAATATTAAAAATAGGTAGACTGGGTATTTAATATTCTTCAAGGGCAAAGAGAGTGAGGGTGTCATGAGGGAGGGTAACATGAAGCTTGGACTGGGTTTGGTTGAGCCGGGTTGGGTCAAAATCGGGTTTAATACCATAAATAAATTAATTTAGACATTTATGATCATAGGTAAATAAGTAGCATGTAGGGGCTAAATTAAATAGGACACCAGTGTCATGTAGGTAGCAGGCTCAATGTGGGCTATGTCCATATTTGGGGTTGACTGGTTTGGGTCGACAGGGTATTCACAATTCAAGTTGGAAAATAAATGTGATACCGTGGGATGAATTAAAATTGGGTCACGTGACAGGAAAGTTTTGTGAAGCAAATGGAGCACAAGATGGTATGTCTGAGTAGGACACGAAGGTCATGGGTGTAGGGTGTCTCGAGTAGATCATGCATAAGGAGTTGGTTTTGGAAAAACGACTGGTCTTGTGCTCCCAAATTAAAAGTCACTGCAACGTGCTTATAATGATCAAGGAAAATTGTGGGAAATCAATTAATAATTAATCAACGATCAAATGGTCTAAATTGACCTGAAGTTGTGCGAAGCAAAAAGAGTACAAGAAAACAAGTTTGAGTAGGATATTATATACCAAAATGAAGGTAATCATGTCCACTACAAAACTCATGAAGAAAGTTTCCAAAGATGAACATCCTTGACACTCCAAATATCAAAGGCACGGAAAAGTACATTCAAGGATAAAAATAATCAAAATGAAATATTTATTGAGAAAATAATTCAATCAGAAAATATAAATTAAAAAAATGAACCCGAAATTCAGGGTGCTCAAATCCTACCCACCTTATAAAAATTTCGTCCTCAAAATTAAAATATTCATACTCCTTCTTAGTCAAACCCCCACAAACAAAGTCTCAGAACTTACCTAATCATACAATTTAAAACAATGACATACAGGGTCATGGCATACGGTGGCAGTTGAAAGTCTCATCTAGGTATACTAGTCATGCTAAACCAAAATGGTCATAGGGTATCAAAACATACAAGCAATCTAGGGTGCTAAACTAGAAAAGTTACAGAAACAACAAATCATCAAGGCTGTAAGGCAGTCTACCATCCTATATGAAAACTGGTAATTATCAAAAATAAAATAAAGATAACTACTAATTATCTATAAAGGGGTACTATTCAAAGAAAATTCAAAATCAAAAGTTTGAAGAACGAAAGTCAATAGCATTGAAATCCAATCACAATATATATATATATATATATATATATATATATATATATATATATTTTTTATATATATATATATATATATATATATATATATATATATATATATATATAAAAAAATATATATATATATATATATATATAGAGAGAGAGAGAGAGAGAGTGTTAGAGAGGGAAAAGCTAGCATTATATAAAGGTTATGTGGTTCGTGTATGTATGGGTGTATGTGGACATGTTCATATGGTTAGATAGTAGGCATGTGTGTGTGTGAAATATACATAAAAGTGTATAGGAGGATTTGGGTTTCAAAACAATAGCTATCAAGTTACACTACTCATGGCATATTGGTTAAACAATCTACAATGCACAACCTATTTACTCATAACATGCATGTCTAACAATATATATGTGTGTGTGTGTGTGTGTGTGTGTGTGTGTGTGTGTGTGTGTGTGTGTGTGTGTGTATAGAGAGGTAGAGATTTAGTTGTGTATCTATATACATTATAAAATGTATGCATAAACTATATATATATATATATATATATATATATATATATATATATATATATATATATATATATATATATATATATATATATATATATATATATATATTTATAATGTATCTATATACATTATAAAATATATGCATAAACTATATATATATATATATATATATATATATATATATATATATATATATGAACATAACATAGAGATGAAGGGTTAGGTTTACATAGCAGTTGTGAACATTAGTGTAGAGTGTCGAGTGTACAGGGGTTATAACTTGAAATGAAGGGTTCAATCATTCAGTTCAGTTCAACGTTACATATTAAATCTGAAATTGAACTAAACATTTGAAATCAATATAAAAATGTTAACATGTATTCAGTTTCAGGATTTTGGAGAAATTCGAACAATAAAACCAATCCAATGTTCACCACAACCACAACCTAACATGTAAGAGTATGAAACCTAACATTATATCCCTACATACAATAATGTATACAGCTCAATCATTACGTTTAAAAACTGCAAATTGAACTAATCACTTAGAATCCAGTGTTAAAGGGTTAATATGCATACAGTCTCAGATTTGACAAGTTCAAACACAAAACTCAACTAATTTTTTTAAGAATTAAAACCATGTATATAACATACATGTGCAGTGATGTAAACAACAACTAATAATATAAAATTTACATTTAAATTACGAATATAAACTGGAAATCGGAGAACTAGTCTCTGATACTGTATTGTATCAGAAATATTACGGTTTTGAGAATTTAGACATCAAAACATATTAATATGCATTTAGATAGGTTCGTAATCAAATTGTAGCATGCATACGTGTCAGGCAAAGTGTCTGTGTCCACTATAATATCAAATCCAAGATAAGGTCTAGCAAAAATCATCAATTTATTGTATTATGAAGAAATTCATAGCAAGAAGTTACACAAAGGTTTATAATAACAGCTAAAGCTACTCCTACTCCTAAGTTAAAAATGAGAAGCAAACAAAACAAAACAAAATAAAACAATAAAAAAAATTGGAAGGACAGAAACAGAAGTAGAGAAAACATATTCAAAAGCATTTAAGGTACAATCTGATAATTGTTTGCCATTGATTATAAAAGAATAGAACAGTTTTATGGGAGGACTGGACTTTTACTTCACAACACAAACTCGTTCGTACAAAGAAAGCCTAGGGACGAAAACCTAGGTACAGCAATCTAAGTACAATTATTTATTTATTTTTCTGGGGAGTGACGGTAGAGGCTGGGAAAAGCGACGGCAGCTCTGCCTTACTCCTTGGACGATCGGACGCAGCTTCGGCTCCGAGGAAGAAATGCTCTTGCTCAAATGTGGATCGCTCTGTGTCTGGCTCTGTGCGTATATCTTCGTGCTTCCTTTTACAAGGGAATGGCACCTTGTTATTTATAGGCATCCTGGGTGGAGGTGTATATCCACGTGGCAGATTCTGAGCCCCGGACCATTATGTTGATTGCCATAAATCTGGTTTGTTACGATTACAATATATCTGGATAATTATGTTGATCGCCATAAATTCAGATTGTAATGATTACACTAAATCTGGATGATTATGATGATAGCAATAAATCTGGCTTGTTTGGGATTTGACCAAATCTGGACGGTTATGTTGATTGCAGCAAATCTGAGTTATTGAGATTTTATTGACTCCTGCCACGTGTCCTTCATTGACTGCAATAAATATAAATTATTAAGATTCGATCAACTCCCGCCACGTGTCCCTCATTGACTGCAATAAATATGAATTATTAAGATTCGATCAGCTCCCGCCACGTATCCTAACTGCTGCGAGCCGTATGGAGGACTGTCATGGTTGGGCCGCATGAGTGTGGCCTCATGTCAAAACCGCATAAGGGTGGCCTTATCTGAACTGTGTAGAAATCCTTTAGTCTGAGCCGCATGAGGGTGGTCCCATGATCTGAGCCGCATAGGAGTAGCAGCCACATGGGGTGGCCCCATGATCCGAGCCGTATAGGAGTAGCAGCCGTATGGGGGTGGTGGCCGCATGAGAGTGGTAGCCGCATGAAAGTGGCTGTCGCATGAGGGATGGTAGCCGCATAGGAGCTTTTTGGGGTTGGTGGACTGTGCCAGCTATGAAGATTTTCTTCTCTTCCCTAGGAGCCTGCCACTATGTCAAGGTCATTATTTCACTTTTATGTTAGGGTTGTCAAACCTTTGTGTCAGAGCCGTCGCTTCGCATCAGGACATTAAATGAGCCAGCTGCATAAATTAATAACGGCCGGTTTGTGAAGGACTTTTTTGAACCGCATAAAGTCACGTGGCTTGCTGGAAACTTCTGAGCCGCATGAAACTCTAATGAACTTTTGAGCCGCATGAAACTCTCCTAGTCTTGAGCCGCATAGGATTTCCTGTTCATTTCTATGCTTCTACAAGACCCCCTTCAAAGTTTTCAATTTGTAAAATTGAAATACTTTGAATAAGAAGCATGGCTATGCCCACCTAAGCTCTTCTGGCTGCATAGAATGTTATGGCCGCATGGACTTCCTAGCCGCATGGCCTTCCTGGCCATATGGACTGCCTGGCCGCATGGACTGCCTGGCCGCTTGGACTTTTTAGCCGCATGGACTATTTTTGTCGCATGTTATCCTCTCTGCCACGTAGGCGTCTCATTTAATGACCCTTAATTTTGTCATGATTTGTTTCAGATTTGAAGCCACTTTTTGGGGCAGGATCCCAAGGGTCAGATTTGCTTCGATGACCGAAACGTTAATTTTGTTCTTTAGGCGGCGCACGGACCGAAGCGTCCCTCGGTCTATGAGCCCCCTGTCCGCCTATAAATAAGAGTAATCTTTTTAGAAAAACTTTTTACTTTCTTCTTTTATTCGAACCTCTCTTGCCCTAGGCTGCCGTCTTCTTCTTCTTCTTCTTCGATCATTCGATGGCCCCCAAGACTTCCAAGGCTGCGACGAAGGGTAAGGGAGTGACTTCTACATCGACTGTGGTGCCTGAAGTTCATCCCGACGTTCACCTCGCCATTGCTGGTAAGGGTTTTGGCAAAAATTGCACGAACTCAGAACTTTAACCAACATGGCTATGTCGCATATTTTATGTGCAGGCCTTCTTCGTCTTCATAAATCTGTATACTGTGCTATGTGTGCCGCATGTGCATCCCATGTCTGAGCCGTATGGGGGTATACCCCATATCCGAGCCGCATGAGAGTCGTCTTGCGGCCGCATAAGCACTTTGTGAGTTGAACCGCATAAAGACCTGTCGAATCAGAACCGCATAAGTCCCTCTGAATCGAACCGCATGAAGCCCCCTCAAATAGAACTGCATAAGCTCATCTGGACTGGGCCGCATAATGCCCTGCTAAGCAGAACCGCATAAACTCATCCGAACTGGGCCGCATGAGGCTGTGCTAAACCGAGCCGCATAGGCTCCTCTGAATTGGGCTGCATAATGCTCCGCTAAGCAGAACCGTATAAGCTCACGCTAAACAGAGTCGCATAAGCTTACGCTAATTAGTGCCGCATAAGGTCATGTCCAAAACAGAGCCGCATGAGCTCTTTTAAATAGAACCGCATAGGCTCGCGCTAAACAGAGCCGCATAAGCTCATGTGGATTGGGCCGCATAAGCCTAAAAATACTAGGTAGTTTTGTTTA
Organism: Iris pallida; assembly: GCA_029216955.1. NCBI lineage: Eukaryota > Viridiplantae > Streptophyta > Magnoliopsida > Asparagales > Iridaceae > Iris > Iris pallida. Next base: position 1,128,912 of record JANAVB010040420.1, on the reverse strand, counting down.
GCCATCTTTTAATCTCGTTTCTCTTTGTCTTTCTCCAGTGAATCTGCCTGTCAATCCAGCGGGAGAACCCCAAGTGGGTTCGGCCCAGTCTACTGTGGGTGTGCGATTCGACCACTTAGTCCAATATGTGGTGAAACAGCTTCCCACAGACGAGCCTTTGGAGAGGCTGAATGCTATCAAGAACCAGCCCTTCTACTCTCTCTGCGCTATGATGAACTCGGGGCAATTGGAGGGGAAATACCTGAAGTCGGCGTTCCTCTTTGGGGATGCTTTGACTGTGAAGAACCCCCGAGTGCTGGATATATCTGTGAGTTGGGACTTTACTCTTGACGAGATGGTGATCCATATCCCTCAAATGGAGCGTCATTTTCCTCTGTCATGCTTCAACATGTTATCGCTGAACAGAAAGATGGTGGACTCCTTGACCCCAAGCAGGTCGGGGATGATTGTGGGTAACATCCATTATAACAGAAATTTGGGGTCGGCGTATGCGGGAAGGGAACCGGTCAGTCGGTACGTGATGGGACTGGCCCCGGGTACCTTTATAAATGTATCGGGTCCCAACTTCACGTTCTCTCAAGCTGACACCTTCTTGAACCAGCTTGCTCGAAAGGGGTCCTATTCCGTCGGTCGATTGGTGCTGCTGAACTGGATAAACCCCATTCCTGCGTGGGCCAACTTGACCATGTGGATTCTGCGGAAGTATGAGACTCCATGCGTGAGATCGGCCTCAACCACGCCATTCGGGGCACCTGTCATGGTCTGCCCATAAACAAGCCGTTGTTCATGGCTCTCCTGGAGATGTACAACCGACGGACGGGAACCTTCTTCACGCCTGGAGGGGAGCTGGGGCTCGCCCTCCACGAGATGCACGTCATTTCCAGGCTGCCCTGGGGGGATGATGTCTTTGAAGTGTACACCCCTACGAACGAAGAGTTCGAGGATTTTGATCAGCAGTTCCCGGGCTTTGTTGCTGTATACCGGGAATTGTTATGTCACCACAGTACCTGTCACCAGGCGTCCATCAAGAAGGATGGTAGCTCGGAAGGGAGCATTCCTCATACCACCTCCTGGGTCTCCTACCTTTTTATACTATGCACCTCAAGCCGGGTTTCTTCCCGAGATCCTCAAACCCAGGAGGAGGTACACAAACTCGCATCGACTGCCAAGAGATCGAGGTCCACGGGCGACACTTTTGGGAGTCAAACTGACGCCTTTACTTATTTTTATCATGGTACTCAGCGGCTGTCAGAGAAGGCACTCCTAGCAGAATTCTTGATGGTGTGGCTACGGAATTAGATGGTCTCATGAGGGGCAGGTTCCATTGAGAGGATCAACCGCCACTTTATCCTTCATGCCGTAAAGCTGGTCTTTGAGGCAAGACTGGCCCTTCATCCGGCCATGGTGTACAGCATACACCATGGCCTTCGTGCCTTCTCGTCCAAGGTCATCGCCCGTGACACGACGATAGGTTTTGAGCGCATAGAGCTGCCCTATCATTATTTGATGGGGTGGCTGTTGATACAATGCCGGTCTTTGATGAGACCTGGAGCAGAAGACGGCGTTACGGCTGATAATGCTTTCATTTTCCAATACCACCATCAGCCCTGGGAGTACAGCACTATGCCAGCCTGTCGGAAGGCGCTGATGAGAGTGGACGGATACAACTTTTTTGTGTCTGTTCCTCGTTTTATCGCTGAAGAAGGGAGGGGCGTACATATTGGTGGTACCGGACCTCCTCAACTCTTGCCTGAGGAGATGCTCCTTTGGCTGTGTAATATCCATCCAGTGCACCTAGTATACCGTAACCGCAACAATGTCTACATGGAGCCCTACTTGCCCAGTAGGTTCTTCTGCCAGTTCGGGTATAGCCAGCTATTCTTTGACAATCCCAGCTCTTGCTTGGGCTTTGAAGGTAGCGTCCTTGACGGTATCAGGGCATGGCATTACTATGACGCGGTTCATACTCGAACCAGCTTTTCGGTTCCTGAGGCTGAGGCGCCAGGGGAGATTTTATATATGGCGGCCCTATACCATGTTACGGCGAGCAAGCCTCCCGTTAATTTTGACCCGAGTAGCAGCTTTATTGTGGGTACTGGCATGGCGGAGAAGCCCAAGGGGTCTAAGACGAGAAAGAGGAGGGCGAACAGGGTTCCTATGCCTGACTCGGAGTCCACCAATGCGGACGAAAAGGATGATGAGCATGATGCCGATAACTCTCTCCCTCCTGCGGAAGAGGTGATGGCGGATCAGCCGCCTGTTGTGCCAGATGAGGTGGTGGAAGATCAGCCGCCTGTTGCGCCTGGCCCTTCACACAAGCGAGGCAGGCGTGAGTCTATTAGTGGCGTAACCTTCTCCGTGAAGCGGGCTGCTCATCAAGGAGAGAGGCGAAGGTGATGACGCCGTTTTGGAGGTGAATTGAATTGCGACCATCTCCTTCTTTAGCTCTTTCTCTTCCTGAACTATGATCTAATCATTTTTCTCTTCTCTGCAGGCGTCAAAAGAGTCAGGTTCTCGAGAACCGACCGCTATTTCTGAAGTCAATCCGGCCCTACCACTTTGACTAGTGACATGTGTGCCGAGAATATTTCTGCCGGGGCTCTCTCGACGGCGGCTGAGGGATCTCACGTTGCTGAGGTCTCGACCTAGGACGACGGGGGCTCCGCTGAACCCGTCCCCGAGACTGCTGAATTTTAGCAGGATGACACTGATCCGGTCGTATCTCCTTCCGGGGCGGCTGGGATAGAGGAGCCAGCTAAATTTGGCTTGGAAGTCGCTGGTGAGGGGACTACGGCGGCTGTGAGCAAACCTCAGCCTCCACAACCCTCCCCTAGTAAGATAAGCCAAATCTTGACTAGTGAGGAGGCTCATTTGCTCTATCATCACATCCTTCGGGTTAGGCTGATTGATGGTTGCTCTGGACATACAGGTCCTGCCTCTTCACTGCTAATGACGGACATTGTCAGGGTAGGCTCTGCCAGCGGGGATCTGGTGGAGGGGAGTGTGCCCCCTCCCTTTCCAACTTATATTAAGGGGCCTTCCGCTGGATCGAGTTCGGGACAGATGGCGACACAGCCGGGGCAAGGAGCAATGGTCCCTGCGTCCTCCTCTGCTCATGTAGCTTCGGGGGTCGACCTCTCCGCCTTGCCGAGTATCCAGGTTCTTCGGGCCGCAGAAGAGGAGTTAGCTGCTATCCACGCATCTTTTTGCTCAAAATTTATTTCCCTGGTGGTAGGGGTGGCAAGTTCTGGTGCGTCTCCTTCGACACTGCTAGCTGCACTTCCTTTGACGCCGTCCTCTGCGGAAGTTCTAGATGAGGCGTCACAGGATGTGGTTGACAGTTTCTACCGCCACTTGAAGAGAGGGGTCGAAGCTGCTGTGGAGTGGGGGACCCCCTTTGCCTTGGCCCGACAATGCACTTGTGGCCAAATTAAAATTCTTAAAACCCTCCCCGGTAGGGCAGAGATAGTTGCGCTTTTGAAGCCCAAATTGCTAGAGGCTGATCAGCTCGTGACCCAGTTTCAAGTGCTACGGCAAGTTGATCTGTCTGCAGCCATAGATCAAGAGCGTGACTTCCTCACCACTGCCGTGGAGAAGGTAATGGCTGCACAAGATAAGTCTAAACCGGTTATAATGAAGGACATCGACGACCTATCTCTCCAGCATGACCAACTGAGCCGCAGGAGCGAGGATTGCATGGCTCGGGAAGCAGCCGCCTCCCACAGAATAGTCGATACAAGGGAGCCGATCCTCGAGCTCCAGAGGAAGCTGGCTTTCTTAGAATCTGAGCTTGAAGCTTCCCGTGCAGATAAAGAGCTGATTGTTCAGGAGGCCGAAAAGGTCACTCGAGCTTCTGCTAGCCTGGAGCGTGCTCTGAAGAAGCTTGAGAATGGCTGGCGGGCTCATGCACATCTGAAGGATGTAGAGCGGCTGACTCAGGAAGCTGAGCCCCGGGCCAAGCAGAAGTTTGAGCTATCGACTGTCTTGCTGAGGGACCGTCTCATGGAATTATGTATCGCCGAACCATAGTCGGCCTTTTCCTTCTTTTTGTTCATATTCTTTCCCCTTTTTTTGAGAGGGACGTGGTCCCAGGACATGTAATACTTTTAACTTTCAAATAAAATAGTATGTTTTATTTCACCCTTCATTTATATTGCTTATTGCGTTTGTGGTGTTGTGGTATTTGCCCCACTGGGGGACTGTTTGTGGACTTGTTACCCTTGGTATACCTTGCTTTTAGGTACGGATAACAAGTTTGATGGGGATACTTAGAACAATTCCACAGTAAGGTGACCATGGACGTTCCTGATATCGGGAGAAAGAATGCCATGGAGCAGCTGGGCTCCCGGGACATGATGAGAAATGAGGGACATGTACTAGGAAACTTAGTACAGCATTTGTGGTCAACAGAGGACATTTGTGGGCCTGTTATCCTTGGCGTACTCCGGTTTTGGGTACAGATAATAGGTTGAGAGAAAACCTACATACTTACTCAGAGGTAATGAGGACATGGTAACTATGAGGGTTTTTTCAATGGAGCCTTCCTACTCAGAGGTAATGAGGACGTGGCAGGAGTGGGCTCCATGAAGGGTACATAGAACAACTCAGAGGTAATGAGGATGTGGAAGTTCTACGTGAGGGGCAGTTTGTTTTTGATGGAAGTGAAAACAACTCAGAGGTAACATCGACTTGGTTGTCTCGGGAAATTTATGGATCTGTTATCCTTTTATGCACTGAAAGTGCGGGTATTGGATCATAAGAAGGGAGCTCTTTTTAGGAAGAAAGTTCAGAGGTATGATCATACATGACTTACTACCTAAAAGATGCGATATAGATTCATCTGGAGTGACTAGAGTGTAAGTTCAGCGGTACCTGCGGGTACATAACTCAACAATCTAGGAGATTTGGAGTCAGAATGTGGGTTCAGCGGTACCAGAGGGTACATAACTAGTCATTCTGGGAAATTCGGAGTCGGAATGTGAGTTCAGCAGTACCAGAGGGTACATAACTTAACAATCTATGAAATTTAGAGTCAGAATGTAGGTTTAGCGGTACCAGAAGGTACATAACTCGTATTCTAGGAAATTTGGAGGATGCTATTTCAGACATAATACTTCTTTAGGAACTTGTCGTTGATGGGCAATATGAGCAAGTCTCTGTTTTGTTTTGCGAGGCGGTAAGCTCCATTGGAGAATACAGCCTCGATAACAAATGGGCCTTTCCACTTTGGCTGGAATTTGCCGACGATTTTGTGTGTCATAACCATCGGCCTCCGAACTGCCAGAACGAGATCGTCTACTTAGAATGTTCTGATTTTAGCCATCTTGTTGAAAGCCCCCGAGATACGTGCTTGGTACAGCTCGATTCGTTGTTGAGCTAACAGGCGCTTCTCATCTAGGGCCTCCAACTCTTGTAACCACCGATGGTGGTTATCATCCGTCGTCAGTCGGTAGGTGAGAGCAACGCGGAGTAAGGGGATTTGAGTCTCTAATGGGAGAACTGCCTCACTTCCATATACCAGAGAGAATGGTGTGTTCCCAGTGGTCGTTCGTACTGTAGTACGGTATGCTCATAAGCATTCGCCAAGCTTCTCATTCCAGTCGCGTTTGTTGGAAGACACGAACTTCTTGAGCAGCTTGATTATAGTTTTATTGAATGCTTCTGCCAACCCATTCGCTGCTGGATTGTACGGTGTTGAAGCAATATTCTGGATTCGGTATTTGTCGCAGAACCGATAAAAAGTGTGGCTTGTGAACTGCGGACCATTATCGTGGATGATCCTTTGGGGTAGTCCAAAGCGATAGATGACGTGATGCTTGAGAAAGCTGATCACGTTTGAAGTCTTCACTTCTGCCAGCGGAATAGCCTCCGCCCATTTGGAGAAGTAATCTGTGATTGCGAGTATGAAGCGATGTCCTCGCGACGAATGTGGAGTGATCGGACAGATGATGTCCATTCCCATGCTTCGAATGGCCAGGATGCCACCGTCGGATGTAGAAACTCGGATGGCTGGTGGATGAAATCTGCGTGGACTTGACAGGCTTTGCACTTTCGTGCATAGTTTATTGCATCTGTAACCATCGTGGGCCAGTAATAGCCCATTCGGCGAAGGCGTTCTTGTAACTTTGGGACAGGCTGATGGGCCCCGCAGACGCCGTCATGAGCTTTGCATACAGCTTCCTTGGCTTATGTATTTGACAGACACCGAAGCAGTAATCCATCGTATGATCGCCGATACAGCATTTTTGTCTCTGTATCGAAGAAGAATCTTAAGGAACGTCTTCTGATAGAAGTGGCTTCCTTCGAATTCTCTGGCAGGATGTCGTAGACTATGAAGTCTATGAATGGCTGTCTCCAGTCGGGTGCTTCGTCGACCGTCTGAGCGGAGTAACTCTCAACACATTGAACATTATTCCTGGGACAGACCAACTCATGGCCTATTATGTCAACCAGATGATGAGCATGATTCGGTACCGCTAGGGAAGCGGCCAGGCCTGCTAGGGCATCGGCTTTAATATTCTGGAGTCTGGGAACATGTTCTATGAAGAATCCTTCCAAGGACGAGATGATGTCGATCGCTATTTGGTGATAAGGGATCATATCTTCATGGCGAACCTCGTATGAACCCCGGATCTGATTGACGATTAACTGCGAATCGCCGTATGCTTCCAGATACTCTACCCCCAGCCCTTTTACAAGTCGGAGGCCAATGACCAAAGCGTTGTACTCGACCACATTGTTTGAACAGGGCTCCGTGAGGGAGTAGGCCCGATTGATCACCAGCCCAGAGGGAGAAATCGTCACCACTTTGACTCCAGCGACAATGTTGCCTTTGGGCCCAGTTCTGGAAGCGCCATCGAAGAACATTTGCCAGATGGCATCATGGGAAACCGCATTTGAATTGGCGACCTCATCTGGAATCTCTTCGTCTATTCTGGTTGACTCCGAACCTGGATGAGCTGCTAAAAAATCTGCTAGAGCTTGACCTTTAACAGCCTTCTGCGGGACGAATATCATGTGGTAGGGAGACAGTAATATCGCCCAGGTAGCGAGTCGAGAGATGAGTGCACCTGGCTTGGTCATGAGGACCCTGAGGGGGTTGACTCTTGATACAACATGGATGGTTTGTCCCTTGACGTAGTATCGCGTCTTCTGAATGGCGAACACCAGATCAAGGCACTCCTTTTCTACGGCAGTGTATCGGTGTTCCGCCCCCCATCATCATTCGGCTGAGGTAATATATAGCCTGCTCATGGCCTGCATCATTGTTTTGCGCTAGTAAAGCACCGAGAGAATGCTCCATTGCTCGCACATAGAGCAGGAATGGTTTTCCAGCAACCGTGGCCACCAGGACTGGAGGGTTCGACAGATATTCTTTGATGCTGTCGAAGACACGCTGGCATTCTTCATCCCATATGAATGAAATGCCCTTCTTTATGAGGTGGGTGAATGGCTGACATCGTCCGAAGAGGTTGGGTTTGTGCGCCGGATCGGGTAACAAAAGCAGTAACTTCTTCGACCTCTGCCGAGGTTGTGCGGCATGATTTAACTTTTCCACTCTTCTTCTTGCTAGTGGAGGGTGGTGCGGACTGAGTCACTTCAGGTACCAGGTCTGGATGGACCCACATGACCTCCCCTCGTGATGTGGTAAGGGGTACTAGACCAGCAGCCTGGTCTCGAGGAGGTGGAAGGTTAGTGACCTCCATCTTTGTTCTAGGGACGGGCACTACTCCATTTTGAGTCTTTGTCGGAGGAAAGCTGCCAAATTGTTCTGACACCATGTTGGCTGCCACGGTTACCTCTTCAAAATCAATGGCCAAGGCCTTAGAATCGATGAAATGATGGATGTATCGCTTCAGTTGGTAGCCGTCTTGTGTAGCATGGTGGACATAGCGATGGTAATGGCAGTACTTGGGGCTCTCCATTTCTGGTTCACGCCTTAGAGGAGGGAGCTGAATTCTACCTCCTTGTATGAGCATGTCCAAGATAGACTTGACATGGCCGTCCTCGAAGGAATAGGTCATCTGAGGCCACTGCTTCTCTGCCGGCTTCGGTTCAGGCTTCGGAGCTGTGTCGGCCACCATAGCTTGTTTGCCCTTATTGACTCGATTATTGGAGGGGTTACCACCATTATTGTTGTTGGTGTTAGGGCGTTTGCCCTTGTCCTCTCCTTCCAAGACGTGCAATCCCAATTGGCAAGCTTTCTTCAACTTGTCTTCTGCGCTAGTGGCACTGATGATGAACGTCTTTCAATCCTTAAACTAACTTTTGCCCATCTAGAGACTGATTGTGGGAAGCAGCCTCTTTTGGCAAATTTCAATTAAGAAGGAATCAGGGTTACCGGAAGGCAACTTCATCGCGGTTTGACGAAACCGTTCGATATAGTACCTTGTCAGCTCCTTTTCTCCCTGAGCAACGTCCATGACGGTGGACATTGTCACATCTTGTCCTACTTCGTAGAACCTCTCCAGGAACATACGTTTGAAGCCAGTGAAGGAATGGATGCAGTTATCCGGCAAGTTGCGGTACCAGTCGAAGGCGACCCCTTCCAACGCTCCAATGAACAACCGTGTAAGGATGGCGTCGTCATGAGGCAGATGGTCGGTTATGACTTCGAAGTAGGTGATGTACCTGCTTGCAGATGTCTTTCCATCATACGGATTGATGTTGAATGGTTTATATCTTAGTGGGAAGGGCACATCTCTCCATGCAGCAGGATATGGTTGTCGTATCCTGAGGTCCTGGCAGTTTTTCGAGCGTGGAACATGGCCCGGAGCTACTGGACCTCTCTTTTTGCCTCCTTGGCCTCGTCTGCAGCGGTGGGGGCCTATATTTCAGGAGGATTATCACCTGGGTTTGGTGCAGCTGAGTTCGAGTCCGCATTGACCGCGGGTGCCACGTTTGTTTGGCCAAGTGTTCTTCCTTGCAGAGTTGGAAGGGCCGCTTTGATCTCGTCCACGGACTTGACCAAGGTATGCAGTATAGCCTCCAGAGTGTCGATACGTTGGCGATCACTGGGACCATCTTGGTTGCTTTTCGTCATGAACACCGTCCTTACATGAGGAGAGATGGAAGGAACAGTGGAGGACGCGCCCTCTGAGTCATACCCTTGTACAGAGAAATCGTCAGGGTATGTGGGATTGTTCTCCTCTGGTTTTGACTCAGAAGGAGTGGTACCTCCAGCTTCAGAGCTTGCCTCGTCTTGAGAGTTGTGGACATCCTCAGGGACGTCGAAACTTGCTGCATCTGTTGGGGAAACCGATTCCCCTGGATTATCTTCTTGGAACACCAGATTGTCGTGGATGTTTGGAGGAGTGCTACCTTCGGCTCCAGCGCCTCCCAAAGATGTGGACGACGAATCTCCAAGTGTGGCAGATTTCGTCTTTGAGCGAGTACCTTGGAAAACTCCTCCCATAACGGTCGAGGACAATCGCTTAGAAAAGAGTTTCTTGGTTGAGATTTTCGGGCTGGAGACGTTTGTTTTCTTCCCTCTTCCGCCGCCAGGGATCTTCAGAGCAGAATTGCAGGGGGCGATGAGAATCGCCTCGTCTTCTGAGCTTGGGTGTCGTAGCCGTTGGAAGATGGATCGTCGGTCTTCTTGTGTGGCTGCCTTGCTGTAGCAGCAGTTGACAATGACTTGAGTGCAGCGATGTCCATGGAAGGACTCTCTGCACACCAAGTCTTCGTCTCTTTCCTTGCGTTTGTGAAAAATTATGTTGTACAAGTCACCCGTTTTGTGGGCCCAGGAGTTCTGAGCACATGAGTGTGTTGGCATCCTGCCTGCTTTCTGATGTGGGGGTAATAAAAGTACCCGCCCCTGATCATTTTTAGGAGATTTTTGATAACTATCCCGTTCGTTGGCCGCCGGGGGCTGGACACGGATAGTTTTATACAACTTTCCATCAGGGGCCCGCGTAATAGTCAGCGGGATGCCCTGATAGTCAGAAGTTGGAACAGCTGTCTGAGCTTGACGAGCCCGTACAGCCCGAGACTTCTTCCTTCTAGCACCTGAGAGTGCATAGTAGGAAGAGTCCACAGAGACTGGCACATGAGAGCATCTGGGGTCAGGATCGCCTGAGAGGCGGTCGAAGACTGAGCCCGAGCCGCATGAAGCAGGTGGCCTGCGGCTGGGATTGTTAGCCGCATAGCCTGCCTGCATGCGATTGGCATTTGTGGCCGCATAAGTAGCCCGCATGCGGCTGGGAGCTGTAGTGGCCGTGTGGGCCTCTTCTATGCGGCTGGAAGTCATAGTGGCCGCATGAGTTTCCTCCATACGGCTGGCAATTCTTGCCGCATGAGCCTTATGTCTGCGGCAGGCTTTTGTGGCCGCATGAGTCATACGGCTGGCGCCCTTTCATGGCTTCTTTCTGGACCGTGTAGAGTTACCCTTTGCCCCTGCAAGTCTAGCATCGTAGTGTTTTCCTCTGCCGGACTTGGGGACAACATAGTCCTCTTTGGTCTGAAGTGTGGTCGCCTGCGAGACTTCTCCGCCGTCTTGGGCAACAAATAGTACTTCTTCGACAGCTTGGGGAGGAGCGAATGATTTGGGCCTCCACTCCCTGCGGGCCTTCTTCGTGCGGGCTCGCTGCTGGACCGGGCCAGCGCTCCCGTCGGAGAGTATTTCTTCAAACGCCTGCTGGTCGAACCGGGCGACCAGCATCTGTTGAGGGGAGCCAAGTTTGGCTGCATCCGATTGTGTTACCAACTCCTCAGCCGTGGAGAAGTTAGTCCCCAACAGAGTCGCCATCGTGTTTGCCATTGATTATAAAAGAACAGAACAGTTTTATGGAAGGACTAGACTTTTACTTCACAACACAAACTCGCTCGTACAAAGAAAGCCTAGGGACAAAAATCTAGGTATAGCAATCTAAGTACAATTATTTATTTTTTTCCTGGAGGTGACGGTAGAAGCTCGGGAAAGAGGCGGCAGCTCTGCCTTACTCCTTGGACGATCAGATGCAGCTTCGGCTCCGGGAAAAAAATGCTCTTGCTCGAATGTGGATCGCTCTGTGTCTGGCTCTGTGCGTATATCTCCAGGCTCTCTTTTACAAGGGAATGGCACCTTGCTATTTATAGGCATCATGGGTGGAGGTGTATATCCACGTGGCAGATTCTGAGCCCCGGACCATTATGTTGATTGCCATAAATCTGGTTTGTTACGATTGCAATATATCTGGGTAATTATGTTTATCGCCATAAATTCGGATTGTAATGATTGCATTAAATCTGGATGATTATGATGATAGCAATAAATCTGGCTTGTTTGGGATTTGAGCAAATCTGGACGGTTATGTTGATTGCAGCAAATCTGAGTTATTGAGATTTGATTGACTCCTGCCACGTGTCCTTTATTGACTGCAATAAATATAAATTATTGAGATTCGATCAGCTCCCGCCACGTGTCCCTCATTGACTGCAATAAATATGAATTATTGAGATTCGATCAGCTCCCGCCACGTATCCCAACTACTGCGAGCCGTATGGAGGACTGTCATGGTTGGGCCGCATGAGTGTGGCCTTACGTCAGAACCGCATGAGGGTGGCCTTATCTGAACTGCATGGAAATCCTTTAGTTTGAGTCGCATGAGGGTGGCCCCATGATCCGAGCCGCATAGGAGTAGCAGCCGCATGGGGGTGGCCCCATGATCCGAGCCACATAGGAGTAGCAGCCGCATGGGGGTGGCGGCCGCATGAGAGTGGCAGCCGCATGAGAGTGGCTGTCGCATGAGGGATGGTAGCCGCATATGAGCTTTTTGGGGTTGGTGGACTGTGCCAGATGTGAAGATTTTCTTGTCTTCCCTAGGAGCCTGCCACTATGTCAGGGTCATTATTTTACTTTTATGTCAGGGTTGTCAAACCTTCGTGTCAGAGTCGTCGCTTCGCATCAGGACATTAAATGAGCCAGCTGCATAAATTAATTACGGCCGGTTTGTGAAGGACTTTTTTGAACCGCATAAAGCCACGTGGCTCGCTGGGAACTTCTGAGCCGCATGAAACTCTAATGAACTTTTGAGCCGCATGAAACTCTTCTAGTCTTAAGCCGCATAGGATTTCCTGTTCATTTCCATGCTTCTACAATAATCATATGCATCTATCCAAAATCATGGTACTCTAAATCCTCATCATACTAGTAAGCAAGGCTACGATAATCGCAGAGTCCTCGACTAAGGCACATACCTCTAGAATCATGGTATTTAAAAATTTTGCGATGCCGCTAGCTTGGCTGCGAAAACCTTAAATTTTCACACCCGAGAAATATATCCAAAATCAGACTACATGTCCTCACCATGCTGGCTAATGTGACTGTAGAAGACTAGATTCCATGACTGAGATGACCTAGCCCATATAATTTCATCTTGACAAAAAAAAAATCAACAATGGATACCAAAAATCAAATTCATTAACTAACCAAGAAAGGTAAATATAAATTGTTAGAATCAAATTTTAAGATATTTTATAATGAGATTTTCAAGGGTCATCCCAGGAATCTCTCAAGGAATCATAACTGTGATTGAGTACCTTCAAAAATATATCCTAATCCTACTGCAGGCTGTAGTGATACTCTAGTTCGAATACCACTACACAAATTTGACCGGCATGGGCCACCACTAAAAACGTGTCACGACCCGCACCCTAGAATAAGGGCACGAGAAGTGGGTACGTCAAGGCTACGCCGCAGTGTCGACGGTAGAACGATGTCCTAGGTCAATTATCTAACAATATAAGGTACCTGTGCAGTATATACACTCCGAATGGAGGTGACATAGCAAATACAGTCTCTGTCACATCTAAGGTAGAATACGATAAAAGATAGATAGATAAAACTAAAATCCACAAGAGATACAGCAGATAGAAGTCCAAGTGTCTAAGATATCACAAATCCAGAAACATCTCAAATCTCAAATACAGTAATCCATAGAGTAAATACAACTCAAGACAACTAAAACTAAAATAAGAAAAACTTTAGCTATCTACTTCAACCTCCACTGTGTCTCCTCTAGGCTAGCAGGTAACCTCCAGGCTATCTGTAAAATTTATCAACAGGTCCAGTCAGGACGGGAGAGAGCACAATACATCTCACGCAGTTCATAATATGACAGGATATATAAATATGCAATAGAGTAAGATACATGAAACGCTGCATAATATACATGAAGTAAAAGAGAGAGCTGTAATGTAAATAGATACTATAAATAGAGAACTAACAGTGAACTAGTGATTTAGAGTACAAGATGAACATGTGAACGGCTTAAATTTGCACATGAGTAATCTAAGAATTTGCACATGAGTATACTACTTTGGAATTGTTCACATGACCATTTATACCCTTCCGTACCCCAATCAATACACAAGGATCCAGACAGGTTATGTTATTGCACATGATATCACATGAAGGCCCATAATAGGGTGCACATGATTGTATACATGAGGGCTCCGTGAACATGAGAGTACATGAATCATGAGAGTGCACATGAATGGTGAAAGTACCGGAGTAAATGATGAAAGTGAAACGCACATGACATACTGTAACCCGATGCTCCCGAGGGGGATAACATCTCATGAAGGGATCCATATAGTACCAATCCGTGTTAACATCGTGACAGCATCAAGTAAAGTAATCTAGAGCATAAATGTAAATCATATCAAGTATGAAACGGTCAGAGAATGTACTCGCCTGATAACCTGAACAGCTGATAGGTATAGAGTTCCAAACTGAAGCCATGAGTCCTATTTTAAAGCAACACAGTTACAAAGTTTTCAAGTTGTAATAAATGAAGTTTTACAAGCAATCTATATTATTCTAGGCTCTTCTAAGTCAAGTCAACTCTTGGTCAACTCTGGTCAACAATCTAGTCAAACTAAGTCAAGTGTTGACTTACAATTGACTTTTGGTCAACTGGTCAAACAGGGTCAATTCTAGTCTAATTATTTAGATATAAAGTGTACTTCGTTATTCGTACATCGAAACTTACGACACGCAAATCGAGGTAAGATGATCAACGGTAAGGTTAATAATCTTATTATAGTGATCCACGTGTTCATCTTGTCAATTTTAGCGATGTGAGATCACTGGAATCGACCGATCTCAGTTTCATTGTACTAATCCCAAAATACGAACATTATAAGAATTAATTATAATAAAAGGTAATACATAGATAAAGTATCTACAAACATTGTCGGATGATGAATAAAACATCGCCAACGTGTCCAGAATGGTCAAATTAGCTAGGATAGCCTACCCATCGGTCCAGTTTAGACACAGGGGCAAAAAGGTAATTTTGGATCAAAAAGGGTATCCGTGTCAGAGCCGTTTTGCACCGAAAAATGTGCAAGAAAATAAGTCTACAAAATATAACATATTATAAGTCCACGAGTCCAAAATGGCAATACGAACCCAACGGTATATTCGGAATTGGATTATGTTGACCCGATCTCAATTTGGTCCGTTGACCAGAACATTGAAATTTCGGTTTGCGCGAAAATACGTGCCAGAGCCAATGTTCTCAAAACTCAGCAAACTATATGTCAACGAGTCCAGAATAATGATACGAACTCAAAGGTATATCCAGAATTGGATTCTGATGAGCCGACATCAAAAAGTCCTGTTGACCCAGACTGTGGGGCCCGCTTTGCACCAAAATGTGTGCCAGGGCCCACGTCCTCCAAATCTAACAAATTATATATGAATCCGTGCCAGAACGACACCACGAGTCTAATGGTGGTGTCAAAAATGAAATCTGGAGTCCCGAGTTAAAAAATAGAATTTTACAAGTTGGAAATTATGAATTCGGACGGCCAACTTTGGCGTCAAATTCAACCAATCAAACAAGCTCACAATAAAACGAAACTGGAGGGGTAGGAAGAGGGTTATACCAGCTGTGCACCAGAACTGGTAGCACGCCAAACAAAGCTACGGTGGAGGACGTACGAGCCGACGAAGTTGGCTCCGCAAAACTGTCCAAAATTTATACAATTTAAACGGTCAACTTGGCGGCCGGTTTTGCTATCAAACGATAAAATTAACGGACAAAAATTGAGGGTAGTGAAGATGGATATACCGAGATTTTGACGGAGCAAAGAAGTCAACGATCCAACGGTCAGATTTTCCAGAAAATTTGTACGAAGTCGCTGCAACGAGGCACACTTTCAGACTTCGATTCCGAGCTCGCGTCGACAGGATTTCGTGCCAAACGCACGAATCGGCTATGCATCACGCCGGAGAGGAAGAGGATAGTAAGGGGAAGCTATCCGGAGTTCGACCAGCCGGGGGGGGCGGCTACGGCGGCGACGCCTGAACGGCGGCTGAACCGCGGCCATGCAGGCTGCTGTTGCTGCAGTTGCTGCCCTTGTTGGCTGCTGCTGCGCGTGCGGCGTCGCATCCAAGTGGCAGGGATGGCGGCACAGCGGGGCACGATGGCGGTCGGGTGGAGGAGGAGAAGAAGAGAGGAGAGGTGGTGGTAGGCTGTTGTGGTGGTGGAGGTGGTGTGATGGTGAAATGGAGGTAGTGGTGGTGGTCTTGAATGGTGAGGGTGGTGTGAAGCTTGTAAAGAAGAAGAATGATAGGGGAGCTCTCGGCCATGGGAGAAGGAATGGCTATGGTGTTCGAAGTGGTGGTGGAGGAGGTCGAGTGGTGGTGGTGGAGGTGTAGTGAGGAGGAGGAGAGAGTGGAGGTGGAGATTGTGTAGTGTTGAAGAAGAATGGTGGGGAGTGCTCAAATTAAGGAGGAATGAGAAGTTGGTGTAGGAGCGTAAAAAAGTGCTTTATGGACTAAGTCAAAGGAATTGAGGACTTTACACAAGCAACTCTCTATGTGAGCTATTTTACGCCAGGGCTATTTGCATTTGACATTACGCGAGCTACTTTATGCTAAGGCAGTCCATTGAATTTTACGCCTGGAGACAAACTGTCAGGCCGCATTTAATGCAGAAGATTTGATTTGACAGAATGATTTTGCTGACAACATGCAAACACAGAAGTCGAGAAGATCGGACTTTCACAAAACCCGATACTTGTCGTGTGGTGTGCAGAGAAAGCTATTTTATGCTCAATAAAGTCACTTCTTTTTACGCACTATAGTTTTCGAGCTTTTACGCTCAAAGCTGTTGTGAGCATAAAGTCTATTTGTGCTAAGTTTTACGCTCAAGGCTATTTAAGCCACTTTACGCTGGAAAGTTTATTTTGAGTTATTTTTACGCCAATTTGCCACTTTACGCTCAGGGCATATTTTGGGTCATTTTTACGCCCGATCCTTCCTGACCACTTTAAAACGTGGGTTGTTTACGTGGCTATCATGCCACATTTATTGAAGAACGTGTGTACGTGCTCCTTATTTTTGTTGAAATAATGGGACACGTGTCAACATGCACAGAGGGTGACTTCCATCGTGGATGACGGTTGCTAGCGTAAAGACTGGATTATGCTAGTTTTTACGCACAAAAGTAAAAGTCTATAAATAGACTTATTTTTCACATAGATAACACCAAGAGAATATACAGAGATCAGAGCCCAGAGACTTTGATTTTCCAGAGCATTCTTCTTCAACTTTTCTTCCAGAACAGAGTGAAGCAAAGTAGAAAAGCATTCGACCTCGCCATCAGTGCCCAAGTGCGTCGATACCTTTCCAGTGACTTAGTTCTTCCGGCTGTTCATCTTCTAGCAATACTCTTCATCATCATCATATGGTCTAAGGAACAAAGTGATCGCCTTCAGATCAGACTTCCATAGCAATACTTTCTAGAATAATTTGTACTTTTTGTACTTTTTTAGTTTTCTTTCGAAAGCCAAATTTTAGGCATTTTGTTAATTGAAACAAAATGGCGACTCTTCTGGGGACGACCTTCTCCTCTGACGAGAAGGCAATTGCTCAATATGATGATGCATTGGTCGGTTCGACCAAGAAGACTCTGGTTGTATACTTCGACCAGACTGCCTACGAAGAAATGCTCAGGACTGGGGGTAGTGCTCATTGCTCCAATGTTCAGAAATCGCGGAAGGCGCAAAAAGTTTGGATTCCTAAGTCCAAACCATCCTCGGATCTCCCTGTTGTCTCTGAAGGCAAAGGCATCCTTCCTACTTCTGTTATGGAGACTCCCATCAGTGATGAGGCAGTCTCTACTTCAGCGATGCACCGCGGGCGTAAAAACCAGACTACCGTTTGTAACGAGGCAGCCTCGGTGTTGCGCCCCGAGCGTAAAAACCTATCTCCCGTCGGTGACGAGGAAGATTTCCAAGTTTTACGCCCAGCGCATAAAAATGAGGTATTACGCCCAGTGTGTAAAAACCAAAATTTACGCTCTGTGCATAAGAACAAGTCTCCCGTCTGTGACGTGGTAGACTCCAATGCTTTACGTTCTGAGCGTAAAAATAAGTCTCCCGTCTGTGACGCGGTAGACACACAAAATTTACGCTCCACGCGTAAAGGAAAATCTCCCGTCTGTGACGTGGCTGATACTCATGTTTTGCGCTCTACGCGTAAAGGTAAATTTCCTGTCTGTGACAGTGTAGATAAAATTTATAATGATGTCTTTACATCTAAAGTGAATGTACCTGCACGCAACCAGCGTAAAAACATTGTTAGTAAAACTTCGATTTTTCACAACAGCCTTCTTACACTGCTTTACGTAAGGTACGAAACCTACAAATTACGCGTAATGCTAAGGGAGTTCTTTGTACTAAAAAATCTCAGGATTTACGCACGTAACTCCAAGCGCGTAAAAATGTACAGCTTGGTTCTGCTAATGCAGTAAGTAATCTTCTTTATACACAAGGGACTAAATGATTTTCTGTCCCAAACATAATAAAGAAGACTGCTTCCTCTACTCCTTCTGATTTACACGAGTTGCTTGTACAAAAGCGTAAAGACAGAAAGTCTCATGTGACACTCCCAAAAGAAGATCACCATTGTGAATGTCACCAGATTGTAATTAAGTGTTGTTTTTCGACGTCTAAACGGTCAGTTTTTGATCGGTTAGGCTACAATGATCAAAAATCAGTTGAAGATCAAGAACAGGAGTTGTCATATGCCTCAGTCAATATGGCATCTCAAACTAACAGAGGGCGACGTCCAAGACGCAACTCTTCACAGACTCCTGGTCAACAACAGTTTAATCGACTTCTTGATAACTTTGAAGGAGTATATCAGAATACTCGATTGAGAAGTCAGAGACAGTTACAGACTTCTGACTCAGAAGCTGGGGGTACCCAGTCCTTAGAGTCTGAAACCGATAGCATTGATTCTTACTTCTACACCAATCCCTCTATATCTTCAAGGGAGATTGAATCTTATGCTATTGGAGATGAACCGGAGACGTCATCTGCTAATACAGAACAACGTCTCTCTGTAGTTGAGCAGTCGCTGAAGGATATGCTTACTATGATACAAAGTATGCATCAAATAATAATGACTCAGCAAGTTGCTCAACCGGCAGTGGTAACTCCGATGCAGGTAGCAGCACAAACTCAAGATAGTCAAGGGGTTGATATACCCTTGAATAATCAAAGTCAGGAGCCTGCTACCAATCAAAATTCTGCATCTCCAGATCCTATCATTCCAGAAGATATACCGCCTCCGGTGGGGGTTACGGTACATCCGACAACAATTCAATCAAATGTGCTTCCTCAAACCAGTGAAGCTATTCAAGCAGTGCGAGAGTTAAAAGCACAGTTTGAAGTTCTGAAGCACAAAGATCAACTCCAGAGGTTAGGGATTAAGCAGCCTTATCCTCCTCACTGGAATGATGTGCCTTTTCCTCCAAAGTTCAAACCACAATCCATGGTGTTATTTGATGGAAAGGCATCTCCCAGTCAATATATGAATTATTTTGATATTATGACTGTATATTTGCAGAAGAATGATGCTCTTCTTACCCGAGTTTTTATCGGGTGTCTAACGGGCTCAGCCTACGACTGGTATCGTAGTTTACCCGATAATTGTATTTCGTCTTTTGACGAATTCAAAGCAATGTTTCTCTCCCGCTTCTATGAAGGAGGCATAGACATGAACATGTCTTCCATAATAGAAATCAAACAAAAGGAGAAGGAAGATACTCGGACGTTCATTGAACGTTTTCGACAGGCAACTCTGAAGATGCCTCCAGGCATGCCAGATTTAGCACTGATTGATACGTGCAAGATGAATCTGTGACCATCTATTGCTGTCTTTACGGGTTCCCAATTCACAGATTGGGCCTCGTTTATCATAGCGGCAGTTTCAGCTGAGACTAATAGTAGATTGGCTCGGGAACACGGGATGATTTTTGCTTCAGAAGACAAAGGAAAGAAAGCCTCTTCTGGTAATAATTTTGGCAATCGTAATGGGAAAGAAAAGGATACCCTTATGGTTAATCTTTCCAAAAACAAAACGACACCAAATAATCAGGAGTCTTCTAAGCCAAAAAAAGAATATTCTTTTGACGAGAGCGATATCCCAGGGATATTCCAATATCTGGTCAAGAGTGGTAAACTCCAGATTCCGGAGCCAAAAAGGCCTAATGAGGTAAATCTGACTGACAATCCCAAATATTGTATCTATCGCAGATACATCAATCATCCTACCAAGGCTTGTTATGTTCTGAAGAAGAAAATTCAGGAGCTGATAAATGCTAATGCCATCGCTTTAACTAATGATGAGCATACGGTCACAACTAATATGGTTTCTCTTCAATTTGGAGGCTTTCCTCCACAGCAAGTCCCAGATAGGATTGTCCCAGTTCCGAAGGCGACGATGAAGATTGTGAATATCCCACCTGCTAGAGAGGAAAATGAAGAATTGTTGCCTCTCACACTAAAGAATGGTGAAATCATGTGGGTACATCCTGACTTAGTACCTGAAATGGAGGATGAAGATAAAACTTTAAAATCCAAGAAAGGTAGGAAAGTTAAAACCTGCAACATGATTTCTCATGTTATTCTAGATCCTGATGATTTGGATCATCTTTGGGATGACATTCCTTTGGAGGATAGGCTGAAAGGTTTGAACATATGTCCTCCAAGTCTAGCTCTTCCTATCAAGCTCAAACTTACTCATCAGCAGTGGTTAGCTATGAATAGTATTCCTCTATATAGGGCACAACGAGTCTTTGCTGCTTATGAGAAAGCTCCTACAGGAATCTTTCCTCGTATCTCGAGTATTCCTCCTTCTTCTATGGCTACAGAGATTCCTATTCCTCCTTCTTCGAAAGTCTCTATGCCTTCTTTTTCTCTTGTGGTTACAGAGATCTCTGCTTCTTCTTCTTCTGCGCAACTATTCATTGAAAGTCCGTTGCCTATTCACTTGTACAGTCAACAATCAGTCCATCTTATAAAGAAGATGGGTTATGACTTTTAAAAGGCAGAGGGTTTGAACTATGATAAAGGAATGTGACTTCCTTTACAGATTCAAAGTCAAAAATCTACTGTTGGGTTGGGTTCTGAACTTCCTCTTAAAAATTCTCGCAAGAAAAAAGCTAAGGGAAAGAAGACTAAATCCTGCAATATGGTACTTCCTTTTCATGATTCTGAAGAAGAAAGCTTTGCTGGTACGAGATCTGGGAAAGAATACCACAAAGGTTATGAGAGATCTTCCAAAGAAGCAAAGGATGTTATAGAAATGATCCCAGTTCAACCATCTCTTGTTCCTGCTAAACCCTCGGTGGTTGAGAAAGGGAAACAGAAAGCGATACGCTTTGATATTCCCTTGAAATTTACTTCAAATCAAGGGGTGGTGATGAAGCCCTACAAATTCGATATTCTAGCCCAGTTAGCCAATACTCCGGCTAGACTCTCTATATTCGAGCTACTGCGTCTTTCTAAAGAAAGTAGAGAGACTTTGAGCGAAGCTTTGCTGCAAGCAGACTTATGCTTGGCTCAACTCAAGAGTCCTTATAATACATCAGTGTCGTGTCCACAATGTCATAGTGTGATGGAGGCAATTCCCAACATTACCTTCACACAAGAAGATATGTTGTTGAGGCATAACAAGCACGACAGGCCTTTGTGCTACACTGGGTATATTGAATCCACTGAAATTGACAGGATTTATATTAATCTTGGGTATTCTATTAGTATTATTCTTCAGAGTATGCTAAGACCTTTGAGGATTTCTACTAGTGATTTGATCTACACTAGTACCACGATAGTTGGTTTCAACTCTGGCAAGAGTAAACCACTGGGAAAGATTCGGTTAAAGATTCAGATTGGTGATCTTCGAACTATGGCTACTTTTTATGTTATTAACTCAGACGTATCCTACAACATCTTTCTTGGAAGACCGTGGATACATGAGCATAACATTGTGCCTTCAACTCTCCACTAATGCTTCAAGTACGTGGATTTACAAGGGGTTGTGAAGACTGAATTTGCTGATATCAATCCCTTCAAGGGTGTTGAAGCCTATTTTTCTGACTCGAAACTCTACAAACAAGAGCATATGAAAGAAATATCAGATATGGCTGAAGATCAATCACCTGCTGAAGATCAGTCTGTCAATGAAGATCCACCGGAAGAGAAACCTTTGAAGATCAAGGTCAAAGGTCGAATCCAACCTCAACCTGTCAATGATCAACCTCTGATGATCAAAGTCAAAGGAAGAACTCGGGCTTTATCTGAGGAATCAGTAAATATTCCTGCCAAGAGTCAAGATGCACCTCTTATGATCAAAGTCAAGGGACGTACTTCTCATACGAATGATCCAAAATCACCATTGATCATCAACCTTGGCAAGTCTACGCAGAAGACGGATGACGGTCCATTAATGATAAATCCTAAGCGTAGTACTCAACCTGTAAATGATGTAAATATTGATCATGCTGTACTTTCTGATATTAATGAAGATTTTCTTTTGGAGTATATGGCTGTCAAATTTATTGAAAGAATGTCTTTATCTTTTGATGATCAAAGTCATCAATATAAAGACAACATAGATACAGATGAAACTTTATACATTGACCATAAGGAAAATTCTTTTCCTCCGCATGTTGATGTAGGCCCTTATGCTCAAAAGTTCCTAAAATCTTCTCCTTATCGTCTTCATGTAGCTGCTTCATCACAAGCTTGTGTAACTTTTAGACATCATGAAGAATCTTACTTCGTGATTCCGTCTGATAAGAAAAATAAGCACCAAATTGTGTTTGGCCTGGCTAGAAACATCCATGTTGTTCATACAGATGATCTTCGAGATAAAGATAAAGTAAAAATTCGAATTAACAAATATAGTCAACAATCTCTCAAGATTATCCAGAAAATAGGATATGATTTGAAGACTATGCAAGGTCTCAATCAAGGCAAAGGTAGACGATTGCCATTATATGGTGATCCGTTCTACCAGAAAACTTGTCATGGATTGGGATATGATCCGTCCCACATATTTAATGACGACATACAAGAAGAATTTTCTTCTAGTTCTTCACAATCTTCAGATTTGGAAGAAATCTATTTCATCGAATCTGATACATCCTACTCCTCGTATGTTGGAGAAGACTATTACGATGAATCTGAGTGTGTATTTTCAGTTAACATGGTTCAAACTGAAGGTGAATTTGAGCCATTTGAAAATGACCCTTGGGCCCAACAGATGGACACTCAGTGGGAGCTTCGTTTCGAACAACGACAACCACCTACAGAGGATAAGATTGTTCAAATTAATATTGGAGACGGAACTACATCCAAGCCAATATTCATCAGTAAGAACCTTTTTGAAGATGAAAAGGAAGAGTTAATACAACTGATTAAAGCTTATATCGATATTTTTGTATGGAGTTATGAGAATATGCCAGGTCTAGATCCTAAAGTTGCTACTCATAAACTCAATATTCTTCCTAATGCCAAACCTGTGAAACAACAGCAACGGCATTTTCGACCAGACATGATGGATGCTATCGAAACAGAAGTCAAAAAGCTGATTACATGTGGCTTTGTTCGTGAAGAACAACACCCAGACTGGATTGCCAATATTGTTCCTGTTATGAAGAAGAACAGAAAAGTCCGAGTTTGCATAGATTTTCGAGATCTTAATGCAGCTTGTCCAAAGAACAAATTTCTACTTCCTATTACTGATGTCATGATAGACAATACATGCGGTTTTGAACGCATGTCTTTCATGGACGGGTTCTCAGGATACAATCAAATTAAGATGCATCCAGAAGATGAAAAGTATACTGCTTTTCGTACACCCCTTGGAGTTTACTGTTATACGGTTATGCCGTTTGGTCTTAAAAACGCCGGTGCTACGTATCAACGGGCCATGAGCAACATCTTTCAAGAACATCTACGAAAGACAGTTGAATGTTACGTAGATGACATTGCTGTCAAAAGTCGATCAAAAGATGATCACATTCAAGACTTGAAGACAGTATCTGAATTGATGCGTCAGCATCAACCCTACTAAGTCTTTCTTAGGGGTTTCCAGTGGCAAGTTTTTGGGATTTGTCATCACTTCTCAGGGTATCCATGTTGATCCTGATAAAATTAAAGCAATTCTTGAAATGCGTCCTCCACGCAATCTAAAAGAACTCTGAGGCTTTCAAGGTCGCATCGCTTATATCAGGAGATTTATATCCAATCTCTCTGGAAGATGTCAACCTTTCTTCCGTCTATTAAAGAAAGGTGTATCATTTGTTTGGGATGAAGCATGTCAGAAAGCTTTCAATGACATCAAGCAATACTTTACAAATTTACCTGTTCTGGTACCACCTGTGGTAGAAAGACCATTTTTGCTATACGTTCGAGCATTGGATCATTCACTTGGTGCTCTTCTTGTACAGAAAAGTGATATGGGTCACGAACAAGCAATATATTATCTTAGCCGAATGATGGTTGGAGCTGAACACAGGTATACTCCTGTAGAAAAAGAATGTATGGCTTTGGTATTTGCTGTTCAAAAGATACGACATTATATGACAGGACAGACTATTCATGTCATCTCCAGAATAAATCCTATTCGGGTATTGATGAGGAAACCCAGCATTCTTAATTCTAGGTTAGCCACCTGGGCAATGTTGCTCACTCCTTATGATATGGTCTATTTACCTCAAAAATCAGTGAAGGGTCAAGCATTAGCTGATTTCTTAGCAGCTCACCCTATACCTGAAACATCGAAGCTATATGAGGACATTCCAGATGAAGTTGCGGATTGCAACATGACTTTAAAGGATGACATTTGGCAATTATACTTTGATAGAGCGTCACGAGTTGGACCTAAAGGCAATATCGTCTCTGGGGTAGGAATCGTCTTGGTTTCTCCTGACAAAATGGTCATATACCGTGCTTATTCTCTCAATAAGCCATGCTCCAATAATATGGCAAAATATAATGCTCTGCTCATTGGTCTCCAAATAGCAAAACAATTGGACATCGAGTTCCTGGAAGCTTATGGAGATTCTCAACTGATTGTTAATCAAATTAGAGGGACATATGAAGTCAGAAATCCTGACCTCATCCCGTATCATCAAGTGGTAATCGAATTGGTCCTCTCATTTAAAGGATTCTTCATTGAATTCGTACCACATTTTCAGAATTTGGAAGCTGATGCTCTTGCTAGTTTAGCTGCAGATTTGGTTGTTCCAATTCGAAGACAAAACACCATTACTTTGTTGGACCGAGACTTATTCTGCGTTAAGAATAATCTGCATATTGAACAGAGTTATACTACAGAATCAAGCTCCCAACAGAGGGATTGGAGAAGTCCATTCATTGATTATGCTGTTCATGAGATTTTACCTGAAGATCCAAAAGAAGCTGCATCAATCAAGAGACGATCATTTTGATTTTATTATGATTTGTCCCTACATACGTTATATCGTCGTTCATATGATGAACTTTTGCTGTGTTGTCTTTCTGAGACTGAAGCTAAGCAAATGCTTCGTGAAGCTCATAATGGTGTTTGTGGTGCCCATCAACCTGGTCCAAAATTACATGACCGTATTCGAAGAATGGGATATTACTGGCCTTCTATGATAGCAGATGTTGTGGATTATGCCAGAAGGTGTAAAGCATGTCAAATTCACGCTGATTTTATTCATCAACCATCGGAGTTTTTACATCCTACAGCAGCTTCTTGGCCCTTCGAAGCTTGGGGCATGGACATTATTGGTCCAATTAATCCTCCTTCCATCAAGGGACACCGGTTCATACTGGCTATAACCGATTACTTTTCTAAATGGGCAAAAGCAGTTCCTCTTGCTGAAGTAAAAACATCTAATGTGATTAGCTTCATTAAACATCATGTCATTTATCGTTTTGGGATTCTCCGACGGATAATTCATGATAATGGACCACAGTTTGCTAGTCAGGCATTTTATCGGTTCTGTGATAAGAATCGAATCCAAAACTTGGCGTCTACGGCTTATAATCCAGCTGCTAATGGTTTAGCTAAAGCTTTCAACAAAACGATCATCAAACTTCTCAAAAAGTTTGTTTCTTCTAATAAACGTGATTGGAACAAGAAACTTGAAGAATGTTTATGGGCTTATCGAACAACAGTCCGAACTCGTACTGGTTTTACACCATTTTTACTAGTTTACGGATGTGAGGCTGTCCTTCCACTGGAAATCCAGATTCCATCTCTTCGAATAGCTATTTCTAATGAGCTAACCACAGAAAACAATGATCGCTTACGACTCCAAGAACTTGAAGGATTGGATGAGAAGCGTCTTCAAGCACAACAGCATATTGAGCTATATCAAGCCCGTATATCTCGAACTTTTAATGGTAAAGATAAAGAGAGGGTATTCAAAGTCGATGAACTAGTACTAGCTGTTCGAAGACCGATGGTGATGACTCATAAGAGTAAAGGGAAATTTCAAGCGAAATGGGAAGGCCCTTATGTCATCGAGACAGTTTTCTCCAATGGTGCCTATAGGTTGTCTAAACCTAATGGAGATTTACTCATGATGCCTATCAATGGCAAATTTCTGAAGAAATATTACGTTTGAATTTCTTCCTTATTCCCCAGCTACCAATGTTTGGTTAAGCTTGGAGAGAAATTTTAATCTTTTATCTTGCCAGTTGATATAAAAAGTTGGATTTATTATCTATCATGTCCATTTGACCTCTGAATAAATATTAAGTCTGCTTATTTTTTCTATCTATCATGTCCATTTGGCCTCTGAATAGATATTAATCTATTTTTCTTTTGAGTTGTTACGATCTGTCATGTCCATATTACCTCTGATAGTATTGTATACTCTAAACAAAAAACGAGATTTCATTATCTATCATGACCATATTACCTCTGGATAGATACAATCTATTGAGTTTAGAAGACTTATCATGTCCATATTACCTCTGATACGTGTTTTCTATCTCATACCTATTATTTAATTTCAAAATAAATGATAGGATCACAAAACAAATATTTTATTCATTTTTTGAATAAGATAAAAGATTACAAAAGCTCCTTATTTGCCTAAGGAGGAGCAGATCTATCTTTTAGCAATTTTTGGAGCTCTGCTAAACGCTGCTCACGAGAGCCCATTACATTTTCAATAGCTACCTTTCTTCGGGCCTCTGGAGTGCAAATGGGAGAAAACTTAGCGAAAGTAGCTATCAGATTATCCCTGGCATCATTAAGGAACTTGATAGTAGACTCAGCTCCAAAAACTTATTCCTCCAGAATTGAGCTCTGTGTAAATGTTTGTCATGAGCTGCTATTAATTGCTCCTTCTCAGCTTTCAGACGAGCTAGTTCGGCCTCCACTTCACGAATTCTATCATTTTGTTCTTGAATTTTCGTATTCGAAGTGTCATGGGCTTCTCTATAACTCTCCAACTTAGGCTTTACGTCAGCCAAGAAAGCTTTTTCTTTGGCGACTTTGTTGCTGTGTTCTCTGAGAGAGTCGTTGAAAGTAGTCTCTCGAGCAGTGTATTCAGCCGATAAAGCATCATACTCAGCTTGAATAAGACTTTCAGTAGTTTCACTTGTCAACCTCAGATATTCTTTAATAGGTTGCTCACGTTCTTCTACCACCTTTTCCAATGCAGTTGCTCTCTCAACATCATTAAACATGGCGACGTTCCTGATAGTGGAAACAATCGCGCCTTTTAAGCTTTCATAACTGAGGCCTCTATGCAAGACCATGTCAATCAAAGATGCCAATGTCTTGTAAAAAGTTTCAGTATGAATCTCAACTAAGAGATTCATTTCTGCATTTGAGCTCGGAGTTGCAGCAATCTCTACCAAGTCTCTTTTTCGAATACTAGGGGTAGATGAGGTGGCTCTAGTAGCAGATTGAGATAAAGATGATGTTGTCGTTACTACTATAGCCAACTGATCCCTGGAAACTTCAGGGATTAAGGCTTCAGTACTAGCAGATGTGGTGGCTCTAGTAGTAGACTGAGGTAAAGATGATGTTGTCGTCACTACCACATCTAATTGATCCCTGGGAGCTTCAAAGATCACATCTTCAGTACTTGTTACTCCAGCCATTTTTGGAGTTCTGGTGATGGTAATAGTGTTGGATGGAAAGATAGTAGTTGTAGTTGATTCGGGTTCAGGCATCGTCTCCTCATGACCCTCCTCTGGATTAGTAGTAATAGCAGAGGGTGCTATCACAACATCCCCAGTTTCAGTTGATGATTTGATTACGTCATCATCACCTTCTTGAGCTTCTGGCTGTTCAGACTCTGGAAATACTTCAATCTCGTCATTGAGATCAGTTCCTTCTTCAGCAGTCGTTTCTTGATCTACAGCTTGTTCTTCTTCTTGGTTGTCAATATGAGAAGACGATCCTAGTTGAACCTCTATTTCAGGTTCTTGTTGTAGTTCCTCTTCTGGTTGTATTTCCTCTACTCCATCGGAAGAAGAACTCTTTTCCTCAGATTCTGGGTTCTCCTCATAAATATTTTCATGAGGAGGAGGAGGAGCCATAGGCTTTGGTGCAATAATGACATCTGCAAAATGAATAAAATAAATTAAAATACA
The DNA here is from genome assembly GCA_029216955.1 of Iris pallida. Lineage (NCBI taxonomy): Eukaryota > Viridiplantae > Streptophyta > Magnoliopsida > Asparagales > Iridaceae > Iris > Iris pallida. The sequence goes on along the minus strand of JANAVB010040420.1, from coordinate 1,101,018 downwards.
AAATTATAATGCATAGTCTTGTATAGATTTTGTATATATATACCTGGTGTGGGATGTGCCAAATATGCATCATAATCCCTATTCCAATCTTCATCATCAAAATTGAGAGCTGGTTCATCTAGTGGAATAGATTCTGAAGCGACGCCTTCAACTATTTGTGCCTTTTGTGGTAAGGTTAAATGAAGTGAAGTGCTAAGGCGTCCTGGAGATAGGATCCCTACAGCTTCAGTTGATGTGGCTGCTTGGGAGGCTGAGGATCCTTCTTCAAGATGAGTTGAAGAGGATGCGACATGTGGCGGTTCGTCGACAGGAATGTCATCCTCTGGAGTAGCAGCTCTTGGTTTGGAAGGCATTTTGACGGTGACCTTTTTCTTCTTTTCGGGAGTCTTCACTGGAAGAGTAGTAGCTGTACTCTGCTTCCTTTTGCGAGTTTTCCCAATAACTATTGGTTCCGCTGCTATTTCTCCAGCTCCTGTAGGGATTACCGCCAGAAATTCATCTGTAACAGTAGTATTGTCGGGTATATCAGGAGCTATTCTGATTGGCTCCTCGATGTTCCCCTCCTTGGGCCACCGAAGACTGCCTTGCATACTATAACCATCTGCGAAAGAATGGATGGAAGCGTAACAACGAGCATACGAGTGAAGTATACGTAGCTCGGTTGTACTGGTGGCAGTAGATATGTTGAATTTAGCACCAATACATGCGGCGCTGAAGTATCTCCATGCTCTCGTGCCGTCAATCAACTTTCTATAGTGATAATAGCTAGTTGAAGGATTGCCAACGTGAAGCTGGTCATATCCAAACTGGCGAGCGAACCTACTTGGTAGATAAGGCTCAAACGTACAGTTATCTTCGTTTCTGTACATCAGATGGGATGGTCTGATGTACGTTAGCCATTGGAAGACAGATTTTGGCAGTGAAGTTGTCCTCTCTCCTCTGTCTTCAAATTGTACGCCAAGGCAGTCGGCTGGAACTGGCGGCCTTGTGCAGAAGAAATTCCAGCCATGAGAGTAATTCAACGCTGCTCGGGTGTCTGCCACTGTCGTGGCAGTCCATGTGGCCTTGCTGAATTTTTGGAGGAAGATCGCCGCTTCATCTTCAGGGCCTGGTGGCAGTAAATTGCAGTGATGGTATAATAACCATCCCATCAAATAAGTATACGGCAGCTCCACTCTTGGAAAATTGTCTCGATGAGGAGCATTATTAATCAATTCTTCACCAAAAGTCCGTAGACCTGCATTTATTCGACATACCATTGCCGACAGTAGATTGATTTTGGCTTTGAACACTAAACGTACTGCTGGCCACAATACGTTTCGGTGAATCCTGTCTATGGTACTAATCCCCGGCATGACCCATCTTCGTAGCCATAGGGATAGGAAGCCTGTCTGCAAAGCCTTCTTTGACATCTTCTGACTACCATGCCTCAGGTAGATTAAAGTCTCAGTCCCCACAGGGATATCTCCAGTCTTGGTGGATAGATATTGGTCTCGAGCTTTCTGTAAGACCATCAATTCCTGGATTACATCTGCTGGAATTATAGAGCAAGGGTTGATGGTTTGAGTCTTATTTTCTCGAAACCTACCCTTATCAGTCTTGGATACCCTATTTTCATGATAAAATAAATATGTAGTCCATTTAGTTGCATATGCCAAATGTGACCCAGTTTCATACAAACTGGTGCAAATCAGATAATGACACATGAGTTCTTCATAGACCTGCACCAATTCAGGGTTCTTCTCTCTTATTTCTGCTAGTTCCCGATTGGAGGGAACATATTCTTCATAAGGGGCTTCACCCATTGGCAGCTTTGATATAAATTGCATCTCATGTAGAGCAAGACCCATTTCACCATGTGGAGTTGCAAAAGTTCCTGTTGAACTCATATACAATTCCAATAAAGCCAAGAACAAGTTGCTGTTCAGTGGTATGCCGTAACTTGCAGAGGCTACTGCTTTATATAGACCGATAGCTTCCAGGTCCGTTTTAAAATGCTTCATGATCCAAGCACTGATTTGAATCTAATTATTACTATAAGGAGTCAGCCACCCTGTCAACCTAGGGTTGGTCTGAGGATATAACACAGCAGCTCTCATGAACTTATTTATAAACATGGGTACTTGTACTGGCTGGATTAGTGACGAGTCTTCACTTGGTATGATCCCGGGCAATAGACCATAAAATGGGACAACGCCACCACTGGGAGTACTAATGTGGTAGCCCATATCACTAGCTCTCTCTCTTTTGAAAATAATTCTGCCCGGCCTGCCATAGCTATTGGGAGTCAAATTCCATAACATCTGACGAGGGTGAGTGGCATGGACAAAGGCAGATAGAGGGTAATCTATGTCCATATCAGGAAGATACATCACCCTTTCTCCAGACCTAAACACCCAGGCCTCTTTCTTAGGGTGAGTTTGCGATTTGAAGTCTATCGCATCCCCAAATAGAAAAGATGGCTTCAAGAATTGTTGGTCTTCTAATGATACCAACACTTCTCCATTCATCATGGACAGCAGCATCCTGTCCCCTTGAACAGCTATCAGTTGAGCTCTCCCTTCAGGGTATTCAGGGTTGGATTGAGGGAACTGTATATGTGATAAGTTCTCCAGATAGTTTGAGCCCACCATACCAGCTGGCGAGCCAAATATTTCTGCGAGAGGGTGAATTTGCAAGTCCACTGTCAAACAACAACAAAAAAAGAAAAAACAAGTTAGTAAAAATCTAATTTGAAGCATATGATTTGGTTTAACTTTTACGCATAAAGACTCTGAGCATGCAAATTTTACGCTTATTAAAGTTGATAAAAAAAACTTTTTTAAGTGTAAAAATGTTTTTTTTACGCAAAAGACTGTTACTAGTGAAATTTTACGCTAGTACAACTGGAAGTGAGCGGATTTCCAATTTTATGCCAGTACACATTAAATGTGAGCGTATTTTGAATTTTACGCTGGCACGTACAGACGTGGGCGTATTTTCAATTTTACGCTGCCACCAATAGATGTGAGCGTAAAATGAGTTTTACGCTGACACATATAGATGTGGGCGTATTTCAAGTTTTACGCTGACACATGTAGATGTGGGCGTATATCAAGTTTTACGCTGACACATGTAAATGTGGGCGTATTTCAAGTTTTACGCTAACACGATAAACGTGGGCATATTTTCATTTTTTTACACTAGCACGAACAACGTGGGCGTAGACTTTCGGTTCGTTCTTCTTCACCGACGAGTTTATGACCGAAGTTCAACATTTTACCCCTTATTGATGGAGCCACGGTGGGGTGGCTTTGCTGAGATGCTATCGAGGATCGGACAGGAGTTTGCGCGCGATCGGCCGATAAGGAATCAACGGCGGGTTTCTTGCCTTTGTTGCCGGTGGCGGACGACTTCTTGGGGGCCATCGAATCAAAGTAAGAGTAGAGGAGAGAAGGAGAGTGGAGAAAGATTGATATTTCGAAAGACAAAGTAAAGTTTTCTCTCTCCCCGAAGAACCCTATTTATAGGGAATTTTTGAATCGGTTCAAATTCCCTATTTTTACGTCGACTGTTGGATATCCCAACTTTTACGCGAATGACAGTTGAAAATCCCAAACTTTACGCTGACTGGTCAAATCCCGAATTTTATGCTTTTGTTTAAAGTATTTCAAATTTTGAAAAAAATATTTGAAAACTTTGAAGGGAGTTTTGTACGAGCGTAAAAAAGTGCTTTGTGGACTAAGTCAAAGGAATTGAGGACTTTACGCAAGCAACTCTTTATGTGAGCTATTTTACGCCAGGGCTATTTGCATTTGACATTATGCGAGCTACTTTATGCTAAGGCAGTCCATTGAATTTTACGCCTGGAGACAAACTGTCAGGCCGCATTTAATGCAGAAGATTTGATTTGACAGAATGATTTTGCTGACAACATGCAAACACAGAAGTCGAGAAGATCGGACTTTCACAAAACCCGATACTTGTCGTATAGTGTGCAGAGAAGGCTATTTTACGCTCAATAAAGTCACTTCTTTTTACGCACTATAGTTTTCGAGCTTTTACGCTCAAAGCTATTGTGAGCGTAAAGTCTATTTGGGCTAAGTTTTACGCTCAAGGCTATTTTAGCCACTTTACGCTGGAAAGTTTATTTTGAGTTGTTTTTATGCCAATTTGCCACTTTACGCTCAAGGCATATTTTGGGTCATTTTTACGCCCGATCCTTCCTGACTACTTTAAAACGTGGGTTATCTACGTGGCTATCATGCCATATTTATTGAAGAACGTGTGTACGTGCTCCCTATTTTTGTTGAAATAATGGGATACGTTTCAACATGCACAGAGGGTGACTTCCATCGTGGATGACGGTTGCTAGCGTAAAGACTGGATTATGCTACTTTTTACGCACAAAAGTAAAAGTCTATAAATAGACTTATTTTTCACATAGATAACACCAAGAGAATATATAGAGATCAGAGCCCAGAGACTTTGATTTTCCAGAGCATTCTTCTTCAACTTTTCTTCCAGAACAGAGTAAAGAAAAGTAGGAAAGCATTCGACCTCGCCATCAGTGCCCAAGTGCGTCGATACCTTTCCGGTGACTTAGTTCTTCCGGCTGTTCATCTTCTAGCAGTACTCTTCATCATCATCATATGGTCCAAGGAACAAAGTGATCGCCTTCAGATCAGACTTCCATACCAATACTTCCCAGAATAATTTGTACTTTTTGTACTTTTCTAGTTTTCTTTCAAAAGCCAAATTTTAGGCATTTTGTTAAGTGAAACAGTTGGCTGCCATGGAGAGGTGATGTTGTGAGGATGATGATGTGAGCTGCTCTGGAAGAAGGAGAAGAAGGCCATGGAGGTGGCTGGTGTCGGTTTGAAGGAGAGAGGAGGAGTGGTTGATGGATGATGTGGAATAGATTAGGAAGAGAGAGAGTAATAATGAGAGAGGGAGAGAGAATGAAAAGTTAGAGAGAGAAGAGATTTTCTCCAATACTTAGGGCCGGCCAAGGGGTTATTTGGGAGTGAGTGTTTTGCCATGTAGGAATAGAGGGGTTGGGATTGATAGAGAGAATCCAGTGGCTAGGATTGAATGAGAATTAGATATCTCCTAGGGATTTTTAATAAAAGGAATTTTTTATTGAATATTAAAAATAGGTAGACTGGGTATTTAATATTCTTCAAGGGCAAAGAGAGTGAGGGTGCCATGAGGGAGGGTAACATAAAGCTTGGACTGGGTTTGGTTGAGCCGGGTTGGATCAAAATCGGGTTTAATACCATAAATGAATTAATTTAGACATTTATGATCATAGGTAAATAAGTAGCATGTAGGGGCAAAATTAAATGGGACACCAGTGTCCTGTAGGTAGCAGGCTCAATGTGGGCCATGTCCATATTTGGGGTTGACCGGTTTGGGTCGACAGGGTATTCACAATTCAAGTTGGAAAATAAATGTGACACCGTAGGATGAATTAAAATTGGGTCACGTGACAGGAAAGTTGTGTGAAGCAAATGGAGCACAAGATGGTGTGTCTGAGTGGGACACGAAGGTCATGGGTGTAGGGTGTCTCGAGTAGATCATGCATGAGGAGTTGGTTTTGAAAAAACGACTGGTCTTATGCTCCCAAATTAAAAGTCACGGCAACGTGCTTATGATGATCAAGAAAAAGAGTGGGAAATCAATTAATAATTAATCAACGATCAAATGGTCTAAATTGACCTGAATTTGTGCGAAGCAAAAATAGTACAAGGAAACAAATTTGAGTGGGACATTATATACCAAAATGAAGGTAATCATGTCCACTACAAAACTCATGAAGAAAGTTTCCAGAGATGAACATCCCTGACACTCCAAATATCAAAGGCACGGAAAAGTACATTCAAGGATAAAAATAATCAAAATGAAATATTTATTGAGAAAATAATTCAATCAGAAAATAAAAATTAAAAAATCAACCCGAAATTTAGGGTGCTCACATCACCAGAATAGAAATGAGTTTAAGTGTTATCATCACATCCCAAAGTAGAAGTTATATATATATATACAACTCAGGAAAGATAACTGAAAACAAATCCAAACAATATCGTAGCAATCTATCCTAGGCATTACTGGTGTCTCTTCTAGGCTAGCTGGATTCTCCTGGTGGTTCAGGGTGCAAGTGTCATCTAAGACTGTGCCATAATGAGTAGTGCAGGATCCTCCAAGTTCTCTGTAAAATTTTGTCAACATATCCAGTCAGGATTGGAGCGAAATACATAACTCTGAAAGCAGTTCCAATGCATGGTAGAAAATATAGAACAAGCAATAGAATAAATACATGAAGTGTTGTAATAAAAATACAGGAATACAGGAATATGAATAAAGAAACTGAATACATAAATAAAATAGAGAATCTATGAACTATAGTAAATATAAGTGATTCAGAGCACAAGACAGTTATGTGATTGGTTTAGGTTGTACATGAGTATTCTACGATAACTCTATTATACGTGAAGGTATAATTGACATATGCATGAGTACACTAGAGGGATTTAGTCACATAACCACTTCTACTCCCCTACCCCAATCAATACACAAGAATCCGATCAAGTTACGTTACGTACACGATTGTTAGTTTAAACATAAAACACATGTGAGAACATGAGAGCACATGAGAGTACATGAATAATACAAGTACAAGGAGTACACGATGTACATGATAAAGTACTTGAACATGAAATACCCGATACATCTATTAAGAGGATAGCATCCCATGACAAGATCCATATAGTACTGGTCCGTGGTAACAATGTGTCAGTATAAAGTAAAGTAGTCTAGAGCAGGCAATATAGATATTATCAAGATAAAAACGATCAAAGAATGTACTTGCCTGGTATCCTGAGCAACAACTGTGTATCGGTATCCGAACTAGAGTCACAGTGACCTATAATGAGAATTACAGGTTACAAAGTGTTCTAGATTAAATAATTGATTTAAATATGTTATCTGTATGCTGCTAGGTCATTTCTAGGCCAATGAAGTCAAATTTGGTCAACACTAGTCAAACTAGGTCAATTGGTCAACTCTGGGTCAATGTAAGCCCACTTTCCAAAATTTTAATTTTTAATTTTATTTGTTTATGATTAATTTTATGGTCATTGTGAGATATACCAAAGCTTGTAGGTGGGCTATGACCATATTAAGGTCATATGACCTCTAGATAGCCTATATATGTATTATTTAGCTATTTTATATTTTTTATAATTTTTGGATTTTTTAGGTATTTAATATTTAAGGTTTTATTATTTTTAAGGACTTTCAGGATTTACTGTAAGGTCATACGAGGGTATTTCTGGACCCAATATTTTTATTTGGGCTCTAAATGACAAAATATTTTCTAGAATATTTTAGAAATTTTCTAGATTTTTTAAGAATTTTTGGAAATTTTTATATAATTAAAACATATAGAATTTAAATTTTATAGGTTTTTGGAATTTAATGCAAGGTCACACGATGATATTTTGTGTTAAAATATTTTATTTATATTCTAGACACATAGAAATATTTTCTAGAATTTTCTAGAATTTTTCTGGATTTTTCTATAATTTATTTTGATTTATTTGGACTTAAAATAAGTTTTAAATAATTTTCTGAATTAAATAAATAAATACCCAGAAATCCACCCAGGGGGGCCCACCTGTCGGCGCCAACTGCTACAGTGACCGCCTCTCTCTCTCCTATATATATATATTATTACATTCGCCCATCCTAATTAAATTCCAGCAGCCTTTTGTGGGAGAACTCATCTAGCGTTTCCGACTTCCCGAAGCGATTCCCGCCAACCCCAACGTGCTTTTTGTGCGCCATTTTTTTTGAAGCATATTGAGGTACAGTTTCTGAATATGTAATTTATTATTGTAATTTTTGAACCTAAATTTCTGGAAAATTCGTAGAGTGTTAGTTGTCCGAAATTTGACACATTTCGGTGTTTTTGAGATTCCGGAAGAACCAGAAATCGAAATAATGAACCTTTTAAAGTTTCGAAAACCTAACACAGAGCTCTACGACATATAATTTTTCCAGAAATTATTTCGTTCATCTAGTATTTAAGTTATTCTGTTGAACTCAGAATTGATCGGTTGATCACCGTTTTGGTCACGATTAGCCATAACGGCGATATCTTTTGACCAAAATGTGATTTTGTGGCATGGTTGATTCCGGCACACTCGTGGTGCTGAAATCTACCAAGTTACACTTTCAAAATCTAGAGTTCATGATATTTAACCAGATAGTCAATAGCACGCCTCGATTTGCGTGTTATGGTTTCCAAAATTGGAAACATGACTTTTGATGGCCAAACTTGCATGTTTAGATTATATTTAGATTATTATTAGGTTAAATAATATTTTTAATTAATTTATTCTAGAATTAACTATTATTAGATTAGTAACCCAACTAGCCACTATTCCATGAATTTAGAACTAGAACATTAGAATTGATTTATGGTTTTCGTGCACGGTTCGTGGTGCGATATGTGTTATAGGTTGACAGTTTTTTGATTGGCAATCCCCTCATCATCTACTTTTGACTACGGTTTGTGCAAGGATTCAGGCAAGTACAGTATTGCATTTATATTTTAGTTTATTATAACGTTTTCTCTATCGTTTCCTTGTTTGATATCCCGTTGAGACATTGTTTGATATTTTGTTAAGACACGATTGTGACACCATAGTTATTGTATCCTTCTTAGTGTAACATTGACCGTTATTGATTGTTAGAGAGTCGGGAGGGGAAATACTTAGTAAGTACGTGAACAAACCCAAATATTTTGATTGTGGATAGCTAAGTCATACACCTCACGTATGAGTTAGCCGTACCATATTATTGTGGATAGCCATCGTATGATGTGCCGTATTAGCCCAGCCGTTCATGTATTAAAAGGAATTTCACACACACATAGTGGTTCCTATTTTTGCTTTATCTAGTCCATTATCTTGTTAGTTCATATCTTGTTAGTTTACATCTTGCCAGTTTATATCTTGTTAGATCCCATCTTGCTAGTTTACATTTTGCTAGTTCATATCTTGATCGTTCATACCTTGCAAGTACTAGTTCTTTATATACTCTTTGCCACCATCGTTTCTCGTTGTTCTAACTTATTTTGGACTAACAACATTAATTGCAATATGGTTGTACTATGCTCCTTTTCTGACTGGATCGTTGTTATAGGTGAGGATGACGTATCTACTTTTGTGCTATGGACCATATGAGGGGAAGATAGAGACTCGAAGGCCAAACCATAGAAGACTAGTTAGATGTGTGGTAGTTTTCTATAATTGTAAAAGCTTACATTCTTCTTCAAATGTAAAACTTCTATATTTTGTAAAGTTGATTTAGTTGTTGTGAATGAGCAGTTAGTATTTATGAGCACTTTATTTATTGTGGGCTAGACAGCGTACTATCGTCGATACCGCGGCGTAGGCTGGGCTTGGACACGTCTCGTATCCGAAAAGCGGGTGCGGATCGTGACAAGTTTTTTTAGTGGCCTATGCAGGTCATTTTTGCAAAAGCTTGCGAACTTGTGGTGGTACTTAAGTTAGTCGTACTACTGCAAGCCTGCGACTAGAAAATTGCTCATTCACAATTAAGATTGATTTAATTTTAGGGAATGACTAGGTCTAGGAGTCCCTTATTCAATTTGACCCTTGGGTAGTTCAGGTTGCTAATTAGGCCATGTGATTTAGCCAATGATTTATTGAATTTTAAACCCTATTAGATATTTGATACGATGTTAGGATCAAAGGTGGGTGGACTATTCGCTTGGTAAGTTAGGCCTTCATAGAATTCAATTCCTAATTTTGATCATTTGTGTCATTTTATCTTATGCCTTCTCTAAACCTTGTTTTATTTTCAAAACTATTTTGTAATCGTTTTATTTTCAATTCCTAATCTTGGTTCAATTATCTATATGTTAATTCAAGTCGTCTTCGTTCATTTTGTGATCGTTTTGTTTTCAAAACTGATACTTTTATTCAAGGACAGATACTTACATTTTCTTATCATGATCGACTTGTTTGAATTTATAGAAGTTCCTTTGAAATTCTTATGGATATAGTTGAAATAATTTTTGATGACTTACAATGGTAAGGCAGATGCGCACTGTCCCCATTTATTGAATTATGGAGACTGCGGGTTCACTGCAGCCAGCAGCGCACTGGCGTGGCATGACCCCTAAGTTGAAATAATTTCAAGTAAGCGTAGGTTGTCAAATTTTACTAAAGCTATATCCTAGTTGCCTTATTTGATCCTTTGATTTATTATGTCAATATTAGGTAGAGTTGATAAAGTGTTCGATAACATATTATACTTGAGTCACGAAACCAAGGGTTCACGGTAGCCAGATGTACACTGGCGAGGCATGGATTCTCGGTTAAATGACTTCGAATATACTTATGATTTTTGAGTATCATAGCGACTATATCTTTTATTGGCATACGACTATTAATTTTTTTCTTTATTTTTTTCTTTAAAATTTATTTGATGTCTTATTTCTTGTTACCACCTTCTCTACAACTAATAGTTCTTTATTTCTCTCATATTTTTCTATTTTTAAATTGTCATCTTTTAAACCTATTTTGATTTCTTTCCACTATATTTCTAAAATGTATTTAGATTTTGATTCTATATGCCTGATCAATTTTGATCATTCATCATATTATTTTCTTGATTATATTCTTTGTCGTGCTTATTCATATCGATTGATCATGTCATATTTTGATGATATTCTTGGTTATGCCTATTTGTATCTTTTGAAATTTTAAGGACGCAATTTTTCTAAGGTGGATAGATTTGTAAGCCCACTTTCCAAATTTTTAATTTTTTTAATTTTATTTATTTATGATTAATTTTATGGTCATTGTGAGTCATGCCAAAGCTTGCAGGTGGGCTATGACCATATTAAGGTTATATGACCTCTAGATAGCCTATATATGTATTATTTAGCTATTTTATATTTTTCTACAATTTTTGGATATTTTTAGATATTTAATATTTAAGGTTTTATTAGTTTTAAGGACTTTCAGGATTTACTCTAAGGTCATACGGGGGTATTTCTGGACAAAATATTTTTATTTGGGCTCTAAATGACTAAAAATATTTTCTAGAATATTTTAGAAATTTTTTGGATTTTTTTAGAATTTTTGGGAATTTTTATATAATTAAAACATATAGAATTTATATTTTATAGGTTTTTGGAATTTACTGCAAGCTCACACGATGATATTTTGTGTTAAAATACTTTATTTATATTCTAGACACTTAGAAATATGTTCTAGAATTTTCTAGAATTTTTCTGGATTTTTCTGCAATTTATTTTGATTTATTTGGACTTAAAATGATTTTTAAATAATTTTCTGAATTAAATAAATAAATACCCAGAAATCTACCCAGGGGGCCCACCTGTCGGCGCCAACTGCTACAGAGACCGCCTCTCTATCTCCTATATATATATATATTATTATATTCGCCCACCTTAATTAAATTTCAGCAGCCTTTTGTGGGAGAACTCATCAAGGGTTTCCGACTTCCCGAAGCGATTCCCGTCAACCCCGACGTGCTTTTTGTGCGCCATTTTTTTGTTGGAAGCGTATTGAGGTATAATTTCTGAATATGTAATTTATTTTCGTAATTTCTGAGCTAAATTTCTGAAAAATTCGTAGAGTGCTAGTTGTCTGAAATTTAACACGTTTCGGTGTTTTCGAGATTCCGGGAGAACCAGAAATCGAAATCACGAACCGTTTAAAGTTTCGGAAAGCTAACACAGATCTCTACGACATATAATATTTCCAAAATTATTTCATTCATCTAGTATTTTAGTTATTCTGTTGAACTCAGAATTGATCGGTTGATCACCGTTTTGGTCATTATTAGCCATAACGGCGATATCTTTTGACCAAGACGTGATTTTGTGGCACGGTTGATTCCGGCACACTCGTGGCACTTAAATCTACCAAGGTGAACTTTCAAAATCTAGAGTTCATGATATTTGACCAGATAGTCAATGGCACGTCTCGATTTGCGTGTTATGGTTTCCAAAATTGGAAACATGACTTTTGATGGCCAAACTTGCATATTTAGATTATATTTAGATTATTATTAGGTTACATAATGTTTTTAAGTAATTTATTCCAGAATTAACTATTATTAGATTAGTAATCCAACTAGCCACTATTCATGAATTTAGAACTAGAACATTAGAATTGATTTATGGTTTCGTGCACGGTTCGTGGTACGATATATGTTATAGGTTGACAGCTTCTAGATTGGCAATCCCCTCATCATCTACTTGTGACTACAGTTTTTGCAAGAATTCAGGCAAGTACAGTATTGTATTTATGTTTTAGTTCATTATAACATTTTCTCTATCATTTCCTTGTTTGATATCCCGTTGAGACATTGCTTGATATTTCGTTGAGACACGATTGTGACAACGTAGTTATTGTATCCTTCTTAGTGTAACATTGACCGTTATTGATTGTTAGAGAGTCGGGAGGGGAAATACTTAGTAAGCACGTGAACAAACCCAAATATTTTGATTGTGGATAGCTAAGTCATACACCTCACGTATGAGTTAGCCGTACCGTATTATTGTGGATAGCCATCGTATGATGTGCCGTATTAGCCCAGCTTTTCACGTATTAAAAGGTATTTCACACACACATAGTGGTTCCTATTTTTCCTTTATCTAGTCCATTATCTTGTTAGTTCATATCTTGCTAGTTTACATCTTGCCAGTTTATATCTTGTTAGATCCCATCTTGCTAGTTTACATTTTGCTAGTTCATATCTTGATCGTTCATACCTTGCTAGTACTAGTTCTTTATATACTCTTTGCTATTATCGTTTCTCGTTGTTCTAACTTATTTTGGACTAACAACATTAATTGTAATATGGTTGTACTATGCTCCTTTCCTGACTGGATCGTTGTTATAGGTGAGGATGACGTATCTAATTTTGCGCTATGGACCATATGAGGGGGAGATAGAGACTCGAAGGCCAAACCATAGAAGACTAGTTAGATGTGTGGTAGTTTTCTATAATTGTAAAAGCTTACATTCTTCTTCAAATGTAAAATTTTTATATTTTATAAAGTTAATTTAGTTGTTGTGAATGAGCAGTTAGTATTTATGAGTACTTTGTTTATTATGGGCTATACAGCGTACTACCGTCGATACCGCGGCGTAGGCTGGACTTGGACACGTCTCGTATACGAAAAGTGGATTGCTTATGCGATTATAGGTGATCGCGTAGGCGACGTCTAAGCGCAGTCAACCAGTCCCTTGCCTGAAACAAAGACTAAGGTGAGTGGCTGACCTTCTTCGCCTTGACCCTCTGTTTTAGAATCAAATATGAAACACAAAAACAATGCTTGTCGCCATAGTGTAGAATCAATGAAATCATGGCACGATTCTTCATGAAACACTTGCTATCGAACCGCTTTACATGAAAAACTGATGCATGCTTTCTTATGCCTTATTTACTTAGCCTATGCAAACCAAAGGATGAATCGATTAACGTTTATCGTAACGATACAGCTAAAGTGCATAAATGACTAAGTTCAAAGAAAGGGTCAGTTTCACACCAAAAGAGAAAGTTAAAGGTTATAGTAAAAAAGATAGAATATTTCATGAATCTGCAAAAACGGTCATTGGACAACCTATGCATAAGGCGTAGTTTCCTCGAACGGTTGCCTAGGCCAAAGAACCGATTCGGCCCGGGAGGAACGAGTATAGCAAGCGCCAACAATGAATCAGCGCGGGTGATTCGAGAACTTCTTATAGGGCTCGCTACCCACCGCGAAAGGGTTGTCGTCTAACCTAGCTATAGTCCGTGATGGCTTAACATTGCCAGTGACCTTCACACCCCTTCACTGCTTGAACTAACGTATGTGACACGGGATGATTATGATAACTGCTTAATGTATACAATTTCATATGCTTGCCTCAAAACATGTTAACCTACAAATCAATCAGGATGGTTAAAAAGATCACCAAATAGCAAACATGTTTTATAAAACTACTTGAACCAAATGTAGAGCTTGGGTTTAATTAGCCATTTGCCAGTACATATGATCGTACTGACCCTCGTTCTTTGCAGGTGATAAGAATCAAGGAGAACGCGCCAACTGACCAAGGCGACGTTCGTGTTTTGAAGCTTCGACCGCGCGTCGAAGACACCCTTCGTATCAACTTTTGAAGACTCTCTGCATGTCCAAGAAATATGTCTCAGCATCACTCGCATCGAGGTAGCTGGAATACTTTTCTTGTAAATGAGGGATATATGTATAGAACAACTATCTCATCGGCACTCCTTTTGTAATCGAGTCATGTTGTAAAGCCCGCGTGGCACAATTGTAATAGAGTCTGTAAATGATGTCTATTATCAATAAAATGCAAAGTTTCTCTGTCTCAATGTGTTGTTCAATTTGTCTGCACTCTTTCTTAGATGTTGTGTTTCGGATTACCTTATGACTATACCTTATGCGATCGTAACCTAGGTTCGCATGGCATCACGTCCGGGGGACGATTATCGATTCTTTGGAATCGGGGCATGACATAATGGTATCAGAGCACGGCTTTACTTTTTTGGCCTCTAGTCTCGAGTCTCTAGTCTCAAACCGTTGACCTCGTGTCGATTAGTTGAGTTGTTCCATACATTGAACCCATGACATTTTCTGAAACTAACGAGAGTTGCCTTTCTTTTCCCTATAATTGCGGCACCTCGGGCAGAGGACAAGGCGAGCGCTTCAAGCGGCTCGAGTAGTTCCGGGCCCGAGCATTCCGTCAACCCAACAGGGAAGACGCCTACCGTAGCCGGACCTTCCGGCGACCCGATGCAACGGATGCTGCAATTGCTCGAAATGCAGCAAAGACAGGCCGAGGCCAGCCAGTGCCAAAATAAGCTCCATCGATAGCAGAATGAGGCTCGTCGGACCCAGTTTGAGAATCGATTCGAGGCTCAATTCAAGTTACAGCAGCAACAGCTGAATACACTTCAACAAATCGTCCAGTCAGTCATGGCCAACAATAATTCAATGATGATGCCTGTCATGACCGAGCCCGCGGTTTGATCCAATGAAGCTGAACCGGAGGTACCCGTTCTCTCACTTGTGGCACCGAGAAGTTCTAACTTTGACGTATCTAAATTTACAAAAAGCTGTCGCACTTCCTTCAACGGTACAGAAGATCCTTCCTTGGCGATCGGCTGGTTGGAGGAGCTGGAAGAAAAATTCGAACTTTTGGGTGTCGAAGAATCAAAGAAAGTCGCATGTGCTCCACTCCTACTTTGATTGAATGCGCACAATTGGTGGGCCGTACAGAAGCGGGAAATTCGACGTAAAGACGAGATGGCGACGATCTCATGGGCTACATTCAGAAAAGCATTCGAGATTGAATATCTTTCTGCAGCCATGCAACGGGAAAAAGAAAATGAATTCATGCAGTTGAAGCAAGAAAATATGACGGTACGACAATACGTGACAGAATTCAACAAACTAGCTAAATTTGCTGGAGTGTACCTGCCTACAACTGCAAGTCACACTCGATGATTCTAAGTGGGTCTGCGTCCCTGTCACGACCCGAACCCGAATATATGGGTACGAATACGTGGGCCACGCCCAGCCTACGCCACAGTATCGGCGGTAGAGCGATGTTAAGTATACTATACTAACTACAACATCTAAAGATCCATAACTAGAAATGTACTCATGTCATATCACGAAAACTAAGGAAGATAAAACAAGAATAATAACAATATCACTAGAACAACTAGAATCTACAATGATCATAAGACAGGAAAATAAAGAAGGACAACAAGACTAACTAAGGATAACTACCAGGCAACTCACATAGAAGAATAGTGAGATCCACCTCAGCTAGCAACATCATGAAGTCCAATACTGAGGGCACAACTACTCCTAAAATTTTGTCAACATATCCAGTCAGGATGGAACGAGCACAAATCTCAAATAACAGTTCTAGTTAGACGATATTGAAAATGCAGCAGTAAATAGAGAGAATATACAGGAAATCACGAAATGTATATGTGAGTATCATGGCAAGGTAAGCTGTAAATCTAGAGCTAGAACAAGGCAAGTAAAACTGATCATGGCATGTACAAGAATCAAGAATCATCTGTCTAAGTGTGTGAGTACTAGTTTCAACATGTGGCCGGCTTGGGTATGCACAAGGTCTACTGGCCTGGTTAATCATACGTGGGGTGTATGATTAACACTCACAAGATCTACAAGAACAACAAGGTGGATAATGACCACAAATCTACACTAATACTCCCAGTCCCCGACTAGTATAGTGGATCCAACCATGACACATCATGACATGCGATTCTCCGAGAGGGTAGCTAGCCTTCGCAGGAATCGTGTCTATACAATGCACAAGGAACAAGAAAGACTTGCACAAAATATACCAAGGAAAGCGAGGAATAACATCTCATGACGGGATCCAGAGAAATACCAATCCGTGCGAACAATGTGTCAAGAGAACAAGGGTATCTACACTAAATACAAGAAACATAAATGATATCATAAAACAGAATTATTATCAGAGAATGTACTCGCCTGAGATCTGGTGGAATATGTCAACTGGGTCCAAGAACAGTGCCTCAAGGACCTATAGGTGGAATACTGTATCAATATAAGGGTTTGGAAGTAAAATCAAGTCATGCTAAGTCAAACTAGGTCAAGACAAGTCAAACTAGGTTAATCTAAGTCAAGGGTTGACTTACAGTTGACTTTTTGGTCAACTGGTCAATCTCTGGTCAATCCTAGGTCAACTATAGGTCTAACTTGACTAACGTTGACTAACAGTTGACTTTGGGTCAACTGGTCAACTCTGGTCCAGTTCTAGTCAATTTTAGGCTACGGTTGACTTCCGGTTGACTTTGGTCAAAATAGTCAACTGTGGTCAACCAGGGTCAAAACTAGTCTAACCTAGGTCAAATATTGACTCTACTTCGATGTTCAATCAAAGTAGTCAACCATGGTCAAACTGGGTCAAAGCTAGTCTCTACAAACATCTACAGGGTCAACACATTCAATTTCAGTGGTTGTGAAATCACTGGAATCGATGGATCTCAAAATACCACAAAAGAAGAAAGATTATAATAATATGGTGAGAACCTACAGATGTTGTCGGATGGTGAAACAACCAATACCAACGTGTCCAGCCTGGTCGAGATAGCTAGAATAGCCTGTCCATAAGTCCAATTTAGACACATGGGCAAAAAGGTAATTTCGGGCCAAAATGGTGTCCGTGTCGGACCCACTTTGTACCGAAAAATGTACAAGAATACTAGTCCACTAAACCTAACACACTATATGTCCACGAATCCAGAATGACGATACGAACCCAACGGTATATCCAGAATTGGATTATGTTGACCCGATCTCAAATTGGTCCGTTGACCAGGACATTGAAATCCGATTTGCACGGAAAAGCGTGTCGGAGCCAATGTCCTCAAAACTCAGCAAATTATATGTCAACGAGTCCAGAATGACGATACGAACTCAACGGTATATCCGGAATTGGATTCCGATGAGCCGATCTCAAAATGACCCGTTGACCCGGATATTGGTATCCGACTTGCACCGAAATGCGTGCCGGAACCAATGTCCACTAAAACCTAGCAAATTATATGTCAACGAGTCCAGAATGACGATACAAACTCAACGGTATATCCGGAATTGGATTTCGATGAGCCGGCGTCAAAAAGTCCCGTTGACCCAGACTGTGGGGCCCGCTTTGTACAGAAATGCGTGACAGGGTCCACGTTCTCCAAACTAAGCAAACTTTATATGAAAACGTGCCAGAACGACGCCGCGAGTCTACTGGTGGTGCCAGAATTTGAATCCGGAGTCCCGGGTTCAAAAATAGAATTTTATAAGTGCTAAGAATTCGAACGGCCAACTTTGGCGTAGAATTCGACCGACCTAACAAGCTCAAACTGAAATGAAATCTAAAGGGGGCAGGAAGAGGGTTATACCAGCTGTGCATCGGAACTGGTGGTGCACAAAACGAAGCTGCGACGACGAAGATACGAACCCGCGAAGTTGGCGTCACGAAACTGTCCTAAAACAGTTCAATTAAAATGTCAACTTGGTGGCCAGTTTTCACATAGCAAACGACGAAATTAACGGGCAAAATTTGAGAGGGATGAAGGGGTATATACCGAGATTGAGACGGAGCGAAGAAATCGTTGATTCAACGGTCGGATTGTCCAGGAAATCGGTGCGAAGTTGCTATCCCGGGTGCGAATTCTGAAACTTTCTCCGCGCGCGCGTCGACGGAACTCCGAGAAAACGCTGAAATCGTCTAGACGGCGCGTCCCAGAGGACGTTGGCCGCCACAGGGTGGTGCGCCTGGGTGCGCCCGGCCATGGGGGTGCCAACCCCGGCGGTGGCGCACGGTGGTGCGCGGTGGTGCGCGGCCACCGGCACGGCAAAATGCAGCTACTGCTGCCGCTACTTGCTGCAACTGCTGCTGCCGTAGCTGCTGGCTACTGCTGCAGTGCAGCGCGCACTGCTTGTGCTCGCGGCCAGGCCGGCGGTGAAGCTGCATGCAGCGGGGCGACGACGGTGGGGGTGAGGTGATGAAGGAGAAGAGGAGGAGAGTGGAGGTGGTGGTTGTGTAGTTGATGGTGGTGGTGTTGATGTAGAAGTGAAGAAGAAGTGAAGAAGAAGAAGGAGTTGAAGAAAAGAAAAGAATGGGAGAGGGGGGGTTGCTGCTCGTACTGGAGAGAGGGGGATTTGTGTGCTGGTGTAAAGAGAGTGAGGGTGATGGGTTGTACTTAGGAGAGAGATATTATGAGTGTGTGTGTGTGTGTATAAATATATAAAGTGGGAGAGAGAGAGAGAATAAGAGATATTATTAGATAGAGAGGGGAGAGAGAAAATGGAGAGAGGGGAGGTCGGCTGACCACATGGGGGTGGTGATTTTGTGTGTGTGGAGAGAGAGTGTGATGTGGGGATTTAAATGTAGAGAGAGATAGAGAGTATTATATATATGTATATATATATAATAGAGAGAGAGAAAATAAGATATTTTAAAATAGAAAAAAGAGATAAATTATGAGGAGTATCTGGATAGTCATGATAGGGATCACATAAAATCTGGTTGGGCGTTGGATCAGGTTCGGTCAAGTTTGGACAAGCTTGGGGCCAAGATTTAATTAAAATAATAATTTTAAACTATTTAAAATCATGGACGAAATTGGAGCACAAGTAAAATCAGTTCGATGGCGCGCAAGTGGCCCGTGCCTAGTAGACTCAAAACAGGCCAGGGCCATGTATTGGGTCGACTGGATTGGATCGATGTCGGGTCCCGAAATTAAATGGAAAATTAAATCAGGTTTTACGGTAGATAATTAATTGGCCTAAATTGAACCGAAAGTTGTGCGAAGGAAATGGAGCACAAAATAGAGTATCTGAGTGGGACACGAAGGTCATGGTGAAGAGCGTCTCGAGTAGATCATTCATGAGAAGTTGGTTCTGAGAAAACGACTGGTCTGGTGCTCCTAAATTAAAAGTCACGATAACGTGCATATGATGATCAAGGAAAAGAGTGGGAAATCAATTATTAATTAAAATGGTCTAAATTGACCCGAACTTGCGGGAAGCAAAAAGAGTACAAGGGAACAAGTTCGAGTGAGACATGATATACCAAAGTGAAGGTAATCATGTGCACTACAAAACTTATGAAGAAAGTTTCTAGAGATGAACATCCCTGACACTCCAAATATCAAAGGCATGGAAAAGAGCATTAAATCAAATAAGTAATCAAATAATAATATCTATTACAATAATTGAATTATAAAAATTGAAAAAATAAGTCCTAAATTCAGGGGCTTACAATCCTACCCACTTTATAAAAATTTCGTCCTCGAAATTAAAATCATCCAATAGGTCAAGCTAAAACACGCAACTGCTATGGCTACAGTACCCAATCTGCTACCCTTGGGATCATCTATGTTGTTTCTCTCTACAGGTATTTTGGTTTAGGTTCAACAAGCTTCTTCCATAAACACCATGTCTATTTACCCCTTAGAATCTTCATATCAATAAGAACCTTTACACATACTCTAAAATATAGGTCATCCTCGAGATACGTATACATATATATATATATATATATATATATATATATATATATATATATATATATATATATCACAATGATTGGCCAGCAACCAAAATTCCAATCTCAATAGCAATTTGTTTGTTTCCTTATCCCGTCCTAAGTATCTTTATCCTACTAATCACAAGCTCCATGAAATTATACATTCAAAACCTATTTTGGGCATTAAGCCTTCTCTCTTTTACTCAAGAACTCCTAAATATAAACCTCAAATCTAAGCACAAGATTCTAGTCCTAAATCTGTAGTCACTAAATATAATATTTCATTACCCCTTCTTAGATACCTTAAAATCAATCCATACCATCAAACTAATCATCCTTAATGGTTTTCTAAGTCCACTATAATCAGTCACTCATATCTGTCCTATAAGCTTAACCCAATAAATCTCCAAGGAAATATACTCATCACAATCACACATTAACATATTACAGTTACACTACAAAGTCTGTTAACAAGGTCTGGCTATCCAATCGTCAAAAATAGAAGGTAACAAGGGCCTAAGACTGGGTCTAGCAATCCATATTAATATTCGGACAAGGTAAGGGTCAAGCAAGACAGGAAAGATTATCGAAATATTTCCAAGAATAGTACGAGGCCAAACAAAATACATAGGACGTAGTCGAAGTAAAACTCAAGAACCATATACCTCCGTAATTATGTCACATAAAGTTACTATCGCGCTAGTGTGCATCTAGCTGCGATTAACTACCTTGTTCCATAATACGACGGATGGCTGCAGTGCACAGCTACCACGCCAGATAATATAGGTTCCTGAACTTAAATTGGCTAATATCCGTAAAATATTTTCAAACAATTTCTGCAAAATAAAGGAGAAGATGTTAGTCAAAATGCTTAGGGAATGGTCCAAGTAGAATTCGAGAAACAAATTTAACCAAGATGTCGTTATCCGAAGTCATGCCTCGCCAGTATTTCTCTGGATGCAAACTCCCGATTCCGTAATACAAGGATAAATTACTTTTCAAACTTTCCTTGAATCAGTCCATGAGGCACTTTCAACTATTACCGGGAAGGACAAGAAGAATTATCCAAGTGGTTAGCGAAGAAGAGTTTAGTCAAATCATACGAAAGCTGGAACACAAAACAATACTGTCAAGAAATCCTAGTTAGGCTGTAGATAGACAGAGTTAACCAAGACGGAGAAGAATGATGATAAGAATTTATTCTTGTTCATCCGGTCATAACGAAGGGATCCGATTTAAGATATAATCTGATGACCATATACGTCTTCCTGAGATTATGTTGCTAGAATTTTCGCCACGCCAATAAGCATAGCTGCAATAAACGATAGAGTCCATAACTAAGGTATACACCCTAAATCATGTCATCTGGAATTCTTACCACGTCAACCGGTATGGCTGCAAGAAAATCCAAATTCCATAACTAGGATGGTACAACCAACATCAGGCTCCACGTCCCTGTCGTGCTAGCTAGTATGACTGCAATAAATTCTAAACTCCATAAATAAAGTAGACATTTATCGTTCTCATTTAATATGTTTATAAGAATATCTTAACTCAATTCATAAAAATTGATCTTAGATACAAAGTCAAAGTCATCAACGAACGAACATCGAGATTCAAAATTCAACGACGAATCAAGGATAAGTAATGAAAACTAGCAGAACAGATTTTGAGACAGGATTTAGGAAAAGTTTTCAGGAGAAGTCCCAAAGGTATGATCTAGGTCAAGATAAAGGAAATTATTGGAATATAATCTAAAACAATCTCAACCTGATATGAGACTGGCAAATCATATTCCCGTCTCAACCTAGAAGATATATAAGTTCAACTTATACCTTCCCTCTGGGGTCCACAAACTCATTCCAAGAAAGAATAAAGTTTGATACGGACAAATATTTCAGAAATCAGGACGGACAGGAATGAATAGGAAGAGTTTCGAAAAGTTCAAAATAAGAATCCCAGGGGTCATCCCTGGAATCTACCAAGAGTTCCTAATATGTGACCGAGTAACAAAATCCTAAAATATTCTATGACTCAACCTTAATCCTAGGACAGGCTCGCAGTAGTACAGATAAGCTCAAGTACTACCACGACTTTGCATTAATTGCAAAGATTGACCTGCATGGGCCACCACTAAAAACGTGTCACGACCCGCACCCGAATATACGGGTACGAATACGTGGGCCACGCCCAGCCTACGCCACAGTATCGGCGATAGAGCGCTGTCAAGTATACTATACTAACTACAACATCTAAAGATCCATAACTAGAAATATACTCATGTCACATCACGAAAACTAAGGAAGATAAGACAAGAATAATAACAATATTACTAGAACAACTAGAATCTACAATGATCATAAAACAGGAAAAGAAGGACAACAAGACTAACTAAGGATAACTACCAAGAAACTCACATAGAAGAATAGTGAGATCCACCTCAGCTAGCAACATCATGAAGTCCAATACTGAGGGCACAACTACTCCTAAAATTTTGTCAACATATCCAGTCAGGATGGAACGAGCACAAATCTCAAATAACAGTTCTAGTTAGACGATATTGAAAATATAGCAGTAAATAGAGAGAATATAAAGGAAATCACGAAATATACATATGAGTATCATGGCAAGGTAAGCTGTAAATCTAGAGCTGGAACAAGGCAAGTAAAACTGATCATGGCATGTACAAGAATCAAGAATCATCTGTCTAAGTGTGTGAGTACTAGTTTCAACATGTGGCCGGCTTGGGTATGCACAAGGTCTACTGGCCTGGTTAATCATACGTGGGGTGTATGATTAACACTCACAAGATCTACAAGAACAACAAAGTGGATAATGACCACACATCTGCACTAATACTCCCCGTCCCCGACTAGTATAGTGGATCCAACCATGACACATCATTACATACAATTCTCTGAGAGGGTAGCTAGCCTTTGCAGGAATCGTGTCTATACAATGCACAAGGAACAAGAAAGACTTGCACAAGATATACCAAAAAAAGCGAGGAATAACATCTCATGACGGGATCTAGAGAAATACCAATCCGTGCGAACAATGTGTCAAGAGAACAAGGATATCTACACTAAATATAAGAAACATAAACGATATCATAAAACAGAATTATTATCAGAGAATGTACTCACCTGAGATCTGGTGGAATATGTCAACTGGGTCCAAGAACAGTGCCTCGAGGACCTATAGGTGGAATATTGTATCAATATAAGGGTTTGGAAGTAAAATCAAGTCATGCTATGTCAAACTAGGTCAAGACAAGTCAAACTAGATCAAGACAAGTCAAACTAGGTTAATCTAAGTCAAGGGTTGACTTACAGTTGACTTTTTGGTCAACTGGTCAATCTCTGGTCAATCCTAGGTCAACTATAGGTCAAACTTGACTAACGTTGACTAACAGTTGACTTTGGGTCAACTGGTCAACTCTGGTCCAATTCTAGTCAATTTTAGGCTACGGTTGACTTCTGGTTGACTTTGGTCAAAATAGTCAACTGTGGTCAACCAGGGTCAAAACTAGTCTAACCTAGGTCAAATATTGACTCTACTTCGACGTTCAGTCAAAGTAGTCAACCATGGTCAAACTGGGTCAAAGCTAGTCTCTACAAACATCTACAGGGTCAACACATTCAATTTCAGTGGTTGTGAAATCACTGGAATCGATGGATCTCAAAATACCACAAAAGGAGAAAGATTATAATAATATGGTGAGAACCTACAGATGTTGTCGGATGGTGAAACAACCATTACCAACGTGTCCAGAATGGTCGAGATAGCTAGAATAGCCTGTCCATAAGTCCAATTTGGACACAGGGGGAAAAAGGTAATTTTGGGCCAAAATGGTGTCCGTGTCGGACCCACTTTGCACCAAAAAACGTGCAAGAATACTAGTCCACTAAACCTAACAAACTATATGTCCACGAATCCAGAATGACGATACGAATCCAACGGTATATCCAGAATTGGATTCCGTTGACCCGATCTCAAATTGGTCCGTTGACTAGGACATTAAAATCCGATTTGCACGAAAAAATGTGTCGGATCCAATGTCCTCAAAACTCAGCAAATTATATGTTAACGAGTCCAGAATGACGATACGAACTCAACGGTATATCCGGAATTGGATTCCGATGAGCCGATCTCAAAATGATCAGCTGATCCGGATATTGGTATCCGACTTGCACCGAAATGCGTGTCGGAACCAATGTCCACTAAAACCTAGCAAATTATATGTCAACGAGTCCAGAATGATGATACAAACTCAACGGTATATCCGGAATTGGATTCCGATGAGCCGGCGTCAAAAAGTTTCGTTGACCCGGACTGTAGGGCCCGCTTTGCACCAAAATGCGTGCCAGGGCCCACGTCCTCCAAACTAAGCAAACTTTATATGAAAATATGGAAGAACGATGCCACGAGTCTACTGGTGGTGTCAGAATTTGAATCCGGAGTCCCGGGTTCAAAAATAGAATTTTACAAGTGCAACACTAAGAATTCGAACGGCCAACTTTGGCGTCGAATTCGACCGACCTAACAAGCTCAAACTGAAATAAAATCTAAAGGGGGCAGGAAGAGGGTTATACCAGCTGTGCACCGGAACCGTGGGTGTTCCTGCTTGCTTGCTTGTACAATCCACTTGTCTTGTCTTGCATTATGTCTAGGACGTGACTTCCTGGGTACCACGGCCAGGGACTCGCGCTAAATTGGATTAGGCTAATGATTAGATCAAACTAGAACATGGAGAATTCCCAGTCACAGGCAATCTCATTATCTGGGTGCTTTAATAGACTTGTAGCTTGCCGACGAGTAGAGCACATTTCCAGCACACTGTCATGTGTTGCACCCTCTAAGTCACCTAAGGGTACATTTGTCTCCCGGACAATGTACCCACCTATAACTCTCAACCCGCGAAAGGATAACTGGATAGTCTGCAGGGCTTGGGACTGGGAGTTTCTCACTTGCATCTTGTTAGTAATTAAGGCTTGTGATAACCCTAGTTAGTTAAAGTAGTAAGCCGTAGTAATTGCTTGGCCGCTTGTGAATGCATGATGTCCAGCCTTGTCTAAGTCTTGTCTAGCTCCAGTACCTGCTATCTCCTGAGCATGTTTGTTTTCCTTATCTTAACGATAAATGAGTAGAGACAATGAGCTATTCAGGCGAAGGGTTACAACCCCGGTCCTTGTCTGGTTTAAAGATTGTAACCTGGCTCCCGGAATGGTTCCACGTCCCTAGTCGTTTATCGCTCTGTGTACTTTTATTACTTGTACTTTCCTTTTATTCTTTATGTTCTGATATGCTGGCTTTTGTTCTTATTTGTGGCCTCCTTGTGGCACTTGCTCTTTCTGGGGTTTGACCCAGCTGGTTTTGTGTGGCCAGATTTCGGAGCAGCTCCTGAGGATCTACCAAGCTTCCAGCCCAATGGTGAACACTAGAAGGAACCAGGGCTACGAGTGGGTTTTCTTTTTTTGATTCACCCACTTATATGTAAATTTATTCTTTTGAGGCGTTTGCCGACGAGCACCTGTTAGCTCGATGCATATTTACTTACTGTCTGCCTACGGACTGTAAACATGATTAACAAATCCTAGGGTTGATCATGTATGACTGAACTCTTGCTAGTCCTATCATTTTGTACGACTAGCTTCATGATCATCCAATATGTAATATTTGGGACGCCTTATATATATATATATATATTTGATGCTCTAATATCTTGTAACTCTGTTAATTGCTTGAGATTGAGACAATAGGCTTGACCTTAAGAGACTGCTGGCTTGTAGTAAACCCTCATATCTAGACAGCCGTGACCGTATAGTTGAGATGTATTCTATTTTAATATATGTAGCTGGCTATGTCTGCCCCCGCTCTCCAGTATTCTGGTTCTGGGGCGTGACACGGTTTAAGTGGTGGCCTATGCAGGTCTTGTCAATCAAGAAATATGAGGGTTTACCGAATAGATGTCTCAATCAATATTCGTCCTTGATCTCTGCTCGTATCTTCAAATTCCTGAGAATCTCGACCTGATCACATGCTTGTATCATTGATCCGTCCTGGTCCTTCCTTATTATTTCCCTATGTCGTCTTCTTCAGCGGCATTGCTCCCGGACCTGCCAACCAACCAGAAGAAGCTCAGCAAGCACCCCAGCGCCAGAAAGATCAAGCTCAGCACTCTGGAGTAGCCTCCCGAGTTATGCTTCCCGGAGGCTCGGAACCTCCAGTTCAGGCAGCTCCGCCTGTTCAACCAGCTAGACAGGATGAGGGACCTTTGGTAGGGCTTATCAAAGAACTGCTTGCATCCCAAGATCGTCGAGGCGACGCCTTGCACCAGGAAGTTCATGATGCACTAAATCGAGGAGGTCCCCAAGGGAATCAGGCGGCCAACAGTTTCAAGCGCTTGAACCCTCCCTTCTTTGACGGCAGTGAAGATGCGATTGTCGCGGACGCTTGGCTTCAGGATACCGAGGTGGTCCTGAAAGCAGCTAAGACACCTGAGAATGAGAAGGTGGCGGTGGTACGGCTACAGTTACTAGACTTGGCTCGCGATTGGTGGGCAGCTCAGGCCATGGGGTTAGCGGCACCAGTTACTTGGGCGACGTTCAGAGAGAGATTCCAGACAAAGTACTTTGATGCGGTGGCACGGTACGACCTGCAGACCCGGTTCACCAACTTGAAGCAAGGAGGCAGAACAGTCGACAGTTATGCATCTGAGTTTTCTAGACTCAGTAGGTTTGCCCCCACCTTGGTGGCGACCGAGTTTGATAGGGCCCAGCGATTCCAGCAGGGGCTGCATTTGGAGATCTTGTTGGCTGTTGAACAGTTCGAGCACCAGATGTTCGATGCAGTATTGAGGGCAGCTAGGAGGCATGAGTACACCTCCCAGAGGATCGTGGATAGGACCGGAGGCAGGAAGCGGTCCCACAGTCAGATGTACCAATCATCAGCTCCAGCCCCGGCAGCTAGGGGATTGACTATTGGAACTCCGAGGCGGGCGGCCTCAGTGACGTCGGTTCAGCATTCAACCTCGACGTATCCGCAGCAGCAGAAGCAGAAGCAGTCTTCCGCGGTGGGATGTTCGCATTGCGGGAAGCCGGGCCATGTAGTGGCAGAGTGTCGTAGGGCGCAGGGATTGTGCCTGGCTTGCGGAGGAGCAGATCATAAGATAGGGACCTGCCCGAATAGGGGAGGTCCATCATCATCCAACCTTTCTAGTTCTTCGGTGAGAGGACCAGCCCCAGTTCCAGTCCAGCAGCAGCAGCAGCAACAACAGTACCCGAGGCCATTGGCACCCCAGGCCCAGGCCTTCCAGCAGCAGTTCATCCAGGCTCCAGCACAGAGTCGACAGAGGGGTTCCCAGCAGAAAGGACCCGCAGCTAGAGGTCAGGCTATGATGATGACCATGGAAGAAGAAGTTACACCAGGTGAGGTAGTGGCAGGTACTATTCTCGTCAATACCTTTCCAGCATCTGTATTATTTGATTCTGGTGCATCGCATTCATTCATGTCTGCATAATTCGCGACACGGATAGGATTGGAGCCCGAGTCATTATCAGTGAGGCTCAATATACTTACTGGTAATGGTCTTGTGGGAGTAGATCGAGTGTTTTCCTCGTGTCGGATCGTAGTTAGCGGTAGAGAGTTCCCCGCTAGGCTCATAGAGTTCCCTATGGCAGACTATGATGTAGTCCTAGGCATGGATTGGTTGAGGAACCATTATGCTAGGATAGACTGCCATGTTGGCAGAGTTGTCTTTAGTATTCCCGGAGAGCCAGAGTTTTCATTTTCCAGAGGCACAGTAGAGTCATCTCCTCCAGTATTGCGGATGGCAGTAGCAGCAGTGCAGTTGCCCCGGATAGTTGAAGAGTTTCCAGATGTCTTCCCAGAGGAACTTCCAGGGATGCCACCAGAGCGGGAGATCTAGTTCACCATTGACTTGATTTCCGGGATAGCACTAGTATCAAAGCGAGTCTACAGAATGGCACCTTCAGAGTTGGAGATTTTGTACAAGATGATTGAAGAACTTAGAACCAAGGGATTCATTCGTGCTAGTGGATCGCCTTGGGGAGCCCCGATGCTTCTTGTGAAAAAGAAGGATGGTACGTCCAGGCTATGTGTTGATTATCGTACCTTGAACTCAGTGACAATCAAGAACAGTTACCCTCTTCCGAGGATAGATGACTTGTTTGATCAACTCAAGGGGGCTTCAGTTTTCTCGAAGATAGACTTGCGGTCAGGATACCACCAGATCAGAGTCAGAGAGTAGGACATCCCGAAGACGGCGTTCAGATCTAGGTACGGGCATTGGGAGTTTCTAGTTATGCCCTTTGGAGCGACCAATGCGTCGGCAGTGTTCATGGACCTCATGAACCGTATTTTCATGCCTTACTTGGATCAGTTTGTGATAGTATTCCTTGATGACATCCTAGTCTACAGCAAGAGTGAAGCAGAGCATGAGCAGCATCTCAGAGTTATCCTCCAGATTCTCAGAGAGCACCAGTTGTACGCCAAGTTCAGTAAATACGAGTTCTGGCTCGATCGTATTTCTTACTTGGGTCACATCATTACCAGAGGAGGAGTGAAAGTGGATCCCCAGAAGATTATGGCTATCGAGGCATGGCCAGTACCCAGCTCAGTGGCAGAAGTTCGCAGCTTTCTTGGATTGGCCGGCTACTACCGGCGGTTCGTCTCTGATTTTGCAAGGATTTCAGCGCCGATGACCCAGCTGACCCGCAAGGATGTGCCGTTCGTTTGGACAGCAGAATGTCAGGAATCATTTGAGAATTTGAAGCGAGGTTTGATAACGGCTCCCATTCTCACCCTTCCAGATGGGACCGAAGGATTCACAGTTTATTGCGACGCTTCAGACAGAGGATTGGGATGTGTTTTGATGCAGCATGGGAAGGTAATTGCTTATGCGTCGCGTCAACTCCGTGATCATGAGAAGAATTACCCGACCCACGACTTGGAGCTAGCAGCAGTAGTATTTGCACTTAAGTTGTGGAGGCACTACTTATACGGAGACAGAGTGGAGATATTTACTGATCATAAGAGCCTGAAGTATGTTTTCACCCAGAAGGATCTTAATATGCGGCAGAAAAGATGGCTCGAGCTACTGGTGGACTACGATGTGGATTTGTAGTATCATCCAGGGAAGGCCAACGTTGTAGCAGATGCGTTGAGCCGGAGAGCCGGAGTTTATTTCCTGAAGGCGCAACCAGAGTTATTGTCGGATCTTCAGAAGATGGGAATTAAAGTGGTTCTTCCTTCCAATGTGGCCCTGATGGCCAGTCTACAGATTCAGTCCACCGTAGTTGAGAGGATCCGGACCACACAGTTAGCAGATTCCAAGATTCAGCGGCTCAGAGCAGAGTGCGAGACAGGGAGAAGGCCAGAGTTATATATTCATGAGGATGGTACGCTTCGACACGGTACGCGTCTTTGTGTACCCAGTGGAGATATTAGACAGGAAGTCATGGCAGAAGCTCACAGTTCGCAGTATTCCATCCATCCAGGCAGCACGAAGATGTACAGAGATATTCGTCAACACTTTTGGTGGAATGGTATGAAGAGAGAGATAGCCCGGTATGTCTCTCGGTGTTTGGTTTGCCAACAAGTCAAGGCTGAACATCAGAGGCCAGCTGGACTTCTTCAACCTTTACCGATCCCAGAATGGAAATGGGAACACATAACCATGGATTTCGTGACTGGGTTACCCAGATCTCCGGCAGGCAGAGATGCTATTTGGGTCATTGTAGACAGGCTTACCAAGGTGGCACACTTTCTTCCATTTAGAGTTGGACAGTCGACGGCGCAGCTAGCAGAGATGTATCTCAGGCAGATCGTCCGACTTCACGGAGTGCCAGTCAGCATAGTATCAGACAGGGATACGAGATTCACATCGCACTTCTGGCGCAGTCTTCATCAAAGTTTGGGGACTCGTCTCAAGTTCAGCTCAGCGTATCACCCGCAGACAGATGGGCAGTCAGAGCGTACTATACAAACTCTCGAAGATATGTTGCGGTCGTGTACCCTTGACTTCGGTGGTTCGTGGGAGGATCACCTGCACCTGGTGGAATTCTCGTACAACAATAGTTTCCAGGCCAGTATCCAGATGGCACCCTTCGAGGCTCTGTATGGTAGGAAGTACAGATCCCTGTTAGCATGGGACGATGTCGGAAAGAGGCAGATGCTCAGTCCAGAACTGATTTCTCAGACGGTTGAAGTGGTCAGGAAAGTCAGAGATCACCTCCGAGTTGCTCAGGATTGCCAGCGCCATTGGGCCGATGCTCATCGGCGTCCCTTAGAATTTGTCGTCGGCGACCATGTATTCCTTAGGATCTCACCTACCCGCGACGTCATTCGTTTTGGCATGCGGGGAAAGCTTAGTCCTAGGTATATAGGGCCGTTCGATATTTTAGAGCGAGTAGGCGATGTGTCCTATCGTCTCGCTCTTCTGCCGTCGCTAAGTGAGATGCATGATGTATTCCATGTATCCCAATTAAGACGGTACATCCCGGACCCGAGCCATATCCTAGATCATTCGGAATTGGTTGTTGGTACCATCCTTTCGTATGAGGAGAGGCCCATGTCTATTTTGGACCGGAAGGAAAAGACGCTCAAGAACAAGACTATTAACTTAGTCTGTATTGCTTGGGGTCATCACTCTCTAGGTGAGTCAACATGGGAGCGTGAGGACGACATCCGATCGCGATACCCCTACCTGTTTGACTCGTAAGGTATAATGTCTTCCTTGTGCCTTACGCTTTTCCTTCCTTGTTTGCATTGTATGATTGTATGATTGAACTGCTTAGTGTAGCTTGTCTGTGCTTAGTATAGCTTGTCGTGGCAATCTAGCTCCTTGATTAAATTTCGAGGACGGAATTCTTTGAAGGTGGATAGAGTTGTCACCCCCATTTCTTGTATTTCGCATTTGTACTCGTAATTTGATTTTTGGCACGTATTTTATTTTTTCGACTTGCGGATTTTGGTTTCTCGTAAATGGGTTTGGACCATGGCTTGGTTTTATTTTGTGGAGTTGGTTTGGTTTGGTTTGGTTCATCATGAGTGGAACACCTTAGCCTATTCTCCACCTCCATTCCATCACAACCACCCTCATTAAAACCTACCAACCTTTTCTCTTTCCTCCATAACTCCATTAATTTCTTACAACTTCTTCTTCTTCCTTCTTCCTTCTTCCACACAACTCCCCAACCCATAGGCAAGTGCACCTTGCCATCAAATAAGCACCACTTTTTATTTGTCCATTAACTAGATTAGGCCATGGAGAACAACTTTAGAACTTGACATTTTGTGATTTGGAGCTTTCATTTTTCTAGATCTAGGTTTTAACTATTTTCGAAAATCCTTGGTTTTGATCCGTTAAACTTCGATTTTTACATGTTTTGATGCTTCCATGTGGAAGAGAATTCGATTTTACTCAAGTTAGAACTTTGAAAATCTAGATTTGGTTTTGATTTGGCTAAGTTATGAAGATTTGAAGTTTTTGGTGTTCTTGAGGAGTTCATCTCAGCCTTGGTAAAGGCTCTCGGCCAGTGCTCTTTAGCACTTGACCGTTTGCGCACCCCGGCCTGTGCTCTTTAGCGCATGGTCGATTGCGCATAGGCTCAGCCAGTGTTTTACGCTGCGCTGGATTGCGCTGGCGCAAGCTAGCCATGCGCAAGCCAGCCATGCGCAAAGTAACCCCTGCGCACTCGACCATTACGCAGTCTACCCTTGCACAATCCTCCCTTGCGCAATCCAATTGATGCGCAAGGCATCCCCTGTGCCCCTTTAACCCTGTGCCCCTTGACCCCCTGCGCTGTCTACCCTTGCGCAAGGTAACCCTTGCGCAAGGCAACTCTTGCGCAGCTCTTCCATGCGCAGTACATACCCTGCGCAGCCCAACCCTTGACCCCCTTGCACAACCTACTTGTCTATGATGAATTGTTATTTCTTTAAGCTTGGCTCTTCTATAGTCCTATATATATTGGTATTTTATTAGATATTTTACGTCCATTTTATATCCTTACGCCTTTTGTCACGAACTGATTTTTACTTAATATGTTTGGAATGACTATTGTACATGGCATGGTATGACAAGGAACTAGTATAACACGACAGTGACCTGTAGTGGTGCACTCCTGACATGACCAACCTTACATGATAGTAGCCCGTCGTGGCGCACTCCTGACAGTACCCTGATATAATTTATCTTGATAACTTGATAGTGGCCCGTGGCGGCGCACTCCTGACTTGACTTGACTTGTAACTTGACTCGTATAATCAACTTGACACCGTGGGTGTTCCTGCTTGCTTGCTTGTACAATCCACTTGTCTTGTCTTGCATCATGTCTAGGACGTGACTTCCTGGGTACCACGGCCAGGGACTCACGCTAAATTGGATTAGGCTAATGATTAGATCAAACTAGAACATGGAGAATTCCCAGTCACAGGCATTCTCGTTATCTGGGCGCTTTAATGGACTTGTAGCTTGCCGACGAGTAGAGCACATTTCCAGTACACTGTCATGTGTTGCACCCTCTAAGTCACCTAAGGGTATATTTGTCTCCCGGGCAATGTACCCACCTATAACTCTCAACCCGCGGAAGGATAACTGGATAATCTGCAGGGCTTGGGACTGGGAGTTTCTCACTTGCATCTTGTTAGTAATTAAGGCTTGTGATAACCCTAGTTAGTTAAAGTAGTAAGCCGTAGTAATTGCTTGGCCGCTTGTGAATGCATGATGTCCAGCCTTGTCTAAGTCTTGTCTAGCTCCAGTACCTGCTATCTCCTGAGCATGTTTGTTTTCCTTATCTTAACGATAAATGAGTAGAGACAATGAGCTATTCAGGCGAAGGGTTACAACCCCGGTCCTTGTCTGGTTTAAGGATTGTAACCTGGCTCCCGGAATGGTTCCACGTCCCTAGTCGTTTATCGCTCTGTGTACTTTTATTACTTGTACTTTCCTTTTATTCTTTATGTTCTGATATGCTGGCTTTTGTTCTTATTTGTGGCCTCCTTGTGGCACTTGCTCTTTCTGGGGTTTGACCCAGCTGGTTTTGTGTGGCCAGATTTCGGAGCAGCTCCCGAGGATCTACCAAGCTTCCAGTCCAATGGTGAACACTAGAAGGAACCAGGGCTACGAGTGGGTTTTTCCTTTTTGATTCACCCACTTATATGTAAATTTATTCTTTTGAGGCGTTTGCCGACGAGCACCTGTTAGCTCGATGCACATTTACTTACTGTCTGCCTACGGGCTGTAAACATGATTAACAAATCCTAGGGTTGATCATGTATGACTGAACTCTTGCTAGTCCTATCATTTTGTACGACTAGCTTCATGATCATCCAATATGTAATATTTGGGACGCCTTATATATATATATATTTGATGCTCTAATATCTTATAACTCTGTTAATTGCTTGAGATTGAGACAATAGGCTTGACCTTAAGAGACTGCTGGCTTGTAGTAAACCCTCATATCTAGACAGCCGTGACCGTATAGTTGAGATGTATTCTATTTCAATATACGTAGCTGGCTATGTCTGCCCCCGCTCTCCAGTATTCTGGTTCTGGGGCGTGACAAATAGATCAGGATCGGTTGAATCGGTCGAACTGAAACGATTGAATTAAGATCCTTTTCTTGTTATGGAAAGGCTTCTTCGGAATCAAGTCCCATATTCAGTGGATTGTGCCTCAAGGATTGGCTCTACGGCTGAGTCGGGAGAGACCTCTCGTTGCTATGTTTTTCATGCCGCACTTGCTTTGTCTTTAGTTTTCGTGAATGTTTTTGATAGTTTTTATACCTTGCATTTTCGAACTTCGTATTCTTATCGAATCCTTGAGTAGTGCAGTGTTCTAATCAGTTGCTTATGCGATTGTAGGTGATCGTGTAGGCGATGTCTAAGTACTGCCAACTAGTCCCTCACTTGAAGCAAAGACTAAGGTGAGTGGCTGACCTTCTTCGCCTCAACCCTCTGTTTCAGAATTAAATATGAAACACAAAAACAATGTTTGTCGCCATAGTATAGAATTAATAAAATCATGGCAAGATTCTTCACGAAATACTTGCTATCGAAATACTTTATATGAAAAACTGATGCCTACTTTATTATGCCTTATTTGCTTAGCCTATGCAAACCAAAGGATGAATCGATTAATATTTATCACAACGATACAGCTAAAGTGCATAAATGACTAAGTTCAAAGAAAGGTTCAGTTTCACACCAAAATAGAAAGTTAAAGGTTCTAGTAAAAAGATAGAATATTTCATGAATCTGCAAAAAATGGTCATTAGACAACTTATGCATAAGGCATAGTTTTCTCGAACGGTTGCCTAGGCCAAGGAACCGATTCGGCCCGGGAGGAACAAGTATAGCAAGCGCCAGTAATAAATCGGCACGGGTGATTCGGGAACTTTCGTATAGGGCTCGCTACCCACTGCGAAAGGGTCGCCGTCTAACCCAGCTATAGTCCGTAATGGCTTAACATTGATAGTGACTTTTACACCCCTTTCACTGCTTGAACTAATGCACGTGACACGGGATGATTATGATAACTGTTCAATGTATACAATCTCATATGCTTGCCTCAAAACATGTTAACATGTAAATCAATCAGGATGGTTAGAAAGGTCACTAAATAGCTAACATGTTTTATAAAACTGCTTGAACCAAATGTACAGCTTGGGTTTAATTAGCCACTCACTAGTACATGTGATCGTACTGACCCTCGCTCTTTACAGGTGATAGGAATCAAGGAGAACGCACCAACTGACTAAGGCAACTTCGTGTTTTGAAGCTTCGACCGCGCGTCGAAGACTCCCTTCGCATCAACTTTTGAAGACTCTCTGCAAGTCCAAGAAACATGTCTCGGCATCCCTCGCATCCAGGTGGTTGGAATACTTTTATTGTAAATGAGGAATATATGTATGGAACAACTATCTCATCGGCACTCCTTTTATAATCGAGTCATTTTGTAAAGCCCGCGTGGCACGATTGTAATAGAGTTTGTAAATATTGTCTATTATCAATAAAATGCAAAGTTTCTATGTCTCAATGTGTTGTTCAATTTGTTTGCGCTCTCTCTTAGATGTTGTATTTCGGATTACCTTATGATTATGCCTTGTGCGATCGCAACCTAGGTTCGTACGACATCACGTCCGGGGGACGACTATCGATTCTTCGGAATCGGGACGTGACATGTATGGTATCAATACCATATCTTAATCCTAGATTTAACATATCAATATATACTACGTCCTTATATTATGACTATAGGGTACACTAGCTAACCCCTTAACAACTACTAATTATTATATAAATATAATGTATACATGATTTATATGTATAAATATAATGATCTATATTAGGACTGAACTCACAATGGAAATGATACTAGATGAGTATGACAGAACTTGAATGATGAAGGGGGACAGCTACTCTAATGTAAGGGACTGAATATTACAAAGGGTCTGATATTACAAAGGGTAAAGGACATATATATAATAACAGAGCTTATAGGCTAAAAGAGGACTGAAGGTGTTATATATATGTAGGTAGGCCAAATATAAACAAGGACTGGACACTAATGTAATGAAAACTGATACCAAGAGTCCAAGACTAAATTACCATAGGACATATCTTAAAATACAATAGAATTGAACCTTATTAAATCTGGACATTAAAGGATACATGGACTGGACCATAGGATATGTAGAACAATATTAAAAAGGGAATGAGGACTGATATATAAGGTAGTGAATTGATATGTATATGAGAGGACTGATATGAGGATAAGATTGAACAACCAAGTAGCAAGGGATCCATTTGAACTGAACATGTGGACAGAACATCCTATTGGTGGACTGATACTGTAAGGATGATGTAGACTGTTGTAAGGTAGGGGTGTCTAGTACAGATCATATGAGAAAATAAACTAAAACATATGCAATGGACAAATAACTAAATTAAGAACTGAACACTAGCCTATATACTAGTCATATGACTGAACACTTAGCCAAGAACTCGAGAATGATACCTTAATACACTGGGCTATGCAATTATAGACTGATACATCATATTTGGACTGGACAGTAGCTGTTCAAAGACTGAACATATGCATCAAACAGTGACTGAACAAAAACCTCACACTAATATACCAACTGATACCAAGGTATAGGTGTAGTGCCCCGTCCTGCTCAGTCAATCGGAGGAATCGGAATGCCGACGGCGTTCGAACTTAGCCTTGCAACGGCTGCTCGAAGATATCGTTCGGTCGAGGTGACTCCTTGCTCAGGTGGGGTAGTTTCGGTGAACTTGCCTCATCTTAGCCTTCATATAATAAATCACATGTTTTCAACTTGCACAAGTAGGCTTGATAATAAAAAAGACGAATCCACATAGATAAGGGAATAATCCTGACGGGTCAAATTGAGTTAAGAATATGGAAAGGTCCAACGGTCGGCTTAGAATTGGTGCACGGCGTGCTTTGAAAATGACACTCGGTCCTTCGTCCCGTGGCTTGGGAGAAGAAAAGTTGGTCTTCAACACAAAACTATGAAATAGCCTAAGTCATAGGCGTCGCCCACGTAAATGCTCGATAATGCATGCACGCTATCACGATGCAAGGCTTGGCATAGCCTTTTCTCGCCCCACGAGCTAAGTTGTATCGTGCGGCTTGTAGCATAAGTCTAGGCGCCCAAATAACTTGGTTGTTCAAAGTCGAATACGTGCACGACACGTTCCCACGACGCAAGGCTTGACGCAGCCTTTGCTCGTTAAGTTGATGCACGATTAAGTTAGGCTAAAAGATTCTAGGCGATTGAAGACGTTCTAAGAACTGTCCCATGTTTTCTACGGTTGCCGATATTACTTGGTTTCATGATCGTAAGGTCTGTCATATAGAGTATGACTTGGGCGATGGTGTCGCATATAGTTCAAGTTGGTTTAAGGCACGATGTCACGGACTTAGTGTTTTAAGGCACGGGCCACGGTTGATTCATTGAGTTTGGAAAAAGGGCTTCAAATAGTTGTTCATGAGTTGAAGGAAATGATAGGGCAAGAAAGAAGAATGCTCGCGACTATGGGTCGTCGAGGCGATCTCAGATTTGAGAAGTATTGAACTTGGCCCTGAAAGAGATGGTACCACTAGAGATAGAATGACTGCATGAGACGTCAGTTTGAGTCGAGTCTTGTATGGTCATGGACAACTTGTCGACAAGGTGGAGTTTCCTCGAACGGTGACCCAGGCGGCCAACGGGGCGATTCTTGAGAAACATGATTAGCAGTGCTGGATGACCGTACAGGTTAGCGCAGAGTCTTGCAGCGGAGCTCGCTACTCGCGCTGGCAATGGCGGTCACCTAACAAGCTAAAGGGAGTCCAGGATAGCGCTGGACGTTAGTGACCAATTCATATAGATGAGTCGGCATGGCGGCAACCCGCATGTGTGCCTTTAGATTGAGTCAAGTTGAATGTGTGTGTGTACAGTTAGAACACAATATTGGGCCTAAGATTTGGCTTCGACGTAGGTAACGTGCTTCGGCATGAGATGTGGTGTCGAGTCTTAAGTCGTTGACATATAAGTTGCATGAGTTGGATTTGAGTCGTTCGGGTTTAAGTCAGGAAACATCGCAAGGCAAAGTTGGTTGGGTGACATTTAGTCCACAAGTCTTGATTTGGGTCAGTTGGTGATTAGAGTAGCAAGGGCCGCGAGGCGGCAATATGGTTAAGTCATACTGAGTTGCGAGGCACGGCACAATGGAATTGTAGCACGGTCACAAGAAAATTGGGTACTATCGCTTAGTCGCGTCTCTGATTTTGGGTCGTAAGACAAACATGACTTGATATGTTAACATTGTTGTTACAATCACGGGATGGTCTAGAGACACAAAATAGACCAAGGCGTCGGTCATAAAACTGATCCTAAGACAAGAGTAGAAAGACAATAAAAAAGGGTTATGTTGCACAAAGTAAATAAATGTGTTGGTTTTATATGGGTGGACGGGGAGCTCATTCTACCAGTACAGTTGAGTACTGACAACCACACAGTTTTCATATGCAGGCACAGGTAGAAGCTCGTGGTACGGAGCTCGCTTGGATGCGTTGAGGCACGGAGTTCCTTAGCGATTCGTAGCGTGCGGCCGTATGGAGTCAAGACTTATACGGGACATAATATATGGACGTCGCCTCTCTGAAGCATCCGCTGGTTCAAGACTTGTATTGAGCGATGAGAGAGAGCTGAGTGACTTGTAATGTGAGAAGAGTGAGCTTGAGCGACTTGTAATCTTGGCCTTGCGCCCCATTGTAATCCTTTTTTCAATATCAATGAAATGCATCTTTTGAATGACTTGTGTTTTGTTCTAAATTTTGCTGCTATTATTCAATATCTCTGCTTGGGATTTATGTGCGACGACCCCGTCGCAGCCGTTGAAATCGACCGTTATGGAACCCGTCTTGTACGAGCGCAATCTAGGCTCATGCGACATCATGCCTTAGTGAGGACGATCGCTCCTACGGGAGCGGGGCATGACATAATGGTATCAGAGCACGGCTTTACGTCCTTGGACTTTCCATTGAATTCTTTAACTCTGTTGCTTCCGCAAATTGATATCGTTGGTGCGCTCTTTCTCAAATGTCCTACGGGATGTCCATACAATAAGTCTATATAATTTGCAAAACGTAGGAAAATATTTTTTGACAAAAAAACAAAAGATGGTTCACGTAAGCACGGTTGGCTAAGTCAGGCTGGACATATACACCAAGGATTGTGTCGACTTTAGCAAAGTCGAGTGCGGGATTCGTAATATTTCGAGCACGAGAATGATTTGGACTGGATTGAGTAAGTGGAGTGACTATCGATAGGGGTACTATCGAGCGACGATAACGTTGATGCGATATAGATGAGCGTGCTTGAGATTTAAGAAATCGTTCGAACGAAAATTCGAGAAAATAGATTGCGAATTGAATGATAAGTTGAGGATTTGTTGAATGACTTCATCCCTGAGTGGTGTATGCAATAGCTTCAGCGATGTCGATCGATCAAGTGAGGATAGGTGGTGTCAATGAGTCTATCAGCAAGCGTCGCGTGAATGCAAAGTCGTAGATTGAGTATCATTGAATAAGTTATAGTCTTGAGATTTTATGAGTTAATTCGAACAACCTAGAAATTGACGTACACGGAACGCGCACAGGATAGTGATTGCGCGAGTATGAAATGCAAAATGATTGAGTAGGTGAAATCGAATCGAGAAAAAGTTAGGGTGTACGAATGGATGACTTGATCGAGGAAATTGATACAAATCGTATACGAAAAGTTAGCACGGCAGAAGAATAGCATGCATGAAAAGTTTGATTCGAATGTTTACAAATGACTCTAAGGATTGGAATAGATGTTGTTCGATGATTTGAGTTAGCAAGGAATGATGTAATTTGGAGAAAAACGTTGATCAATGACTTAAGATAGACGGATGAACAATATGTGAATTTAGTTTAAGGAAATTGATGTTGTGAATGATTCGAGGGGTAATGATCGAGCCTGAATTTGAATGTCGAGGAGATTATCCTGTCAGACGATAGCATCATTCGCATGACTCAAAATTTGTTGCAAAGGGAAGATCATCAGGTTACGCATATCATCGATGGTATTGAGGCGTATCAAAGATCGATATGCGATAACTCGGGGGTACTCTAATTCGAGGAATGATGATCGTACAAGTGTTATTGTTCTGACGGATGCTATACTTAGAAGGATGAAAATAGAAGTGTCTTGATGGTTGCGTTGATAACCACTACGTTGACAATCTTGTCTTGCGCGAGCGCAACTTCAGCCTCGTACATGCATCACGTCGGATTTGGGGTGATCATTCCGCGTGAGCACTGACATGGTGATTCATGTCGCGGGAATGATCGAACTCGAGAAATCAGTACGCGGCAACTTTGATTGTCTCGACTTATTGGTTTGATGCGAAGGAAAATTTAAGGATATTGGACTTGCGATTGTTGATTGAGTAAACTTGAGGATTGAATAGATCCAATCTACGTATCGAGAATGAATTAGTCTAGATACAAAATAAGTGTTACGTCCCGATGAGGATGATTATCTCGCGGGAGCGTGCATGTTGATTCATGCCCACCATGGATAATCTGACTCACGTGAGATCGGGGCATAACATATTGTTAAGCTAGACGACCTTGTAATCGATTACGTGAATTGGGATAAATGACTCAGGGAGTATGAAATGTGAATTATGGTTTAGCGATGAATCGTGTCGTAGCGTACTTGACTTGAGAATGATTGATAGGTGGATTATGTCGAACATGTTCGAAGAGATAGACTATGCGAAATGGCTTGATGAACGAGTGAGATTGATATCTCGAGGAATTGGCTGAAACGTGAGTTATCGTAGGATGGCTTTACTGAATGACTCAGACCTCGTGTGACGAATATTGGGATGTGTATAGGAGATCTATGCTCGAAGTTTAAAAATTGGAGTGATACGAGCTTGGGTAGAAAATCTCGTACTATTAATTTGATTTGACCTTAGGATGGGGTCAGTATTGATATTATTGTTTGGGAACTATGATTCCAATACTGATGGATGACTTTAGCCTAAAGATATAGCCTAGCGGTTAGGCAGACGTCCCGGTGCGGAGCGATATGAATTGCGGAGGCACCACTCATGAGGCTCGGTTGACATGCATGTATATCAGGGATGCCTGAATATGTGCACGATCTGACTCGAATGGTGATGGCGGATTCTCTATTACAAGGCTTGGCCGAAATACATGTATTCTAGGGACGCCTGAAATATGTGCATGATCCAACTAAGTGATACGTTTAATCAAGTAAGACTAGAGGAATGGGAAGGTGTCAAAGATTTTGAGATCGTGAGTTTTGAAGAAAAGATTGAGGGCAGCACGAAAGTGGCTCAGATTAAGGGAACGCATAGGAGTAGTGTGTACGAGAGTTATGAGATGTTGAATCAAGTGATAAGTCGATAAGTAAGTACTCAGTTAGTTTCAAGGATGAAACTTTTTCTGAGTGGTGTATGATGTAGTGTCCCGTCCCGCTCAGTCAATCGGAGGAATCGGAACGCCGACGGCATTCGAACTTAGCCTTGCAACGGCTGCTCGAAGACATCGCTCGGTCGAGGCGACTCCTCGTTCAAGTGGGGTAGTTTCGGTGAACTTGCCTCATCTTAGGCTTCATATAATAAATCGCATGTTTTCAACTTGCACAAGTAGGCTTGATAATAAAATAGACGAATCCACATAGATAAGGGAATAATCCCGACGGGTCGAATTGAGTTAAGAATATAGAAAGGTCCAACGGTCGGCTTAGAGTTGGTGCACGGCGTGCTTTGAAAATAACACTCGGTCCTTCGTCCCGTGGCTTGGGAGAAGGAAAGCTAGTCTTCGACACAAAACTATGAAATATCCTAAGTCATAGGCGTCGCCCGCGTAAATGTTCGATAATGCATGTACGCTTCCACGATGCAAGGCTTGGCATAGCCTTTTCTCGCCCCACGAGCTAAGTTGCATCGTGCGGCTTGTGGCATAAGTCTAGGCACCCAAATAACTTGGTTGTTCAAAGTCGAACGCGTGCACGGCACGTTCCCACGACGCAAGGCTTGACGCAGCCTTTGCTCGTCAAGTTAATGCACAATTAAGTTAGGCTAAATGATTCTAGGCGATCGAAGACGTTCTAAGAACTGTCCTATGTTTTCTACGGTTGCCGATATTACTTGGTTTCACGATCGTAAGTGATAGAACTGGGGATTCCCAGGACCCTTCCTTTGGTGTGCGTATTGATCGATAGAAAGTTAAACAGATCTAATACGTGTTCTAACCCTTCATAGGCAAAAACTAGGGTTCACGAATTATACCTGCGACGGAAAGGAGAAAAGTAATTCCTGGCAATCTTGAGCGGACGACCCCAAGATCTTCTGTACGTATTCCTTCCTCGAGTTGGACGTCGTATGGGCGACGATCTCCCAACCTTTTCTTCTCCTTGGCAGCCCTCTCTTTCTCTCCTTATGTGAATCACAAATTTAGAGAAAGTTTCAGATTTCTGATCGGTAATATGGCGGCCAGATAATAGAGGATATATATAGGCTACGGCAGGGACCATGAGGAGAAATTAGGGTTAGGCCTCCTAACGGATCTAGATATCCCGTGTTCAGCCCGAACACACAATCCAGGCCCATTAACAATAGCTCGGTCTACTAATGAGCTATTATTGTACTACCTTCCTAATCCCAAATTATGTTTGTGGGCTCCTTTTATTATATGCTCGTTTGGCTCCCCATGTTAAGATATCGTATGTCCGTCGATCAAATTAAGTTACTGACAACTATATTGATTCGACATCTTTTATCCTTAAGTAGTACCGCTCAACTTTATTTGTCATGTCGGATATAATCCACCTACAGGGTTTACATGACAATCCTTATGAGCTCCTTAAGGGGACATCATCAACCCGATGTATCGGGACATGGATTCTATTTATAATCAACAGCTCATCATACATACAATGTTATTACCCAATTCATAGAGGTTGTTGATCCATAATGAATCTCACTCTTTTATGAGTCAAAATAATACACACAGCATATACATGTCTATTATTATATCTGGGTTAAGAGCACAAGCATCCATAATAACAGAGGTGTTTATTCTCTTATGTAGTCAGTACAAAGAGAACAACCTCAAGTGGTCCTGTTCAATACACACAAAGTATACTAGTGTAAACCTATAGTCAAGATAGACTAATACCAGATTACACTACAACCTTTCCAATAGATTGTCCAAGTCCATCTAGGTTGTGAACTATTTATATACTCCATAGGAAACTGATAATATGATCTTCTATGTGACACCACACACCATATTATCTACAATATAGAATATCAGACATTTGCATTAACACTTGCAACAAATATAATATGCAAACATTTGCCCATATGATTCTCATTCAAAATTTAAGGAAATAAGGTTACTAAAAATGATGCTTTTAGTATATAACCCTAACAGTAAGGCCTGTCATATAGAGTATGACTTGGGCGGTGGTGTCGCATAGAGTTCAAGTTGGTTTAAGGCACGATGTTACGGACTTAGTGTTTTAAGGCACAAGCCACGATTGATTCATTGAGTTTGGAAAAAGGGATTCAAATAGTTATTCCTGAGTTGAAGGAAATGATAGGACAAGAAAGAAGAATACTCGCGACTATGGGTCGTCGAGGCGGTCTCAGATTTGAGAAGTATTGAACTTGGCTCTGAAAGAGATGGTAACACTAGAGGTAGAATGACTGTGTGAGACGTTAGTTTGAGTCGAGTCTTGCATGGTCATGGACAACTTATCGACAAGGTGGAGTTTCCTCGAACGGTGACCCAGGCGGCCAACGGGACCGGTTCTTGAGAAACATGATTAGTAGTGCTGGATGACCGCACAGGTTAGTGCAGAGTCTTGCAGCGGAGCTCGCTACTCGCGCTGGCAAGGGCAGCAGCCTAACAAGCTAAAGGGAGTCCAGGATAGCGCTGGACATTAGTGACCAATTCATATAGATGAGTCGGCATGGCGGTAACCCGCATGTGTGCCTTTAGATTGAGTCAAGTTGAATGTGTGTGTGTGTGTACAGTTAGGACACAATATTGGGCCTAAGATTTGGCTTCGACATAGGCGACATGCTTCGGCATGAGATGTGG
Source organism: Iris pallida (assembly GCA_029216955.1). Lineage (NCBI taxonomy): Eukaryota > Viridiplantae > Streptophyta > Magnoliopsida > Asparagales > Iridaceae > Iris > Iris pallida. The sequence continues at coordinate 1,057,155 of JANAVB010040420.1, read as the reverse complement.
TGTCGAGTCTTAAGTCGTTGACATATAAGTTGCATGAGTTGGATTTGAGTCGTTCGGGTTTAAGTCAGGAAACGTCGTAAGGCAAAGTCGGTTGGGTGACATTTAGCCCACAAGTCTTGATTTGGGTCAGTTGGTGATTAGAGTAGCAAGGGCCACGAGGCGGCAATATGGTTAAGTCATACTGAGTTGCGAGGCACGGCACAATGGAATTGTAGCACGATCACAAGAAAATTGGGTACTATCACGTAGTCGCGTCTCTGATTTTGGGCCGTAAGGCAAACATGACTTGATAGGTTAATATTGTTGTTGCAAGCACGGGATGGTCTAGAGACACAAAATAGGCCAATGCGTCGGTCATAAAACTGATCCTAAGACAAGAGTAGAAAGACAATAAAAAAGGGTTATATTGCACAAAGTAAATGAACGTATTAGTTTTGTATGGGTGGGCGAGGAGCTCATTCCACCAGTACAGTTGAGTACTGACACCCATACAGTTTTTATGTACAAGCACAGGTAGAAGGTCGTGGTACGGAGCTCGCTTGGATGCGTCGAGGCACGGAGTTCCTTGGCGATTCGTTATGGCCACGTGGAGTCAAGACTTATACGGGACATAATGTATGGACGTCGCCTCTCCGAAGCATCCGTTGGTTCAAGACTTGTATTGAGAGATGAGAGAGAGAGCTGAGTGACTTGTAATGTGATAAGAGTGAGCTTGAGTGACTTGTAATCTTGGCCTTGCGCCCCATTGTAATCCTTGTTTCAATATCAATAAAATGCATCTTTTGAATGACTTGTGTTTTGTTCTAAATTTTGCTGCTATTATTCAATGTCTCTGCTTGGGACTTCTGTACGACGACCCTATCGCAGCCGCTGAAATCGACCGTTATGGAACCCGCCTTGTATGAGCGCAATCTAGGCTCGTGCGGCATCACGCCTTAGCGAGGACGATCGCTCCTACAGGAGCGGGGTGTGACAATAAGGGTGGCTACTAATAAAGTATCTGGGTCTGAACAAAATGGACAGAACAATTGACTCATACAAAATACCAATTGATACAAGGGATAAGGGTGGACTAATACAAGGGTCACTCATAAGTAGACTGAGCATCTAACTGTGGACTGATACCTTAATCAAATAGGACTAATTTACTGCAACCAAGGATAGGACACTAGATATACATTGGGTCTGGATGTGAACTTGGACTGAACAATAAGAGTTGTTATGACTGAACAAAGGTGAACAGGACTGACATATACATGTCTCATTCTAACAATGATGGACTGAACCTGCTTTAGAGTATGCAGGACAGTTCCAAATGAATGAACTCTATGACAATGGGAACTGATCCTAATGAGGGCTGAACTTGAATGGATGCAGGGGACTGATGTCCTTGCAATACTTGAATATTAGCCACTGAACACAGTTTAAGTTAGGACATGTATTTAACAGAGAATGGGGATAATACTAATACAAGGAATATGTCATTACCTATAGATATGCCTAAGCCATATCCTTCCTGAATTGGAATGATTTATTCAGTTCAAAGAAATGAACTGGGAACTGGAACATCAGATGAGGATGGGCTAATGAGGAATTGGGGCAATAACAATTTGTGTTAAGGACTGCTAATACAAAAGGATGGAGGATAGTACCCAAGTAGGAGCTGGACCTCATAGTAAATTGATGCATTCAGTCCAACCTGTCTCAACTGATACCACATTACATGGGACTGATCTCAAAACCAACAATGGACAGAACGTGATCAACAAGACTAAACAAGGAACACTAATGGATTACATACATGTGAGCAATGAAGACTGATACCACACATAGATAGGAATTAACATAATATATAAGCAGTGGATTGAACAATACAAGAGGGACTGAACTAAGTAATGCAGGGAACAATGTAGGTTGCAAAGACTGAACAAATTGCCAAGGGACTGAATTATCAAGACAGTGTACAGTGCACTATATGCCAACCCCAAATCCATATCACTAACATCAAACATTCCCAAATTGATTAGATACAATTACCAAAGCTAAACTATAGCAATGCCCCTAATATACGATGATTAAAACTGAAATTTAAGTAGTTAATGCTCTTATGGTCATTTCGTCAAACACTTGGTGTGCGTATCCGATACTCTCATAATATGCACTCCAAATGGATCCAAACTTGACCCAAAGCATGCCTACATGATCTATATCATTAGCATGACCTAAATTATCAATCATACAAACCCTAGAATCCTATTCTCGAATTTTTCCTAATGTGGATCAAAATGATGAAGGAAAACCCTTCAAATAGGAAGATGAGAGTCTCAACTCCTCTCTAATGGCACCCTAATGCAATAGGGGTCCTAAATGAATGTAGTTACACTAATGAAATAAAGTTTAAAGGGTTTAGAGGGCTCATACCAATTGGGAGATAGATTTCCAATGTAAAATTCCTAGATTTAGATCTTCTCAAAGCTCCAAGGGTCCAAGTGCTCCAAATACTTCCAAGCTAGCCAATAAAGTCTTCTCATTTTCAAGGGTAAGAGAATGCAATTAATTTGGGGAAATTTGGATGAGAAATGGATGTAGAAACAATTTGGGGGAATTTGTAAATTAGGGCTAGGTTTAGAATGGAAGGAGGTTATGTAGGCAAGGGAGGGAATAGGTGGCCGACCATGGGGTTTAGTCTAGGGTTTTGGGTTCATGGAAAAATGTCCAAGGAGCCCTTCTAAGTTGTCATGACAAGTCTTTTAGGTAAAAGCCCATTCTAACTTAGTGTTTTTGCCTAATTTTCTAATTAATGATTCTAGTTAGATTAGAGACTACTAACTAAATAAAAATGGATTTAAGGATTGTCTAAACTCATTAATTAATCTACCATGGTCATGTCTAACATCTAGTTAGAGTGGCTCTAAGTTTCTCAATTAATATCACTAACACAAATAAATACATTAAAATAATATAATTATTAAATTTACACAAAAAGTCAAAAATACCCTCATTTTAGAAAAGTGGTAGTTACACAATCACCATCTTTAGCGCAGATAGCTGGTTGATGATACCATGAACCTCGTTCAAATATTGTGCCATCGAGGCACCCTCCGTGAACTTCGAGTTGACGAGTTGGCGAATAAGAAATGCCTTATTGCTAGACGTCTTCTGTTCATACAACGAATATAGCTTCTTCCAAAGTGCTTTTGCAGAACTCTCCATAGAGACGTAATGAAACACCGAATCGTCCAGGCATTAGCGGATGAATCCAACGGCCTTCCGATCCAATCACTATCAGTCATCAACAGCTTTGTCCGATGGCTTGGTGTTGTCACCCACCAATGGACTATGCAACTCCTTGCACCAGAGTAGATCCTCCATCTTTGGCTTCAAAATCTTCCAGTCCCCCTGCGAGGGTGATCATACGTGTGTTCATCTGCTTCGTAGACATGGTTGCACATTTCCTCTCGAGAAACTGAGAGCTCTGATACCAGATGTTAGTATCAGATTAGAACGAACCGAACCTTCGTTCTAATACCAGATGTTGGGAACCCGTGCGTGACCCGAACCGGATTCGACTACAGACACGGACGCGGAAGCGATGCCAACCCACATGAAGATAACGAACCAATCTACCACGAACGTCAAGACATATCAAACAACGTATTTGTGGCCGAATCTGGTTCGGGTCACGCACATGTTTGATCTTTCTTGGGGTTCGTGGTAGATTTGTTCGTTATCTTCATGTGGGTTGTCATCGCTTTTGCGTCCGTGTATGTTGTCGAATCCGGTTCGGGTCACGCATTGGTTCCCAACAATGTGGTCATATGGATATGACTACATGAGGTTGTAAGCGGACTTGGGTGACTTCCTTTTGTTGGTGGTGGGGTAAGTGATATTTACAAAGAAAAGAAGAGAGAAGAAAAGAAAAGAAATAAGAGAGAGAAAGTGGTAACAAAACCAAACACACCACAAAGGAAAACGGGGGGCAAGGCAATGGCCAAGGGGTCTTCCATTCAGGCTCTGTACGAGCTATGCAAGAAGACATTCACTTCTTCGTCTTCCTCTGCAACCGCCTCCCCACAAGCCATCGCTAAGCTCACTGCTCTTCTCGGTATACTATTTAAAGTTGTATTCGTTGAATTGTTTGCTATTTCTTCAAGTGGGTTCGAAATCGTCTCGTGCTCCTGTTGTTTCTGTGTCGGACACAACCGGACACCAAATGACACACTAGGATACGGCCAGCCCCGTGTCCCCGTGTCCGTATCTGTAGTTGTGGTTGTGTCGGACACAACTAGTGTAGGAGGGTCTTTTTTTTAATTACTCCTTTTATAACACAGCTACCATGATTCCTTTCTATTGTCATGGAAGTCACTCACGAGGAGTGTTGGATTGTAATCTCGTTTCGGTTGAGCGCTCCTGGCCTTAAAGAGAGTAACAATGGAGTTGGTAATTTAGTTCCACATCAGGTTAGAGATGGGATCATGAGGTGTAGATAACTTGGATTGGTTCAGGCCTTGTATGGAAATTCCCTTTTAAGGCATATGGTCCAGTCCAATATCGTACATCATGGGCCAACTCCGGTTCAGGTCACACTCCCAACAAGGAGCAACCTTCGTGTCACTGACCATGCATTAGCGGGAGCCTCGTGGCATGGAGATGTCCTTTTGAAACGTACCGGCGACTAGGATGACGCACCTTCTAATTGCGTCCTGTCAACACAACTAGTATGATTTTTATTAATATTGGCATATAAGTTAATAGTGAGTGACCATTGCAATAATAGAGCCTCGTGGCACTGGGACACCCTTTTCAAACATATTGAGGGCTGGGGCGACACACCTTTTAATAACACCTTGATAACACAATTATTGAACAAACATCACCAATTTATAGTTTATGCCATAGTTGCCAAGAGATTGTAATAGTGGTTGATTTGACAAGAGTCGCCGAAGGTGATTCTATAGTTAGAATCTGAGCTTGTTATACTCTCGGTGATATGAGATTGTTGCTCATAAACATAAAAAAAGAGATAACTAAATTAACCAAATTTATTGAAAACATGGCGGAAGGACTGGGGGACCTGTGTTTTAATACTCTCAAAGAATTAATTAATCTAAAACTAGTCGACTTTAATGGGGCTATAACAAGTCTTCCTTATAGAAGGATTATCGACGCCATACGTGACTTGTTTTTTCAAAGAAAGACAAGCGTCTAAGGTGCGCCGACTACCACTAAGAACCTAATGGAGGGGGGGGGGGGCACAAATCGGATTTTTATTAGGAATGTATCGAGAGAGATTTGGTTAGACAATATGTGGTTGGTAAGCAATGATTGTTTTTTAGCAAGATACGAAATGTATTGTCAAATATTCAATATGATTTCAGAAGATCTATCCAATAGCTTGAGACAAGAGATTCATATGAGAAAAACATAAGTAAACGAGCCTCTGCTTGGGCTTCCAAAGATAAAGGTACATTAATAGCTATTTGATCCCCATCAAAATCTGCACTGAAGTCCTTACAAACTAATGATTGTAAACAAATAGCACGTCCTTCCACTAAAATGGGTTGTACAAGTAGCATATAGTATTTCCTTTATTCAGTTGCTTTCTTTAGTAGGGGTATTCTAGGTTTCCTCTTTTTGTGATTGGACTTTATATTTCAGAGTCCTTGTAAGCCAAGAATTTGTTAATTTTAGTAACTAGAGTCCTGGTCGAGAATAAATTCCTTGACGAACAAGTTACTCTCGAGTTTCCATTTATAAATACAAGCGTAAAGGCTCTCTTCCTATGTTGACTTGAACTTGTAACATCCTTTCCTCCTTTGATGGTAGTAATTATTCTTGCATCGGTGCCATTTGCTCCTTGTTGAAGAAACGAGAGTAGGATACACTTGCTAATGACAATGCAGGCTTGGCTGGTGGTAGTGGTGATTATTGTGGCTCCACGATGGCATTACTGATGTTGGAGTTGGTGCTTGGATTTTGGTTGGTGACGACCGCTAAAGTCCCTGTCCTGCACCAAAACTCTACACTCTAGAGCTGTGTGTGTGTAGGGGGAGGGGTGTTGAGGGTTAAATATTTAATTGTTCTAACATGCACCCGCAAATCGAATGTCGAGGCTAGGGTTAAGATTGGGGATTGGCTAGGGTTTGAGAAAAGAAGAGGAAAAAAAATGATGTTCGGGGCCATGTTAAATATTTATTCTGTTCAACAACCTGTCCTTTGATGAATTCTCAACCGGCTCCAAGAGCCAATACAAAGTATTTTTAAGAAATAACTTATAGACTATAAAGCTTCTCTCTTTGTTTACCCCTTGTGCACAAAAATGATTATGCAGCGTGAACATGGTGTGAGTGTACTTCTCACTCTAAGAGAGATCATGGTATGAAAAAAAAGTCTAGAGGTTGCCTTCACGATCATAAGACTACTTAGGATTTCACCACCCTCAAAATATGGTACAAAAACAAGAAAATGGGTCAAGTGGAGTTGATACTGGATTTTCTATTAGTGCTGAAGTAAATATGCTGATAGGATTGAAACTATGAATCTAACAATGACGAAACAGTTTTAAAAGCATTGAACATTTTAGGATTTCTCTAATATAAATGAGTCTAAGGAGTGCAGGATAAAGTTCAGCTAGATTGTTATGTACTGCTATATAGAAATGTGAAAAAAGAAAGCTATGAACTATGAAATAATGTTGTGGTGGGATGACAACTAACACGAGTCATAAACTTGCTCAGGGTTAGGGGTTATTGCCAGAACAAGGATTTTTTGAATCCACACAATTTGAGTCCTTGATGTTGTAACTTGTAGAAAGGGCGTTGGAGTTTTCTAGGAGGTTCCTTGGACTTCTGTAGGAGATGCACATAATGATGATCAAGTAGATGAAGTAATATTCTCTACTAATGAAATGTAAGGCAATGTTACTTGCCTTATACTTATTAAACAAACTTCTGCTAGTTCATATCCCAAGAAAATAATGCTAGACTACCATTATAGTTACTACAATTAGCCGTCATTACTCTAGGCTTATATGGACTCGAAAAGTAAGAAGTCCAACCTTGAAAGGAATAATGTAATCATCCTATTCAAAAAGAAACTTTCAACCAAAGAATTTATGATTCCCTTCATTTGAAAAATGAAGAGACATTATTTTAAAGATATAACTATTTTATTGGCATAATTTGCATCACAATAAGCTCTTGCAACTTTCTCGTTTCTAGATTTTTGACCTGCGACAATCAAGCAGGTTAACTGCCCTGCCCACCTTCAAAGTTCTGTGCTAGTTACTGGCAACTGTTGGTATGAAAATTGATTCAAGTAGCACCAAGTTTGAAGTTTCCTTATCCATATCCGGCAACATAGCCATAGGTCTTGGTATAGATTTGTTTTGAAGATGTGTACTCTATTTAAGAAGGTATAGCCGAACCGGGTACTTGTACTCCTTGGGCAGTCCGGGGTACATGTGCTGCATACATACAATATTTTTTATTTTTTTATTTTTATTTTAAATTTTTGTGTACTTCGCTGGTATTTTGGGTACTTGTGCAACTCATTTTGCATATGACCTTCTCCTTTGATATACAATTTAGATAGTTTTGTTTTAGAAATCGAACTTTTTTATTCTAAACTTAAACTACATAGTTTTTGACTAAAATTGATCTCTTGACTATTCTTGGCTATGGTGAAGAAATTATACTATTAGTTTTAGTCATGAAGATATATTATATATGTAGGAATTGTTTACAATCTATGCCCCCAGGCTTAACCCGTGGCTTATTAAATCATTACCTCTCTCTAGTCTCAACTCCGGTTTGGCACTATGCACGTTGATCGTCGGCCTTTATGTCTGATGCATCCTTCCTCGATCCACCACTCGGATCGATTTCTATCACGCACTCTTCTCGAGTCATCAGTTCCGTGATTCCTACTTGTGTAGACCGCTCCTGCTTCGACTCTTAGCTAACTGCTACTTGGATTTGTCAGTTCACTCCCCCCCTCCTCCTTTTGCTCTTTTTTTTTTAATTAAGTGCATGGGTTTCCCAGGTCCAAATGTCTTCAGTTCTGATAAATTGGGCCAGTGCTTGTTATATATATATATATATATATATATATATATATATATATATATATATATATATATATATATATTTTGGAAGAAGGTAATTGTATTGATAAAATGCTAGTTACATCTCAACCCCATGAGGTGGGAGTCAAATTGGGGATCAACCCTTTTACATCAAACTCAATGTTATGTAGAACTCTAATAGGAGAAGTATTGAGCCCGACAAAGATCCTGTTGTTCCTTTCCTTCCAGATGTGACACACTGCAGAAGCCAGGCGGGTACAAGCCTCCTTGATCCAAAGCAAATCTCGTCGTCGAGCCCCTATGATGTTTCCCGTGATCTTTGTGTATTGCATAGAGTTATTATTCCTCATCTTCAGCACCCTTCTTTGCGCCTGCCAAACTTTTCATGAGTACGGACACTCAAAGAACAAGTATTTCATAGACTCCGGCTGTTGGCCACATAAGACACAACTAAGGTTAGGAGGAAGAAGTCTGAATCGGTGAAGATGGTCCCGAGTAAAATGTTTACCCAACAGGAGCTTATACATACAATATTAAAACTTCCTCGTACTACCCTTATGCCAGATGATATCAGCATACTCCTATGTGGCAAAATGCTTCCGAGTCTAATCGTATAAAAGCTTGAAGACAAACTCTTCCGTATGACTGTCATCCCACCTCCAGACATCCCCAGAAATCGGGATATGACGAATGCGATTAGCAAGGTCTACCGGAATATGTAGGTCCGCCAACTGTCATGCACCCGTCCAAATGATACGACTGATCTGGTCCTGCCAAGGAAAATGAGCCCTTCCCTGGACACCTGGCCATTCTGGGATGCTTTGGTGGTCAACCCAAGGATCTCCCCAAATGTTCGTCTCCTTACCATCAGCTATAACTCGAGTGATACTCTATTTCAGGCCACCCTGCTGACAGAGAATTTGCTTGAAAACAACCGATTCATTGTTGTTACATCGATACTCCCAGAATGATTCTTGGCGAAGATATCGATTCCTTATCCAGGCCACCCACAACGTGTCTCCTTGAATAAATTTTCAAGCCAGCCTCAAACTAGCAACCTTTCGTAGAGTCAGAAGAGGCCCGAGCCCTACACCCCCTTCTTCTCTGGACCGACAAAGATTCTTCCAAGAGATCGCATGGATACCTCCCCGCCAAATGAAGTTGGAACATATCTTCTCGATCTTTCGGATGGTAGCAATAGGTAGAAGGATTGATTGCAAATAGAACATCACTATGGATGAAATCACAGATCGAACTAGTTCAATTCTGCCACCGAAAAAAAGACTTTGCGCCTGCCACCCTTCCACCCGCCGCTGAGTAAATTCTACCAAGGTTTGGCACTCCGAGTTGGTAGAATAATTACAAGAGAGGAACATCGAGATATTTAACCGAAAGAGTACCCTGACTAATCCCCAAGACAGCAGCCTTCTCAACCTTATCCTGACATAATCGGTTGAAGTAAACCTTACTATTCTCCTTATTGAGACTCAAGTCCGATAGTCGCACAAAGGAAGACAATATCCGAGATCACTCTCAAACCAGATCTGGAAGGTTTCATGAACATGAGCAGATCATCAGCATAAATCAAATGAGTTATATGAGGGTCATCTGCTTGAACAAAGGAGTGATCTCACGACGGTAACTCGCAACATCCATAAGACAAGTGATGCACTCTATAACAATGGTAAACAAATAAGGAGATAAGGGGTCCCCTTGCCGAAGCTTCCGATTACTGTCGAAGAATCCATACGGTTAACCCTGAATTAGGACCGAAAAAGTAGTAGTGGTAATGCACTCCCGGATCTGGTCCACCCAGGTAGGGCTGAACCCCATATTCAAAAGAATATGGTATACAAATTCCCTGTTGACCATATCATATGCTTTCCGAAGGTCCAATTTGATACAAGCCTTCTCTCCTCCCGCCTTATTGAAGCCTCATACCATCTCATGCGCAGTAAATAGTGGTCCGCGATACTCCTCCCATGAATAAAGGCAGCCTGATTCAGGGAATTCAAACTCGGCATAATATCCTTCATATGATTGCACATGAGATGCTTGATAAGCTTGTAAATGAAATTGCAGCAGACAATAGGGCGAAAATCAGCCAAATTAGTCGCACCTTCTTTGGCACCAAAGTCAGGAAAGTATGGTTGCTCTTCCGCAGGAGTCTACCATGAGTAAAGAAGTCCCGAATCACATCAACCACCTGAGTCTTCACAATAGCGCCCAATGAGTTTTAAAGAACTTGCTGCTAAACCCATCCGGACCAGGAGCTTTGTTGGGATCCACGTCCCAATGATACCCTCTACTTCCTTCTCAGTCACAGGGGCCATAAGGATATCATTCGCCCTTGTAGTGACCAGTTTTTTACAAATTAAATCCGGAAATACATTAGTATAATCAGATTGATTGTATAGATTAGAGTAGAACCTGACTGCCTTATCCTGGATAGCTTGTTGAGTTTGCACTTTCGAGCCATCCTCAGCTATAAGGTGATGAATAGAATTACGGTGTTGCCGTGTACGAACCACATTGTAGAAGAACTTGATGCACCTATTGCCATCCTTCAACCAAGCACACTTATCCTGTTGTGCTAGTTGGATTTCCTTCTGCAGGCGAAGAGACCCCACCTCCCTAACGAGCAATCTCTTGCACCTCGCAATATCTTCATTAAGAATGTCAGACTTGAGGGCATGTTGTATCTCCTGAAGTCCTTTCTCTTTTTGCATCAGAGACGGAGAAGGGATGGATTTGCTCCAAATCTTCAGCTCTTCTTTTACTCTCTTCAAGGTTTGAACCAGTTTGCACTGCTTATTCCCGGCATACCGACTAGCAAGCCTACGGGCCACAACCTCCAGATAATCAGCAACAAGAGGCCACTTGTTGTTGTATCTAAAAGGATGAGCTTTTAGCCTTCTTGGTTGTAGAAGGTCGATCCGAATGGGACAATGATCACTAATTTCCGCTACCAATCCCTCAGCAACAACTGTCGAAAAAGAGGCCAACCACCTACTATTTCCTACAGTCCTGTCAAGTTGACAAGCCACTCTTCTTCTCAGAGCCTTTATTTCAGGTCCAAATATGGCCAGATCGAGCTAGAGACTGCAATCCCGATCTCAGAAGACAATTCTGGAAGTCCTGGAGGATAGTGTCAGGGATCCGACGGCCCCCCACTTTCTTGTTGTTGTAGAGCAGAGCATTAAAATCTCCCACACACAAAAGAGGTAAGTTGAGATTGGACTGGACAGAGTTACTCAGAGAAATAAGGTCCTCCCAGAGCTTGTTCCTCTCCCGACGATCATTGTGCCCATAGATCACACAGAGAACAAACTTGAGGCTACCCTTATTTTGGAAATTGATGGATATCAACTGAATAGAAACGGAGATAACCTGGCCATCCCAAACCGTGCCATCCCACCTAATCCAAATCCTCGCTATACTACCTAAATAGAGGTTATGGACGTGCCTCCAATGGGGAGGAGTACGACGATCTAGGATCCCAGGCACCCGAATCGTCGTCTCCAGCAAAGCAGTAATAGAGCACGTCTCCTTCGCAAACATATCTCTGATCTCCTTCCACCGGGCTATAGAATAAGCCCTACGTACATTCCAGGCTATTATTGACATTGGGAAGGGAGTAAGTCCCCTGGAATATCACTGCGTATATCACCCAGGTGAAATGGTATCTCCTCCTGTCCTGAGATGTCTTCCTCAATATTTTCCAATGGATCCCCTTCTCCCCTTTCGCTTTGCTGATGTTGTTCAGGCCCCCCTTAAGAAGGAGCCTATTCCACTCTGGGTTTTCAATACACAAGACCTCTCTACTCCCATGATCTGAAAGCTCACGCTGCAAAGTATCCTCGTGAGTGGCTTGAGCCCGCCTTTTCCTGCTATATGTGATATCAGCCAACCTATCAACATTGTTCCCTTTGTGGCCCTTTCCAGCAGCAGATGGCTTCTTCCAACTAGCCCCTCCGCTCCCTCCTGCTGTACTGCTAAAGATCATAGCGCCACCTACCGGAGTCTGGGAAACGGTTATAGCTAAACCTTTTCCTTTAGCCTTCCAAGTCTGCTTTGGCTGACTGGACGTCAATTGGCGGGCCCCTGGGGCCTGGCTGATCACCAGCTGACGATCACAAACAATCTTTGTTGTGTCACCCTCGTCCATAACCTGAGAGTCAACCTGTCCATCAGCTCGCCCCTCCTCCATCGCAGTCATCTCCACACCTGCTGGGTTCCCCGAAGCACCCTCTTCCGGATGAGTATCCAAACCCAGGGGGTACTTATATCTCGTGTGACCAAAACAGCGACACTGCTGACAAACCGGGGGGACCCACTCGTACTCTGCTCTTTGCACATCGACTTCTCCAGAGGGAACCTCATATTCCAGCTGAGAGGGGAGCACAATATTAGCCTCAATCACCACAAATACACGGGCATACATAAGCCTATCTCAACGTGGCCTCATCAGCTTTAATCGGCTTGCCAGTGAGGCTAGCTAGCTTCATTAACATTGACAAGCTCCAATAATTAGGCAATAACCCCGAAAATCGAACCCAGATGGGAACGGTATGGAGGACTTCCCGCTCACACACCGATTCCGGCGTCCACTCTTTCAGAATGATCAGCCGACCATCAAAAGTCCAGGAGCCACCTTGAAGAATATGCTCAACATCCTCATGAATGCCAAGCTTCACAAAGTAGAATCCATCCGTCCTGACGTAAAACTCCACAAGGCCCTTTGGTCTCCACAGCCGGTGGGCAAATGCACGTATCTAATCATAAAATTGTTTATCCCCCAGCACACAGAGAATAAGAGTATTACGCCAATATTTCGCAGTCTTCGTCAATTCCTCCTCTGTGAAAGCCGTCCGGACACCGCCTTCCACCCTTTTGGGAGCGATGTAATGCATTGTCTCGTCTCCTTGATAACCTCCAAACCGGCATGTGTCTGCATAAGTTTGTCCGCCGCTAACCCCCGTACGTTGCACCCGCCGGTACTTGAGCGCACAGGAGGCGAAGGTGCATGCCCTCCAGATCTGAACATAGACTCATCCAAACGAAGGGTACCCCCCCCCAACGCCAAAGAAGGCTGTGAGACATATCGCCAATCCTCCCTCATCATAGTAGGCCGCCGGCCAAACCCCCCACCCATCAATGGAGGAAGTTGAGCACCTCCCGGTCCTCGCAATGGCAGATCCAGATTGGCCAGCCTAGTGTCCCGACCCGCACGGCGTCGTCGGCCAACCGTTGTCCAGCCACCTCCTTCCTCCCGTCCACCAGCAACTCCAGCCACCCTAACATCCGCCTCCTTGGCCGCCATCACCGCCGTGTCTACCATCACCACGCCAACTCCCCTTCCATGTACCCCTGTCTCCGCCGTCGCTACGTGTGTGCCACCACCCGCACTGCCGTGGTCACCACCATATTTGCCGCCATGGGCGCTACCCGTAGCGTCGCCGCTTGCGCCCTCCCCTCCGCCACCGTGGGCACCTCCAGCACCGCCGCCACGAGCGCCCCTATCCCTGCCGCCGTGAGCGCCACCCGCAACGCCGTCGTGACCAACGTGAACAACGCCTCCCCTTGCACGCTCATGTGCAAGGCTGGACGCCCGCCCCCCTTGCACGCTCCTGTGCAAGGCTGGACCCCCCCCCCCCCCCCCCCCCCAATCTACCCACGGCCACAGCTGCCGCTGTCTCGATTTTTGCAAACTGACCGTCAGTTTAGGTGCATGAATCTGTCTGTACTAATATTGATTCATTTGATTTATTTTCAAAAGATTCTTATGCATCAATTGTAATTCTAATACGATATGATGGAGTAAAATACTATAGATATGTGCATCTCCAATTAAATAGGATTCTTGTATAGAGTTAGAATTGATTTCAGTTTTTTGCCAATTACTTATGACTACAAATATTGATTCTCTTCGAAACGTAGTTGTAATGTTGTATATTGTCAAAGTATTGATGATGGAAGATTCAGGAGTTACTCTATATTGTCAAAGTATTGTAACAATGGTAAGATGATAGTTGTATATTGTCAAAGTATTGTAACAATGGTAAGATGGTAGTTGTATATTGTCAAAGTATTGTAACAATGGTAAGATGGTTTATGTTGTTTAGATACAATAACTCCAGCAGAAGTTGGGCTTGAAGATGCTGTGGAGGATGACAGAGGGCATGGCTTTTTTGGGTCAAACTATTTCAAGAACTCAACCAGGACAGCTCGCTGGGCCCAGCCGATAACATACTTACATATATATGAATGTGACAGCTTTACTGTGAGTTTATTGGACCTTTTGGGATGCTATTTTATTATTATTATTAACTCAATTTCTCTTCTATCTGATAGTTTGTTTCTAAAGATTAGGCTTCAGTAAGCAGAATGGCCTGAATGGTAAACACATATAGGCCTTTCAGTTGGGTTATCAAGCTGAAACAATGATAATTTGGTATTCTGAAAGACAAGGAAAATATTTACCGCCCTAAGGAGGTGACTGCTTGTATGGAATTTATTGGACCTTTTCTAAATTGCTCGACAGTTAATTTCCTCCAATTACACAATATTAATGCTGTATATATTAAAAGAAGAAATAAAGAAAACATTTATATGCGGATGGAAAAGTAGGTAGTTAACTGCAGAGATCCCATGATTTAATGCTAGGTCTGCAGTGATTTTCTTCTTTTGCGTAACATACGTATGTTTTAAAGTAAGAAGTTTTTGCTTTTACTTTTTCATAGGTGATTTTTATTCTATATAAAATTTAATGTAGTTTTATTCTGATTTTGGGCCACATATTGCAGTCTAAAGATAACCATAAGGTGGAAATTTTTCAAGGATTTCATGGGAATCTGGCAGGGTGAATAAAAGAACATATTTTACTTTTTTATAGCCGATTTTTCAGCAATCATCATCCAAGCCTTCTCCTATCAAAATGGGCCCTGCATAAGCCCCATTAAAGAATTGACAAAGTTTTTATTACTGGCTGTCAAATTTGGTGTCAACCCACTATGTTGGTGCCAAATTCCTAGCCAATGTTACATAAACATGAAAGGTACATGCCATAAAACCTAGACAGTTAGTTGGCAGATGGTAAGCCTACCTTTTGGCTATGTAGTTTAAGTTCATTCAACCAAGGAGAGTGTCCCAAGTTTCCCTAGACTATATGAGTCTAGATGAAGAGGTAAGATGATACAATTTCCTGTAGAGAATTTGCATTCATCGCCATTACACATTAAGCCAAAGAGAGAACCGGTCTTTTTGTTCTATAAGTTTTTTTTGTAGTTTACATTTCAAGTAATATAATCCTGATTTTGGTGGCCACATTCTAAGATGAACAATAATATGTGAACTTTCTTACACCTTTGATGGGAGTCTGAATTGTGGCGAAGACATGTTTTATGGAGTCTTGCATGGGGTCATGTACTAAGAAGGATATCTGTGTAAAGAAATCGTTTTTTTTAGCTGCATGTTCTACATGAATTCTTTCATAGGATAAAAAAACGACATTTACACATTGATGGAGTAATCGGAGAAAGAAGAGCTCAGTTATGCTCTAAATCCTCCCATCTCAAGACCCAACCTAACCCCTAACATGTAATATCAATAACTAGTAGCTTTGAGAAGTTTCCTGACAAAAAATTCAAAAGAAATAAACATCTAAAGGGAAAAGAGATCACAATCTTCACAAGAAAGAGGTGGAAGGGAAGTACTAGAAGGTGGCATTGTGTATCATATGTGTGTTTGTTGCTAAATTTGAGTTAATGATTGAGGTATAGCAGACTTTTCATAAATTGTCATATGTAACCATAAAAGTCCTATATCAACAAAAAGAGATAATTGTTGAATTTGATTTTTTAATATATTCAAATGTGTTGGCCCATAAAATGTCATAAAAGGATACTTAAAATACTGAATTTCAGGGGTTTTCTAAATCATGCCACTCCAGAAGTGAGGGAATCAGAGTGATTAATATATAGGATCTGTCCCGAGTTATGAGTGGAAGGATTCTTCTGTCTTTAGTTCCAGTTGGTTGAAAACAAGGAGTCAAGAAAATATTTCTACACATGATTTGGGGCAAGGTTAGGTTGGATACCGTTTTTAAACATTGCAACGGAGTCTTGGGGATTTTTTTTTTCTTTTCCAAAATGTGGCCCTTCAAGCAAAGAAGTTGGGGGGTTGGTTACATCCCATAAATTTCTTGATAAGACACATGAGTTTGCCTTGGCTGAATTCTGGAGTGTTTTCTGAAACTCCTCTTTGCACTAGTAGGGTGGGTGGGGTAGGGTCTCCAACTATCTTCAAGATGCGAGTACTCCCCCTCACTACACTTGTTGTCTATCGGTCTCCACTCACTGTGCCCCAAAAATGTTTGATCCACTTCTATGTTAGACTCTAGCTGTCTTTTATAGTCAACCTATATTGGACCATAGTTGACATTCATATTAATTTTAGGTCTGCTATTTGATCCGAGCATTGCATGTCACTATGGTTGAAGTTTATAAACCGAACTCGAGATCAAGCTTAGAGGGCTGTGTTCAAGCTTGAGCTCGAGTAGGTGTAGGAACAAATTGTAAAGCGCAATACTCTAGAGGGGGGTGAATAGAGTAGGCAGCGAAAATTAGCTAATTAAAAATGTTAGCAACAAGATCACAGATAATATATCACAAGTAAATAAAAAGCAGAGATCAGAAAGCAAACACAAACACGACGATGTATACTGGTTTTCCTCTTGTGAGGACTATTACAGTCGGAAGAACTCTAGCTTCCAGTTGAATCCAGTATGGAAAAATACCGCAAGTTTTCATACGAAGTCCTTGCAACATCTACAACGCGAGCTTTGATCCGAAGTACTCGACCAACTTCAATTGTGAAGTGTCTTTCTTCTATCAAGTCTCTGATTACAATCTCTTTGAAACTTCTAGACCGTACCGCACTGGCAAATCGACTAGAGGATTATAACTGGCTTGAGATTTGAAAATGAAAGAGCTTAGAACACTTTGGAAGAACGTATTAAGCTTAAGATAGAAGAGAGAAGAGAGATGTGTTGAAATGAGGAGAATTCTTCTCTATTTATAGTTTTTCCAAAGGGAGAATTTGGGCAGAATTCGGACAGAACTCTTTGAGAGAATCTTGGCAAATAGCTGTTGCATCCGTAACTGCAGGATGACCAAATTCAAAAATCAAACGGCACCAAACGAATTCGGGCCGAATTCCCCTGGGGTCCAATGAATGATTTTTGGAAATTTTTGAAAACCAGATTTTAGGTTTTGGATTTTTGGAAGGTTTTAGCTGTTAGGAGCTTTTCGTAAATGGACTATTTTTAAAACATAGGATATTTTGAAAATATTTTGGGATAACCTATTTGCCAGTACGACTCGGTGTACATCATATTCCTAGACTCATTAAATATAAAAATTACATTGAATATGAAATACATACTCATGTGGCAAAATAGCTTCAGTCTTGGAAAGAATGGTAGAAGTTCTCAACAATCGTCCAAGTAGCCCTTATATCGAGACAAGATTATATCAATTATTAAAATCAGGTTCGACCATGACCAATGGGTCAACAATCTTTCCTATTTTGATAATTGACAAACCTTGACCGATATAACATCTCGATTTTTGATTTGAAAAAAAATCAAAATTTTGTAATGTACTTGTTCAGCTTTGTATGGTACTGTATCTGCAAAAAGATTATTCCTGTATCCTGCAAAAGATGTTAGATCTATTTTCTCTCCCATTGTCACTTAGCAAAATAATTGCAAAGAGAGAAGCTCCTCCGCAATTCATGCATAAGAAACAAACGTTGAAGAAATACAAAAAAATACAGAAAGAAAAATATGTATTTCACAGGCAGTTTATATGTAGAAGCATAAGCTAAAGGAGATAATGCTACTCATAAACAAAATGTGAAGGAAATAGAGAATAGTACAAACTGAAATGAAAAACATGCTAATGAAGCATAATAGATGTTCCAAATACATCAATCTCAACAATAGAAAGTCTCAGTGCTAAAATAAATAAAGAGAGTACTATCTTGGAATGTCGGAGCATTTCCAAGCATACATAGACAATAAAAAGTCTAACTAGATAAAATCTAGACAAAATACATCACGTCTAGATCAGAAATCCTCAGAATCATCATCATCATCAACGCCAGCAGCGCCACCATGTCCAGATGGACCAGCTCCAGAAGTTCCAGCTCCAGAAGGGTGTGGAATAGCACCAGAACCACGGTACCAGTCATATGCGTTACCGGGATGAAAGAAGTGACGAACCGTCTCATCCTCATAGCAGTAGCCCAATACAGCTGGATCTCGGGGAAGAGAACTGACAGAATGACCAGTCTGAACAAATCGCAGATCCGCAAAAGAATTTGCGAGAGCCTGGAACCGACTAGCATCTTGGAACTCGCGTTCCGTCGATGTGTCAGTAATAAACGCTCACAAATCAGAGAGATGCTGGTGAATACTAGGGTAGGTCTGAGGAGGTGGAGCAGGAGCAGTAGGAGGAGCAGGAGGGATGACTGCTTTGCGACGAGACAGCTGAAGATACTTGGACTCAGACTCAAGAGCGCAAGTGGATAAGTCAATCTCAAAATGCTGAAAGATGATTGGGATAATCATCGCGTAAGCAAGGTTTCTGTGCCTTTCACGACAATGTCCCATCATCTGGATAATAGTATTGGGAACAGAAAAAGGAATCCCCTTACAAATGTGATAAAGGACAGACAACTCAACGGTAGCCACATCGTCTTTTGAAGTGGATTTGGGTAAGATAGTGGAGCAGACGATGCGATGCAATTCATAGTTAAATAAGTTCATATTTGAAGCTTTGAACTTACCAGAACGAACACGGTCAGGAGAATAGAGTTCGTTCTTGAAACTGCTCAAAGTTGTGTCTGCGGAAAATTCAAATTCCTTGATATCATCTAGCGGAGCACCTTCATTAGGGATATCAAGGATTTTCGATAAGAGGACATTATTGAATTCAATATTAATTCCACCGACACGACTCTTAACAGTAAAAGTGTTCAGAGTGAAATTACAGTAAAACAGACGAATAGCATTAGTTGCGACAGGATGTGAGTGGGTGACAAGAACGTACAATCCTAATGCTTCAAAGTAAGTCCGATGCTCCGGAAATATAGTCCATTTAATCGGTGTGCCGGTGCATATTTTGCGAACAGAAAAATCCGCATACCATAAAAGGGATTGGTCATGAGTTTCAAAGTAAAACTCATTATATGATCCGTCGGCCGATTGGACCGGAGAAAAGTGTGATCCTTGGATAGGATCCGAAGACGAGGCCTCTTCACTAGCCGCAGTCTTCTTCCTCTTGAAGGGGTTCAAAATCCTAGGCATGGTTTCTTGAAGAAGATAGGAAACTACAAATTTGAAAGAGAGGGAAGGAGGTTATACCTTCTAAGATTTGACTATGTTGTAGAGAACACGAAACTCCGCACGAATCCAAAATTTGGATTGAAATCTCCAAAGGGATTGGAAGCAATGGGTTGGAGAAAATCTAGAGTTTTGGGAGCTCGGGCACGGCTGCTGCTGTGTTTTGAGGGTTTGGAGGAGATGAATAGGAAGGGGCCACTCGTTTCTGACTTAAAAGTACCCAACACCAACAGAACTCGGGTCGAACTCGGGCCAAATTCGGCCAGAGTTCGCCTGGGGCTCTATTGAGGTATTTTTGAGCAGAAATTAAATGCAGTGTCACTTGATATTCATCAATCCTTTTCAATTATTTAATTCCAAGTTTAGTTATTTTAAATTTCAATTAATATAATTAATATTATTTTATGAATTAAAATTTTGTTACACAGTGACTGTCTCAGATTAGCTGTAAGGGTACTGTTCCAGCTAAAGGAGGTTCACCGGGGAACACTTGAATACCGTTTCGCTTTAGCCGTAGCCGTGGTGACAGACAGACCCTTTGTAAGCTTGTATCAAAAACAATTTGAGTATTGAAAAATAATCAATAAAACAAAATTAATTAATATTATTGACATCTAAAATTCCTAATTCTCGACGTAAATAATTGAAACAATCTTCCGCTAATGGTTTTGTAAAAATATCAGCCAGTTAGTTCTGTGTGTCTACATATACAAGGTCTATATCTCCATTTGTTTGATGATCTCTAAGAAAATGATGCCGAATCTCAATATGTTTAGTGCGAGAGTGACATACGGGATTCTTAGTAAGATTAATACTGCTAGTGTTATTACAGAAAATGGGTATGTGTGAATATTGTAGACCAAAGTCTTCTAAGGTTTGCTTCATCCACAAAATTTGTGCACAACAACGTTCTGCGGCGATATACTCGGCCTCATTAGTTGATAATGCGACATAATTTTGTTTCTTGCTAAACCAAGAGACTAGAGCCTTACCCAGGAAATGACACATGCCGCTAGTACTTTTTCTATCCACTTTGCATCCAGCAAAATCAGCATCCGAGTAACCGGTTAGGTCAAAGGACGTGGTTTTGGGATACCACAAGCCGACAGAAGAAGTGCCTTTAAGATATCGGAAGATACGCTTAACTGCGCACAGGTGTGATTCCTTAGGGTTAGCTTGAAAACATGCACACAAACAAACGCTAAATATTATATCTGGACGACTCGCAGTTAAATAAAGTAAACTACCAATCATACCTCAATACTTACATATGTCGACCGGTTTGCCTTGTTCATCAATATCAAGCTTGGTTGAAGTAGCCATCGGAGTGCCAAATGGTTTAACGGTTTCCAGGTCGAACTTCTTTAATAAGTATTTTGTGTACTTGGCTTGATTAATGAATGTCCCATTGTTGGTTTGTTTGATTTGCAGTCTGAGGAAGAATTTCAGTTCTCCCATCATGCTCATCTCAAACTCATTCTGCATACACTTTGAAAATTCTTGACAGAAAGATTCATCAGTAGACCCAACGATAATATCATCTACATAAATTTGAATTAAAAGATTTTATAAATAGTGTAGTGTCAACCTTACCTTTTGTAAAACCGTTATCAAGTAGAAAATAGCTTAAGCGATCATACCAAGCACGAGGGGCTTGTTTCAAACTGTATAAGGCTTTCAACTTAAAAACATAATCAGAAATTTTGAAATCAGTAAAATCTGGAGGTTAAGCTACATAAACTTCTTCTTTTATAAAATCGTTCAAAAATGCACTTTTAACATCCATTTAAAATAGTTTAAAATTATGAAAACATACAAATATACATAACATGCGAATGAATTCTAATCTTGCAACTGGGACATAGGTCTCATCGTAGTCGATACCTTCCTTTTGGTTGTATCCTTGAGCTACGAGTCGGGCCTTGTTACGAGTAACTAAACCATTCTCATTAAATTTATTTCGGAATACCCAGCGGGTGCCAATGGCTGGATGATCAATGGGCTTGGGAACGAGTTCCCAAACTTGATTCCGTTCAAATTGGTTTAATTTTTCTTGCATAGCATCTAACCAAAAATTATCACTACATACTTTTTCAATAGTTTTGGGTTCAAGCTGTGAAATAAATGCAACACAGAAAACTATATCTTTGCTAGAGGAACAAGTACTTATACCCTTGGTAATCTCACATATTACCAAGTCCTTGGGATGGTTAGCCAAAAATTTTATTCTTTTTGGCAAACTCTCAAGGTAGCTGGTTCCGGCTTCTGGTTCTGTACTTGATCTGCCTGGAGGATCAGCTGGTGCTGTGCTTGAAGGTTCTGCAGGTGCTGTACTTGGTGTACTGATGTCTTCATCATCATCGTCGAGTGTTTGTTGATTCAGTTCGTCAAAGGTAACATTTATTGACTCTTCGATGATCATGGTCCTTTTGTTGAAGACTCGGTACCATTTGCTTTTGGCCGCATAACCTAAAAATATACCTTTATCGGCCTTTTCGTCAAACTTTTCCAAATTGTCTTTAGTATTGAGAATAAAACATTTGCAACCAAATATTTTGAAATATGAAACTCATGGTGTTCTGTCAAACCATAGCTCATAGGGAGTCTTCTTCGATTTTGGTCGAATTAGAACCCTATTGAGAACATAACAAGCTGTATTGACAGCTTCAGCCCAAAAGTATTTAGGTAGACTAAACTGGTTTAACATTACTCTAGCCATTTCGAATAGAGTCATGTTCTTACATTCCACAACTCCATTTTGTTGTGGAGTCCTAGGGTAAGAGAACTCGTGCAGATAATCGTGTGTCACAAAATTGCTCAAACTCTGCATTCTCAAATTCGCCGCCATGATCGCTTCGAATACGAGTGATCATGAATCCTTTTTCATTCTAAACTTTCTTGCAAAAGGAGACGAATTATGACAATGTATCGTTCTTGCGTGCAAGAAAATATACCCACGTGTATCTAGAGAAATCATATACCATTACAAAAGCATATAATTTACCACCTAGGCTAGCAATTCTACTAGGCCCGAATAAATCCATATGCAGTAATTGTAGAGGTCTAGTGGTACTTACAACATTATTGGACTTAAAAGTGGATTGGGTAGCTTTGTTCTTTTCACATTCACTACATATTGTATTCTTCTTGAAAGAGATGTCCGGTACGCCTCGTACCAACTTCTTTGTGGATAGTCTTGAAATTGTGTCCATGTTTGCATGACCGAGTCTCATATGCTATAGTTGACTCTCATCATTCTCGGCGATTAAGCATCTACCTGCTTTGTTAGCCTCTTCCAATAGATAGAAAACATATATATTGTCTTCCCTAATACCTTCGAAGATAGTATTGCCAGTTGAGCTATCAACTATAGTACATTTGTCTTTGACAAAGTTAATACCATAACCATGGTCAGCTAAATGGCTTATGCTGAGTAGGTTATATTTTAACTTGATTATTAGACAAACATCTTTAATCACAGGATAAGGAGCCTTACCAATATTGTCGATACCTACTATATACCCTTTAAGATTATTACCGAAGGAAACGTATCCTTCTTTCTTCTTCGACAGTATTGCGAATAATGAAGCGTCACCGGTCATGTGCCGTGAGCAACCGCTGTCGAGGATCCATTTGCTTCTAGCATGTTGTTGGGTGTTCCACCTACAAAAGAATTTACAGATAAAATTTTTGGTACCCATTTCTTGTAGGGTCCTGAGATGTTAGTTTTCGGTATCCATGCACATATCTTTAAATCAACAAGCTTTCTAACTCTACATGCAGGAGAGAGATGACCAATGGTGCCACAATAATGACATCTAGCATGTTGAGTGTTGGATGCAGTGTGTTGTGCATAATTGGTAGGTCTTGGTTTTCTAGTATAATATAATGCATGCCTATAAGTCTTCTTGGACAAATGTTTGGTTTGGTTTGGTCTGACAGTGTTGGGTTTGACAGTATTCCGATGTTTCGGTAAGTGACACATGTTAGGATAGGAAGCAGCAACCTCAGGCTGTTTTCCTAACCTAATTTTCAACTTTTTGAAAGTATCATACAATGTATTATAATCAGCAGTAAGTGCATCATTTCTGATTAGTGCTTGCTGAAGACTCTTCTTCTCTTTGAGTAGATCTTTCTCTAATTGGGTAATGGTCTTGTCTTTCTCTTCGGATAGTCTTGTGGTCTCGTGTAATAATAACTTAACAGAAGAAAGCTCACCTACCTCACTAGAATTATCATTACTTCTAACCTCAGCTAGTAGGTAGGTAAGTCTTCCTATTTCACCTTTGTACTATTTGAATACCTTCTTAGAGTTTTGATATTTACTACGCAGTTTTCTGTAATCACCAAGAGGTCACTAAATGCTTCATCTAATTGCTCAAAGGTAAAATCATCATATGTATCAAACAGGGGGTTAGTATTTACCTGATCAAATGTCATTAAGCATAAATTTGCAGCGTCGTCTGATTGTTCATCTTCTGAGTCGCTGGCTTCACTTTCATGCCATATGCTTGTGTTGACATACCTTATGGATGTAGATTTCTTCAGGTAACCCTTGTCATACTTGTTGCTCTTCTGGTTGATGATGATGCTGTTGGACAATCCTTCTTGATGTGTCTTTTCTTCTTGCAACCATAGCAGATTGGATCTTCGTTGTTGCTGTTGTGTTCCTTTGTTCTTCTATTGAATCTCATGAACTTCTTAAGCTTTCTTACTAGGAGAGCTTGATCTTCAGAGTCAGTCACTGTCGTCGGAATCATCTTCGACAGATCTTCTGTGTTGAGCTTTGAAAGTGATCGACTTCTCATTCGGTGCAACATCTTCAAAGTCTTGAAGTTCTAGCTCGTGAGTGAGTAGCTTACCCATGAGTGTTTCAAGAGACATAGTGGTGAGGTCGTTCCTTTTAGTGATTGTCGTAGCCTTTGGAATCCAGTTCTTCGTGAGAGCTCGTAGAAGTTTGCGAATCTTCTCATGGTTATTGTATTCCTTGCCTAAGGAAGACATAGGGTTTACAATATCCAGAAATCTTGTAAACATCTGAGTGACGAATTCGTTTGGCTTCATCTTGAACGACTCATACTCCTGAGTAAGTCTGTTGATTTTTGACTCCTTGACTTGCGTCGTGCCTTCGTGAGTTACTTCGAGAAGTTTTCACACTTCATTTGATGTAATGCATGTAGACACCCTGTTAAATTCAGTCCTGTCTAAGGCACAAAATAAAGCGTTAATAGCACGTGCATCAACACTGGCATGTTTCTTTTCAGCTTCAGTATACTTCTCATGGGGTTTCTTAACCAACTCTCCATCAACAAGAATACGTGCAGGCTTCTTACGGCCATCAATCACAATAGATCATAAGTCAAAATCTAGAGATTTCAAGAAGAAACTCATCCGTGTTTTCCGGTATGTGTAATTTGTACCATCAAACAGTGGGGATATGTTTGTGGCTTGGCCTTCACTTGTGAATTTCATAGTTGCTATGTGTGATACTGTGATCTATGTAACAGCTGTAATAATAAAGAATACAATAGCAGTATTACCTTGCTTTACCTGTATAACCCGCATTGATACCAATTGTAGGAACGAATTGTAAAGCGCAATACTCTAGAGGGGGGGTTGAATAGAGTAAGCAGCGAAAATTAGCTAATTAAAAATGTTAGCAGAAAGATCACAGATAATATATCACAAGTAAGTAAATAAAAAGCAGAGATCAGAAAGCAAACGCAAACACGACGATGTATACTGGTTTTCCTCTTGTGAGTACTATTCCAGTCGGAAGAACTCTAGCTTCCAGTTGAAGCCACTATAGAAAATTATCGCAAGTTTTCATACGAAGTCCTTGCAACTTCTACAACGCGAGCTTTGATCCGAAGTACTCGACCAACTTCAATTGTGAAGTGTCTTTCTTCTATCAAGCCTCTGATTACAATCTCTCTGAAACTTCTAGACCGTACCACACTGACAAATCGACTAGAGGATTGTAACTGGTTTAGGATATGAAAATGAAAGAGCTTAGAACACTTTGGAAGAACGTATTAAGCTTAGAGAGAAGAGAGAAGAGAGAAGAGAGGTGTGTTGAAATGAGGAGAATTCTTCTCTATTTATAGTTTTTCCAAAGGGAGAATTCGGACAAAACTGTTTGAGAGAATCTTGGCAAATAGTTGTTGCATCCGTAACTGCAGGATGACCAAATTCAAAAATCAAACGGCACCAAACGAATTCGGGCAGAATTCGGACCGAATTCTCCTGGGGTCCAATGAATGATTTTTGGAAAATTTTGTAAATCAGATTTTGGGTTTTGACTTTATGAAAAGTTTTAGAAGTTAGGAGCTTTTCGTAAATGGGCTATTTTCAAAACAAAGGATATTTTGAAAACATTTTGGAATAGCCTATTTGCTAGTACGACTCGGTATACATCATACTCCTAGACTCAATAAATATGAAAATTACATTGAATATGAAATACAGACTCATGTGGCAAAACAACTTCAGTCTTGAACAGAATGGTAGAAGTTATCAGCAATCGTCCAAGTAGCCCTTATATCGAGACAGGGTTAGATCAATTACTAAAATCAGGTTCGACCATGACCAATGGGCCAACAGTAGGTTTGCAATGGCTAGGGTAGAGCAGCTTACGAGTGCTCGGTATTGAGCCCGATCTAGCTCAAGTGTGCTGTATACGTTTTGATCAGCTGAGTACCTTGAGACCTTTGCTGTCACGGAGGATTGAATGGCCGTGAGTAGAGGTCTACGACGAGGATGAAGATGAGTAGGAGAGGCTGATGTGGCTGGCTGATGGCGACGAAGACAAAGAAAAGGAGGATCATGGGGGTGGCCCGTGACAAGGACAAAGTGAAGGTGGAGGATGTGGCGGTGATGGTGACAGAAATGACAAAGTGAAGATGGATTTTGGGAATCGGGATAGTTAGGGCCGGTTGCACATTGGGTATAGGAAAAACTCTCCACACATACTATAAGTCTATAATTAGAATAAAGATTTGGGCTTGGACAGATTGCTTATGGTTGTTGAAAGTCATAATTTCACACCACTATAATAAGCTTTCTGCAAGCTTAAACAACAGACTAATTCATAGGCCAAGGCCTATACTTTTATGATAGCAGATACTTTTATGGTTATACATTTTATCACACAGCTATGGGCTTAACGCCTATGACTAGTTGATCTTGTTTACGAGCTTCCTATGTTCAAGCTTGGCTCTTTCAGCATTGAGCTCATTTTCATGTTCAAGCTCGGCTCACTAACGAAGTCAAGTCAAGTCAAGTCGAGCGAGATTTTGTCAAGCCGAGCCAAGTCGAGCTCACGAGCTGCTCTGTTCATTGCAGCCCTAAGTACAATGGATATTAGATTGAACAAGAAAGTAATAGTTTATCAGTAACCACACCACTCTAATTTTTATAACAACTTTACAAACATTTGTGATTTCTTTTCATAGAAAACATTCAGAGATGCAAAGTGGAGACTCAAAATAAAAAAGTTTTTTTTTTTTTTTTTTTTCTTTAGGACTCTTGTAAAATCAGAATTCTCTTAACTGATCCACTGTTAAGATTGATAACATGGTAAATACCTTTGGAGATAAGATAACATGCTGATAATGATATAAACAAATTGTATATCTTTTACAAGCAGTAGGACTACAATGAAGTCAAATGAAAACTTGAAACTTCACTTGATCACTTGCCATGTCATGCCTTGCGTTGATGTAACTTTAAATCCCAGATCGAAATTGGCACGAAATAGATATAACAGAAAAAGCTAAATTGTTCATAGATTTACTCTCTTTCCGAACCAGAACACTTATGTTGCAAGTAATTATGTTTAAAATTTATTTGGGAGGTCTGCATCATGTAACCAGTGGCCCTAATCTGCAAGTTTTGTTGATCCATTTGTAGAAAATTATTCCCTTTTCTTCATTTAAAAACTGCAAACAAATTAAATAAAGTAAATGTTACCGGCCTCCGGGGAAGTTGCGCACGAAGCACTGCCCTAAGAGTTGATTCGGGTCTATGTGCAGACCTGTTCCGGATGCTCATAGTGGTAAAACCTCCGCTCTACTAGTATCTCCTCGTCGCACACAACTCGGAAAGAGTGATCCTGAACTTAGCCTTGCCCAAATATTGAAGATTGGAATTTGTTGTATGTAGGTGAGAGTAGAAAGAGAGATTTTTGTAGGAAATTCACTACACAAAAATCAAAGTTGTGTTTCCAAGAAGAAGAAAGGAACAATATATATAGCCAAAGAAACCAAACCAACAAGCCACTATAACAGCCATAGTAGTCGGTCAATAGAGAACTAGTGGCTCTCCAAAACTCTTGTCCAAAAGAACCGGACACAAGGAATAAGACTTGGTTTTTTTTCCTTTGAGTTTGCTAAACTAGTGGCTCTCCAAAACTCTTGTCCAAAAGAACCGGACACAAGGAATAAGACTTGGTTTTTTTTCCTTTGAGTTTGCTAAGTCAAATGCAACAACCCCCCCCCCCCCCCCACACACACAAAAAAAAAAATCAAGTTTCGAAAAATAGAAAGAAGAATAAGAGTAAAGAATTTCTGGACAAGTATATATTATGCATAGATGAAATAGACTACAGTCTTGAATCTCACTTAGTGACTATTGTCTTAGTATGAAGAAGTATTTGATGGACTACGCCTTGAATCAGACTTCTTGAACCAGATTCAGAAAATATCACACATAGTATGCTAGAGGTTCTTGGGTCTATCGGGTGGCGCTTTTGATTGGCCATGCGCACTTTTCCATATTCATGAGAGTTGTCTAAGATCGTCCTGTCCTATAGTCGCGGCCTTCACGACCTCTCATGTAGGTAAGTCCTCAAGGGTTGGTGATATGAGTCAACCCTGCATATCATGTTTGGACTTATTAAGAGTTTAAACTCACCCTAACCATATCATACCGAAACACTGTCACCATAGGAATGGGGTATCCATGTACACATGTACAGCCTCTTGGGCATTTATTTTATGAGAATTTAATCTCAGGGTCAGTGTTCCATAATAGTCACCTAGTCCAGCTTGTTTTTACCTATTGAACCGGCTTCTTGGGATCTTTAGTCAGATTCGGTTGGATTGCCACTGCTGGTGACTAACTCATGGACTTAACCCCATCCCCTTGATAGGATCAATGTCCTAGACAAACCCTTCGTCAAGTGGTCTGGAAAGTTCTTTTCTGACTTTATATAGTCAAGAACCACATATTTGCCTAATAGGCTCTTTATTGACTTAAAGCGCAGTTGCAGGTGCCTGTTCATCTTAGCATTAACAGAATTATACTTTAGTAGTTCAATAACAGATTTGTTATAGAAATTGCAGGAACATGAATATGAGAAACAGGTATATGCATAATCAGATTTCTAAGTCATTCAGCTTATGTACAAGTAGTGTCCAAAGCTATCATTTCAGAGTCCATTGTACTCCTAGCTATGAGTAAGGGCAAATTTTCTGTCAAAATACTCAAACTTTCTTAGCATTTTCTCAATTGAATGTGCTAAGGATAGAGTATAGCACTTTTTGCATTTGGATACTTGCATTCCTAGGATCAAATTGGCTTCGCCTAGGTATTTCATATCAAACTGGTTAGATAAATAATTATTAGTGTTATTTATCAGTTCCAGTGAAGATCCTAAAATAAGGATATCATCAACATACAAATATAAGATGACGCAACTTCCATTTGTATTTTTAGAATACAAACATTTGTCATATTCGTTTGGCACAAAACCAAATTCTAAATTGACTTTGTCAAATTTATTGTACCATTGCTTGGGAGCTTGCTTTAGGCCATAAAATAATTTTACTAATCTACAAACTTTCTTTTCTTGACCTTTAGCAATGAAATCTTCAGGTTGCTCCATATATATTTCTTTCTCTAAATTTCCATTTAGAAATGTTGTCTTTACATCCATTTGATGAATTAGCATATCATAAATGGAAGTTAAGGCTAGAAGGGTTCTAATAAAAGTGATTCTAGCTACAAGAGAATACGTATCAAAATAATCTAATCTCTTTTTCTGGGTAAAACCTTTTGCTACTAATCTAGCTTTGTATTTCTCTATGGTATCATCGGCTCTAAGTTTTTTTTTGAAGATCCACTTACAACCAATGGGTTTACTATCTAAAGGTAGGTCTGCTAAAAACCAAGTATTATTCTCCATAATGGAGTTGTACTCATTGTTAATAGCTTCTTTCCAGAAAGGGGCATCAGGAGAAGATATGACTTCTTCATAAGTTGAGGGATCGCCCTCTATAAAAAATGTGAAGAATCATTCTCCTAAATTCTTTTCAATCCTTTCTATTTTACTCTTTCTAGGTTCTATATTTTGTTCTGGTTGAGAACTTGATATTTGAACATAAGAACTAGTAGATGGAGTAAGCGAAGGGTTAGAGGAAGATGATAAAGTTCTATCCTTAAAGGAAAATATATTCTCAAAGTAAACTGCATCTCTAGCTTCTATAATTGTATTATTAGAGATTTTATTTACTTCATAATGAGTTACAAGAATCTATTGGCATATCCTATGAATACATCATCTACAGTTTTAGGTTCAATCTTCCTCTTTTTGGGTTCAGGAATTCCTACCTTAGCTAGACATTCCTAAACTTTGAGATAACTAATCCTAGAAGTTCGGCCTTTCCATAACTCATATGGTGTCTTATCATTAGATTTACTGGGTATCCTATTAAGGATATAACATGCTGACAATAAGGCCTCTCCCCACAGATTATCAGGAGCACCTGAGCTGAGAAGCATGACATTAACCATGTCTAACAGAGTGTGATTCTTTCTTTCAGCAACTCCGTTGGATTGTGGTGAATAAGGAGCAGTAACCTCATGAATAATTCCATGTTCTTCACAGAAGTTAGTCATTTTATTTGAGGTATACGCTTCACCACGATCTGATCTAAGAATCTTAATTCTTTTATCTAATTGGTTCTCAGCTTCAGATTTATAAACCTTGAATCTGCCTAGAACTTCATTTTTGGTTTTAAGAAGGTAGGTGTAACAATACTTTGAATGATCATCTATAAAATTGACAAAGTATTTTCTGCCGCCTCGGATCAAAACCCTATTGGAATAACAAACGTCACTGTGGATAAGTTCTAGAAGTTTGGAATCCCTTTGGACAGATTTGAAAGGTAGTCTAGTGTGTTTGGCTTGAACACAAATCTCACATTTGTGTTTATCATCAAAAGGAGTCTTAAGAATAAGATCTAAGTTCATCATCATTTTAAGAGATCCTAAATTCACATGAACTAGTCTGCCATGCCAAACATTTGAGGATTCAACATTTGCGACAACAAAAGAAGGATTTGATATTTTATTCATAGTGCTCAAAATAAAAGGACCATCCGTTACAAATCATTTTCCTATAAACAACTCATTCTTGGAAAATACTACTTTATTAGCCTCCATTACAATCTTGTATCCTGAAGCTACAAGTAGAGACCCACTAACTAGATTTCTTCTAACCGACGGCACATGAAACACATCATATAGAGGTAGAATTTTTCTCGATGTCATCTTCAGATCTATTCTTTCTTTTCCTACAAACTGTGTTGTTGAGCCATCTCCTAAGTCACACCTCCTCCACCTGATTCCTGATAGTTTAAAAAACAGGAGCGATCAAAAGAAACGTAAATATTAGCTCCAGAATCCAACCATCAATCATCAGAATGGTAAGAAATATTTACTACAGATTGATAGCTTACAGACCTGAAGGAGCTAGAAGACCCATTCAGAATAATGTTAGCCTCTGGCTTGTTTGAGCCTTTTCCTTTGAAGGAGGTCTTCGCAGCTTCTTTCTTCCTATGGAAGCAGTTGATAGCCATATGGTTTGTTTTACCACACAAAACCAAATCTCTTCTGATCCCGAGTCTGATCAAAGTTTCTAGGTTTATGAGATTGCTGGTGATGAGGGTTTTGGTTATGCGATTGAAAACTTTGCTTGTTTTTGAAGTGAGTTCTTCTTGTATTTGAGATGATGATTAGGCTTGGATTTGCCATGGGCTTCTACAAGGTTTACCTTGACTTTGGAATCAGACCTAGCTTTGGACTTTATCCTAAACTCTTCTTCTATTCTAAGTCTCTTTAGAACTTGAGGATATGTAAGAGTTCCTTGTAAATAGGTAAAATCTTTGGCAGTATCAAACCAAGAAGGAGGAAGTTTGTCTATCAAGCATGCTATTTTATGCTCAGTAGAGAAGAATGTACCTTTTGCTTGAACATGCCTAAGGTGTTCCTGGAATTCACGAATTTGGTTATTGATAGGTTTATTATCTATCATGACATATCTGTTGAATGTGGAGGAATTGAATCTTTCAATTCCAGCATCATCACAACCATATTCCTCTTCCAAGGCATTCCAGAGTTCTTTAGCACTTTTGTATTAAAAAAATATCATAAAGAGACTCAGACAAAGCGTTTAAGATTTTATGAAAACAGTGATAGTCTATTTCCTTAGGGATTTTGGGTTTGGTGGAAGAAGAGGACTTGGATACCCCTATGTCAGACTCAGTCTCATCCGAATCATTTGTAATGGGTGTGGACCCATCAATAGCGGAGATCAGATCTAAGGTGGTAAGCCAAACTTCATCTGGCTCTGCCACATTTTGAAGTAAGTGTCAGTGAACTTAGAAGGTTTGGCAGTGAAAGTCTCTTCCTTGATAGTAATGATTTCTAGTTGTCTGCAGAAATTCATATTTATTCAATAATGATTGCTTAAGTTAAAGAATAACAGTTTAAATCACCTTAGTAATTCACATTTAAAATTTTGTTTTCCAAGTTGTGATTAGGTTGGGCTAGCTGTATGGGCCGGATCCCAGCAAGCGGAGGTCCACTAGGGACGCTTAAGAAACGGTCGCTTAGACGATTTACGTCTTGTTGACAGAAGGACCCTTTCGACTTGTACCCAAACAAATCTCTACTTTAGAACTTTAAAATTAAAGGAATTTGCTAAGTCAATAAACTGTTTGCTTTAGCCTAAATTGAAATATTGAGTAAAGAAAAACTAGTATTGACAAAAGGTACTAATACAATATTTCTTATAAAACTAGTCAATTTCTAAAACAATCCTCTGAAATCAGAATTAATAACAACAGTCTTATAATTGTGTAGCAACA
This sequence comes from Iris pallida, assembly GCA_029216955.1. Lineage (NCBI taxonomy): Eukaryota > Viridiplantae > Streptophyta > Magnoliopsida > Asparagales > Iridaceae > Iris > Iris pallida. The sequence continues at coordinate 1,024,511 of JANAVB010040420.1, read as the reverse complement.
AATGTTATATGACTAATAACAATATGTTTGTACTGATATGACATCTATTTAACTAATATTAAAAATTCTATTAATAGCAGCAATTTGTAACGAATGTTTATTAACAATAATATGCTACTAGTATGGAAACAAATGTATATAAAATATTAGTATAGCAGTTTTGTCAGTTGAAAGTTGAAACGATATTAAACAATATGCTAGAGTTCAGATTACCCAGAACAAAAAAAATGTGCAAGATGTCCCGAGTTCTCTCTGAATACCTGTCTTGCTAAAATGCTAGAATAAAAATGCTTGCAACATTAATAAGCTGAGAATACTTGTTAACAATTGTTCTTGTTTTGAACAGAACATAAGTTCGTTGAAAATGTTTGTTATAAATGTAGAAATGTTTTAAACAGAACTTTAATACTTGTTAACAAATGTCGTTAAAAATGTAGAACAGAAATACTTGTTAACAAATGTTGAAATTTTTAACAAATGTGTCTTATGCGAAATAAATTAAATACGTTAAAAATGAATTTTCTAAAACTCAACTCTTAGATTGTAGGAAATTATTCCCTTTTCTTCATTTAAAAATTGCAAACAAAATTAAATAAAGTAAATGTTACCGGCCTCCGGGGAAGTCGCGCACGAAGCAATGTCCTAAGAGTTGATTCGGGTCTATGTGCAGACTTGTTCCGAATGCTCCTAGTGGTAAAACTTCTGCTCTACTGGTATCTTCTCGTCGCACACAACTCGGAAAGAGTGACCCTGAACTTAGCCTTGCCCAAATATTGAAGACCGGAATTTGTTGTATGTAGGTGAGAGTAGAAAGAGAAATTTTTGTAGGAAATTCACTGCACAAAAATCAAAGTTGTGTGTTTCCAAGAAGAAGAAAGGAACAATATATATAGCCAAAGAAACCAAACCAACAAGCCACTATAACAGCCATAGTAGCCGGTCAATAGAGAACTAGTGGCTCTCCAAAACTCTTGTCCAAAAGAACCGGACACAAGGAATAAGACTTAGTTTTTTTTCCTTTGAGTTTGCCAAGTCAAATGCAACACCATTATATCATCATATCTCGGTTGTTGTGATGGAGCTGAAATGTGGTTTTTTAGTATCAACAGTTCTTTATGGACCGAGGGGGGACCGTGCGTCAGCCCGAGGGCTGACATGGAGCCCTCCATTGGACGGGTGTGGGCCCCACGTTAGAGGGGGGCTGGTTCCAATGGCGGGCCGCCACGTCAGCCCTCGGACTGACGTGCAGCCCCCCCTCTCGGTTCATGAGGAATTTATGTTTTATCATTTTGGAGTGCAACCACTACTATGCTAAATGAATAAACCATGCATTACACTGCATATCACATAAATGCTTATTTAATGGTCCTGAAGTCCTTTGAAAATCCTTCCATATTTATTCATATCTTTGAATTCATTGAATTGTGCCTCAAGTTTGTCTCTATTACACTTGCAGATTGGTATATTCTGCTTGCCAACTTCATCAGTTATTCCACTTCATGATCATCCTGGAATGACTGTTCTGAGCAAAATTCTCTATGGCTCTATGCATGTGAAAGCATACGACTGGGTTGAACCTGCTGTGGGAAGTGGCGAGCCAGATAACGTTCCAGGTCTGCTTCCAAACTTTTAGTGCTTCATCGATACGATTATCTCATCGACATTTGTTTCATGGAGTTTCTCTTTTAAGTTGTCACTTGTCATATTGACTTCTTGTTTCAACTTTCTTCATGCTTCTAACTCTAGTGTAATTGCTCATGTTTATCGCAAAATAACTTGAATTAATAAAAGTGAACCTATATAACTTTGTTTTATTGATTACAAGAAATCCTCTGTAATGGAAATCAAAGCGAAACTCTTTGCTTCCTCTTTCTTCTATGCACCGCCTTTTTTTTAGTTGCTCGACGAGAAGTCTTTAGTGGAAGGCTCAGAAAGAACTCATGCAAGGCACATTATCTCACAATTCATAAGTACTTATGACAATTATTGAAATTCGACTTATTTCTTGTTCTATCTATAATGCATGCTATTGATTATTTTTTTTTACTGATATAACCTACTGCACTTTGCAATTGGAAATTTTCATGAGAAAGGTCTGTAAGCATGTGTGCCATAATATAGAACTCTTATTTCTCTGCATATTGAAGATGTCAAAAGCCAGTGCATGTTAAATTTGGGGAGAGGAAAAAATGGATACTTGCCTATATGATTTACCATTATTCTTCTATAAACTTATCCTAGGCAATTGGGTGCTGGGAGCTATTTAATGTAGTTTTTGTGTAAATCCTGAATGTCAGTGTCGAAGAAGCTTCCCTGAAATGTATAACAAAACTGTTTCTAGTGCAGTGAGATTGGGGAAGTTACACACTGATACCGTCCTGAGTGCGCCGTGTCCAACCACAGTTTTGTACCCAAAGACAGCAGGCAACTTGCATTGTTTCACTGCAGTTAGTTCTTGTGCTGTGCTTGATGTCCTTGCCCCACCATATTCTGAAGCTGCTGGTCGGCGGTGTACCTATTATCAGGACTACCCATACTCTAGCTTCTGTAAGTAAACTTCTGCTTCTCATCTTTGTGGAACTATTTCTTCAAGCACAAGTTGTAGTAGTAGTACTTATTCAAATTGACAAATATCCCTTCCAACTTGTTCATTCAACCTACATTGTATATGATGTAAATATTATGACATTCTCAGATTTTAAATAATTTATACAAGAGACATGCCTCTTTATACCTGCGTATGTGGTACATGGGTCTTCCAGTACCAATCAAAAAGTCGTTTTGTGATCCAGTTTCATTTCTCCTTTCGCATATTCATAATATTAAAGTCCAAAGTTCATGTACGAATATAATAGAAAAATAATCAAGGTATGTAAAGGCTGCTGAGAAATAGATAAAAAAAAAAAATTATGAATACTTAATAGCTATAAGTGCAACTGCAGCAACTGAAGATGGACCAAGAAAGCATGAGGAGGAGGAGGATTATGCATGGCTTGAGGCCATTGAGGCCCCCGATAATCTCTACATGCGTTCTGGTAAATACACTGGTCCAGCCGTACAGGTGAGGCTCCGTTGCCACTGATATATGTTCACAATTGGTTACGTAATTGTAATCCTCTGACTCATATTCACATCCTGTGGGATTGAGCTCCTAACAACAGGAAGAGTTCTGCTTTCCAGGATCATGCACTATAATATAGTTACAAAGCCTTCGTCGTGTCAAGAAGTAGCTGAAGGATCTTCGACCTTCTGCTTCATCGCCTGCTGATGATACTCAATAGAGAAGTAAAACTGATATTCTCCAAATCTTCTTGAGCTGCAGTTGAGTATAGAATAATCACTGGTATGAACTTACAGAGGATACGTGACAGAGGCAGGCGTGGACTGTGCTGATACTTTCCGTATATACATACAATCAATGCCGTAACCATTTTTGCTCGTAATGCGACACTTTGTTCGTTTCCGTGAATTGAACTTTTTTATGTACATCTTGTTCTCACTGAAAGGTTTTGTGGGCTACTATTCTTTGCTAACAAATGATCTTTCTGTGTTGTTCTTGTCTGAGTATGTGCAATTTGAAATGTTCTTCTGTAAGAGTATTCTTGCTTCCAAATGATTGCGTCTTGCTCTGTTGGAATAGGAAAACTGAAGAAGGGCTTATCAGAAGAAGCTTGTTTGAAGTTTCAACTTCTTTTTCATGCAATTCATTATATATGGATACGGTTTTTGTGGCCTACCTCCTTGACTGAGATCCGGTCTTTGGGCGTAGGGATGGCAACGGTGCGGGTAGGGGCATGGGACCATACTCTCCATCCCTATCCCCGAGTAGTGTTCGAATTTTCGTCCCTATTTTCAGTCGGATTCAATTTTTTTAATTCTCATCTCCGTTTCCGTTAAACAATATACTCCCCGTTTTCTTGCCGTTAACATTTTCTACACTTTCTGGACTGGATTTTTCTGTCTATTTCTCCGTCCCGTTAATAATATTTTATGTATAGTATAAGCTTAAAAAATTATTTTTATTCAAAAAAAAAAGATATGTTAATAAAATTTGATTTTCATAAAAAATATATATACTACTAGATAGATCACGAATACATACAAATGGGTTATAGATGTGTATAGTACATGTGGATATAAGTAATTGGAGTCAGAGATTTACTGGAACGAGGTGTATTATATATCCATATTCGGCCCCGAGAGAAATTGCCATCCCTGTTTGGTCCAATTTATGCTGTCCGGGTGTAAAAATTTCTTCAGATTCTTTTAAAGTTAGGCCGTGTTTGATTGGGTTTTTTTTTCCATGGAAAATTTTTCCATCACAAATTTTCCACCAATTGTAGTGTTTGATAGCTTATATTTTCCATGAAATTATTTTCCAAAAAACTATCATTTTCCATATTTTCATCTAAAATGGTGGAAAATGAAACTTGTCCAACTCATAGGAAAATATCTTTTTCCATGGAAAATAATGGCAATCAAACACTCAAATTAAATTTTCCATGGAAATTTTTTAAAATTTCATGGAATTTTTTTCCTTGGAAAATAATTCCATGAAATTAATTTCTTTTCCACATATTTTTACCTTGCAATAATGCACCCTAAGATTTCTCAAGATAATCTGGCCGGGTCGGAGTTCCGTTTATTTTGGAAACATTTGGACAACATACTATTCGGACCAGATCGAAATCGAAACCGCGGGTTGTGGATCCATATGCCAAGCCCTAGTAAAATTCAATAAAATAATGAATCAAATATTAAAATGTACATATGAAATTTATGCCAAAATACTCATATGGGACATTGTTCAAATACTCATTTCTGGAAGACTACAAGTCCCTTGATGAATGTAAAGGAGGCTACAAATCCCTTGATGCAGAAATAGAGCAAAAGTCAGAAAGTGCAAATTAATACACGGTACCAGAGTGAACTTGAAGCTCGTATAAAAGGAAACACATTGATCAGATATGATTTCAATTAGATTCTTCTTCCAAGGAATCAATCGTGACAAGAAATGAACAAAAATATGATCGACCGTTTTAAACATCTAACACACCCAAATTACTTAATTAATACTCTCTACGTCGCTATTCATTCAGCTCTACATTTTATATGTAGGCCTTTGTTGTCAGTCCAAACCCGAAGGGATATAAAGGGTCGTAATGCTGGTCCCCGACGTTCATAGGGAGCTGCTCCACAGACCTGAACCACGTCCTTGGTAGCTTTCCGGTGAACCCATAGTCTCCGAATAGAACATCGGCAACACCCTGGCCTTCGCTTCCGGGAAGCCAAGCCGCCACGAGGGCATCCATAGATGAAATGTAAGGCTCCATCACGACTGGCCTGCCAGATATGACAACTACGACGCACTTGACCGCACCACAGACAGTACCTGATCGTGCTCGGGCCAGGTTCCGGGATCGTCAGGTTCAAGCTATCCCCGTTTGTCTCGGCGTAGGGTGTCTCCCCAACCACAACAATGGCGTAGTCGAAGTTGCTGCCCTTGACAAAGTTACCATCGGGGTTCTCCGAGTAGACAACGGTGGTTGCAGGACTGACAGTGGATTTCACAGCATCGAGGATTGTAGTACCTGCAAGGGTTGTTATCATCATGAATGGTGTACTCACTCGGAACCAGATTGAGCAAAAGAAGCTAATCTTGATTCATGGCAAAAGAAGCTAATCTTGATTCATGAACAAAATAAGTTAATCTTGATTCATGAACAAAAAGTTTATCAACCAACTAGTAACTACAGTATTTACACAATGGTTCACTTGATTCAAACTGACCGATAAAATAAATGATCCTTATAGGCACTAAAGAGATTCATCAGAGTGAAAATAAATATGAAGTTGTTGATAAAATAAATAATCTTTATAAGCACTAGTGAGATTCATCAGAGGGAAAATAAATATGAACTTGATATTGCTGCATTATAAATGGTACTCGAACGGCAAGAGTTACAAATATTTCAAAATCTTGCAAAATCATATGACTATTAATACTTTCTCACTATTTATTTTACTTCAAACAAATCAGAATAAAGCTAAGTAAATAAAACTTGCCTACTGTAGTCTTTCCGCTTGCTCCCTGCCATTCGATAGTCCACCCACCACACTGATATCCCAAGTTATCCGCATGAGCTCCTGCGACAAGGATCTTTGCGGCCTTCTTAGAGAGAGGCAGCAGAGGCTTGTTGCTAGACTTTCCATTTTTTAGTAGAACAAGCGACTTCCTGACTGCTTCCCTAGCCAAGTCCCTGTGCTCCTGTTTAAAATCAAGGAGGAGAGAGAATGTCAGTCAACTCGAGATCGTCATAAAAAAAAATTCACTCGTTCTTCTTACTGACCAGGATTCCTGTCATCGCAAGAAATGTAACAACAAAGGCAACTATCAAAAATAGAGGGGGGAAATGACCTTCTTTCCGAGCTGATTGGCCAAGCTAAGATCAGCAAGAGGGTTCTCAAAGAGGCCCATGACAAATTTTACTCGAAGAATCCTTCTCACAGCATCATCAATTCTGCTCATGGGGATCACTTTTTGGTTCACAAGAGAGGTCAGATCGTTGATGAAGTCCGCGTAATTATTAGGAACCATTATCTGTAACAACCAGTAAATACAAAACTTTAAAACCATTCTTCTTTCTCCACACAACACATCTCAAGAGAGGAGGAGGAAACTGACCATATCGATACCAGCACCGACGCCTGCTTGTACAGAGTAAGTGTAGTTACTACCAGGTGGAGATGTAATCCTATCAATGCCTTCCCAATCTGAGATCACAAAGCCCTGAAGAAGTCATAGACACAAAAGAGTAGCAATCAATTGAAAACGTCCACCTTAAACTTAATGCTATGATGTTCATGATTCGGTATCAATGGTTACCTTAAACTTAAGTGTGTTCTTAAGGAATCCGGTGATTAGATTACGGTTTGCGTGCATTTTCCTCCCATTCCAACTCGAGTAAGAGACCATGACAGTTGAGACACCCTTTGCGACTGCGTTATAGTAAGCAGGCATGTGAATGCTGAATAGCCCCTTACTATTGATGATGGTGTTATTCTCATTGATTCCTTCCATGTGTTCCTCCATCACCAACAAAGTGCTTGGCACAAGCCGCAACCTTGTCCCTATCAAGAAATAATTGATCACCAGAAAATTTAATGATTTATTTGTTATATAATCTACGCATGGTAATTAAGCTACATTCATATATAAAATGTACATCATGAACATATTACAAAGTGGTGATAGGATTTGGAAGGGGGTCACATACTTTCCAGCAACATAAGGAACTGATTTTCTATAGTTCTTTGGAAGATCTCCTTGTAAACCAGGGATAATCTCGGTCAGTGCTTGGACAACAGTGTGGTCTTCGCTGTAGCTCTCATAGCACCGACCCCATCTTGGATCTCTACAGACCTGGATTGGATCAAACATATATGATTTAGTATAAAATATATGATTTAGTTCTACACAATGGTTCACATATTTCAATAACAGTGGGAGCGACTCGCTTACAGCAATACACGGAGCAAAAGCATAAGGAATGCCAGTTGCCCGGACTTCAAGAGCAGTTGCTGCACCAATCCTCTTAACTAGATTAGGATCCCTGTCAACCAAATAAGAGCAAAATAAGCGACAGATCCAAAGACTTCAGAATTTCAGTTCAGTTAGTAGTATCCCAATCACCCTAAGTAACCCAATAACTTCTTCCGTCAATAGTTCGTTACACAAGTAGGATTCACAGATTAAGATTAAAAGAAAGGAACCAAGTTAAAGCCACAACGTAAGGTGAAATCAGTCACAAGGTTGACAATCCAGTTTATAACATGCTCACAAATTAGAAATTGAATATTGAAAAAACATATAGAAACCTTTCACAAAATCAATGAATACTGTGAAACACATAATTCATAAAGAAGCTCATATTGGGTTCTCAATCATATCTACTACACTATAAGGTTAAATCAGTCAGAATCAATGAATATATATAATGGAAATGAGAAACACAGATTGAGTTCTCAAGGATATCTACAAAAACAAGCAAGAAAAGTTCACTAAAGGATAGATCATATGACATTGGACCAGAAAACTAATATTGGATATATGAAATAACTACAGAAGGTGTACAAACTTCATCGTCCGGAAAATACATGGTTTCAAACAATTTTTGTATGAAGATAATTTAAGTCAAAGTACCTAGTTGCTCCAAGCCCAACGTTGTGAGGGAATATAGTTGCGCCATAGACGTTATTATGGCCATGAACAGCATCGATTCCATATATCATTGGAATTCCGAGTCGTGTCGAAAGAGATCCCTTCTGGAAATCATTTATCATGTTCACCCAAGCTTCAGCTGGGGCCTGAGGAGCAGGCACACTCCCTCCGCCACTCAATAAGCTACCTGAAAAAAAAAAAAAACATGTGTTAGTTCATTGTTATATATAAGACTCAAATTTCTTTCTTCTTCTTGACAAATGTACATATATATCAAGACCTGTACCTATGAAATAATCTTTCATGACTTGGGCCGATGCGACTTTTCGTTCAATCTGAGTCATCTGACCGATCTTTTCAGCCAGGGTCATCCTCCGCATCAAGTCCTTTATCCGAGCACCAAGAGGCTGTTTAGGATCCTGGTACTTTAGATACTCTGCTTCTCCAGTCCATGCATAGGATAGAAGAAGTAGAAGACCCAGAAGAACAACTCGGGAAAATCCCATCTCTTCTAAGCCTTTCTTTTCAAGAAGCCTAGTTTCAGAAATTCTCAAAGTGAGTTTAAAAAAAATTATAACTTAACAAGCCAAAAATATCGACAGAAATTCTCAAAAGTGATCTATATCTCGACATTTCATGTTGTCATTGTTTCTTTCAAGCCAAAATATTCATGACGTCAAAATGCATGATTGATATCATATATTGATGAATGTAGAAAGTAGTGCTCTTAAAAATATCAAATTCCATGAAGATCTAACAAATGTGAGTTTTCACCACCATTGAAAGATAACCAGTAAACACACAAGATAATCCATGTTTCTAATAACATGTTTGAAATGATCGACATCTAGACATTTCATGTTGTCATTGTTCCTCTCAAGCCAAAATATTCGTGATATCATATATTGATGAATGTAGAAAGTAGTGCTCTTAAAAGTATCAAATTCTATGAAGATCAAAGGGATTGAAGAGATAGGTAACAAATGTGAGTTTTCACACACAAGATAAACCATGTTTCTAACAAAGGCCAGATGACAAAAATGATTTACAAGGAAAAAAGAACAAATGGTAAAGATCTATGCAAAGTCGACTTCGTCAACTTCAACTCTACACCATCCATTGTCATGATCTATGTATACTACTAAGCTTGTAACAAAAAATTTCCATAGTATTGATTCAATCATCCTATTGTACATATCATATCAACATAATCACAAGTCGCATAATCCAACTAAATGCGCATATGTGTAATCAGAACAAGATTCTGTCACAATAATCAACTTAAATAGTATGGAGAGCCTAAAGAAGATCCAGAAGGTTAACATCGTGTACATAGTTTGGAATAAGGTTGGCAACAATCACATGTGTTCAATAAGGTTGACAATCACATGCTACTCACAGAACAGGAATAAGGTTGACAAAGAAGGATCCAACCAAGCAAACACCCATTCTGTTATAACACAGCTATTTATTGTGATGATGGTGATTGATGGTTTCTCACATGTGTTCAATAAGTAGTGACCATCAATATCTATAAAAGCTAAAATCAAAAGGAGTCCAACAATCACATAAATCACAAGAGAACGACAGAAACCTGACCAATTCCCTGACAGTTTTTTTTAAATAAAAAATTACTCCACAGAAGAAGTAAAAGAAAAAAGTAATTCACCAATAATCAGGATGGTTTATTTATTAACTTGGGGAAATTAGAAAATCCTATAAATGTATTCAAACATATGTTTAGAACATTAAATCTCTCAACATCCAGCCAATCTAAAACTATACAACAAGAAATTCCCACGAAGAAAGGAAACAACTAAAACACAGCAACAACAAAATTCCAGCCACCATAAAGAATCATGCAAAATAAACAGAGCTACCAACAAAAAAGTGCAGACATAGAAGCCAAAAATGAACCCAACCTTACCGAAAAGAAATAATATTATCTAGGAGAAAACAGCAAGAAAAGAACAAGTGCTTCAAGAACCCATGTCACATAATCTGTCTAATGTATAAAGCATGCACATGCCTACATGCCTGAGAAAATTTATATATACTCAGAATTGGTGTCACTTCCATGTCGTGTCATCTCACAAACGACAGGACGAGTACAAGCACTATAAAATAATTAAAATTAATATTGTGTTTATATATGTTGTATTGTGTATTCGTGTCCATACAATATATAGTCTATATCATTGTAGAACTGTATTCATGTTCATGCAATATATATAGTCTCTATGTCATTGTAGAACTACTAAAGAAGATATATATATATAGAGAGAGAGAGAGAGAGAGAACTCACAGAATAAGAAGCTAAGCCTTCTTGCAAGAGAGAGAGAGAGAGAGAAAGGAGGAGAGGGATTGGCTAAAGAAGAATGAAGAGATTGCATAGTGTATATATAGAAAGGAGGGGCCATTACCATTTAGAATATTAAAAAAGTAATAAATAAATAAAAGAGAAGAACGTGGGGAGATGGTAGGGTTTAGTACATGTCAGGGTGCTTTTGAATCTTTCCGGATTGCCTATAAAAAATAAATAGTTGGACTCATGACTCATTAGAATTATATATAGTATAGTTTGTATTGTATACCATCTTTGCATCTTTAATTTTAGTCATCTTGCTAAATATTGTGCAATTGATGCAATATGTCCGACTATTAACAAATTATAAGGAAGTAAAGGTTGACCATATAATTTTGGTGGATTCTTATTTATCAAGATGTTATGAGATGCATTTCCAATTTTGTAACTTCATAGATAGCCTTAGTACTCTTGATCCATATGCTACTATCCAAAACAAATATATACATATATATTGGTTCATATGGGGAAATGTTTAAGAGTTCGGGTTGGATTCACTTCATAGTGAAACCAAAACATATATTTTTCTAGCCTATTATAGGCCGAAATTGTGAAGCTATTTGTTCGTTTATTTGGAAAGTCACTAAGATGCGAGGGAAAAACTTGTGTTTAACATCTCCGAAAAGACCACCTATTTGTTCGTTTATTTGGAATATATGAACCGAATATGAAAGTTATTTTCCATCAGACGACTATTTACGTAACTCCACTCTCGGCTCCGATTATATATCCAAAAGGGTTCACTCTCGGTCATTACACATGCTACTTAGGGGAGGCGAGCACCATTAGGAAGGTGAGATGACTTTTTTTATTTGAGAAAGAGCGTGGGGTCCTCTTTGCGTGGAAACTTTTTTCTTTTTTGAGAAAGAGCATGGGGGTCAGGTTTTGTCTGCAGAAGACGGTGATGACTTTTTTTATTTGAAAAAAACATTGTTAAGCTCTTTCCCCCTCCACTAGTTATGGGAGCAATATACACATTTTGTCATAGTGTTTTGCGCACCCAGCAACATTGACCATCAATTATGATTCTCAATCAACCATCACCTCTTCGATGAACTCAGAGTAAACTTATGATATGTTCTTCTTCTTATCTCCACCATCCTCCGCTCCTCTTTCAAGCTATCTCGAATTTCCTAGCATCGACAACAAGACAGAGTGTATGGGCAGATAGGCTTCACTAGACCTGGAACAAGGCCACCAAATAAGTCAAAACGACCGTTACATATGATGACTTTTGCATTCATTTCATCACTAAAGTCCTCATGGAACAATTGACCCAAGGCCTCATCCATTCACCACGATTGGTCACCTATACTTATTTAAAGGTGTATCTCCAATATGTTATATCAACAACATAGCATATTGAGATAATTAAGGCGAGCCGCCATCCCACTCAATCCCTTCTCACTAGTATTCATTTTTAATAAAATCTAATGCAGCTACAAATTACATTATGTTTCGGAGTCTAATCTTTGATCTATCTCAATGGCTTCAGTTATGTTTATTCTTTCAGCACCAAAACCTTGTCCCCTCAGGATCTTAATTTCATCCAAGTTTCTAACATATAAATATATTAGGGTGGGATTCCATATTTTTATGTAATTTTATGTTAACTTGGAATTTAAATTTGTTTAATACAATTAACTAATATTTAGGATCATATTTGTATATATTTGTACTTGTTCAAATAATTACATAATTCTAACAAAATATATTCATAAAAAATATTATTAGGGATAATTAAAACAATATTAAGTGTTGATACTTTAAGGATCGTTTGGATAGCACCAACTTCGCGAGAACTGGAAAAGTTGAGGGCACTTTTCACATCTCCGACATTTGAATTGAAGGAGGTGGTGAGAGAAGGTAGGAATGTCTATGTCCGAGTTCATATCCATTATTCAAAGTTCTTACCATTCCCTGACATTTAAAAAAAAAAAACTCCACAGAAGGGGGGAAAAGTAATTCACCAATAATAAGGATGGTTTATTAACTTTGGGAAATTAGAAACTCCTATAAATGTATTCAAACATATGTTTAGAACATTAAATCTCTCGACATCCAGCCAATCTACAACCATACAAGAAGAGAGGAACTAAAACACAGCAACAACGAAATTCAAGCCACCATAAAGAATCATGCAAAAGAAGAAACGTACAAAAGAGTCAAATAAACAGAAAGTGCAGACATCAAGAAGCCAAAAAATGAACCCAACCTCCCCGAAAAGAAATAATATTATATAGGAGAAAACAGCAAGTAAAGAACACAACTCGTTCAAGAACCATGTCACATAATCTGTCTAATGTATAAAGCGCGCACATGCCTGTGGAAAATTCCATGTCGTGTCAATCTCACAGACCACGGGACACGTACAAACACTTTAAAATATACCCAAAAAATTGAAATTAATATTGTGTTTATATGGTAATTGTGTCCGTGCAATATATATAGTCTATATCATTGTAGAACCATGCAATATATAGTCCCTATATCATTGTAGAACTACTAAAGGAGAGAGAGAAAGAGAGCTCACAGAATTAGAAGCTAGCCTTCTTGCAAGAGAGAGAGGATTGGGTAAAGAAGAATGAAGAGACTGCAAAGTGTATATATAGAATGGAGGGGGCACACTAAATATTAAGATATTTCTCTTAGAACATTAAAAAAAATTAAAAAATAAAAAATAAAAGAGGAGAACGTGGGGAGATGGTAGGGTTCAGTACATGTCAGGGTTTTTTTTTGAATCTTTCAGTAATGCCTATATTGCCCTAATAAAAGTAGATATCTTACTATATTAGTTGGAGAGTCCATTTTTATTCACCCACCAATACCATGGTGTTTGTTCACCTCCCAATGATATGAAGACATGTGGCAAATTAAACCATTTTAAGAGTAATTTTGTACACTCTCAAAATAGGTTTGTGGTTTTATTTGCCACATGTCTCCATGTGATTGAGGGGTGAACAAACACCATTGTATTGGTGGGTGAATAAAAATGGACTCATTAGTTGGATGCACCACTCATATTAGGATTATATATAGTATAGTTGTATTGTATAGCATCTTTCCATCTTTAATTTTAGTCATCTTGCTAAATATTGTGTAATTGATGTCATAGGTCTGATTATTAATAATGTCCAAACAATTTGAGTTATGTCATCTTCCATTATGTGTCATCTAACATGATAGTTGAACAACTGACATGAAGCTCTTTTCTTGTTTGAGAAAGAGCGTGTGGTCAGATTTTGCCTGAACAGAAGGCTCTCTTATGGCGAACCTTGCGATCGCCGTCTCTAACTAAACGCTCCATTGAGGTCAGTGAGTGCTTTTGATGACCGTGGTTATAGGGGGTTTCAGAAATGAACATTCACTGCCAGTTAAGAAAAAACTTCCTACAGCCTCCCGGACATCATATTAATGTTAATGTTAATATGAAGTTAATATTAATATTAATATTATTTAGATTTTAATATTATTGTTAATTTTAATATTAAATTTTGTTACGTCAACTGTTGCGTCATATGTCACATGATGAGAGATTGCATCACCCAAAAGTTTTGGAAGACAAATTATATTTTTGGATTATTAACAAATTATAAGGAAATAAAGTTGACCATATAATTTTGGGGGATTCTTATTTAGCAAGATGTTATAATATGCATTTCCAATTTTGTAACATCATAGATAGCTAGCCTTTGTACTCTTGATCCATATGCTACTATCCAAAATAAATATATACATATATATTGTTCCATATGTCGAAATGTTTAAGAACATGTTGAAAGAGTTTAGGTTGGACTAGATCACTTAATATTCAAACCCAAATGTATGTTTCTCTAGCCTATTATAGGTCAAAACTGTGAAGCTAAATACAAAAAAGTAAAAGTTACCGATATGCAAGGGAAAAACTTTTGTTTAACATCTCCGCAAAGACCATGGATTTGTTCTTTTATCTGGGATTTCTGAACCAAACATAAAAGTTATTTTCCATCATATGGCTATGTCACGCCCCAGTCCCAAAATACACGAAACTAAGTCACGTGACAATGGCCAGCTACGTATCCAAGTGGACTCCAGTCCAAAATTGAATATGCTAAGTTGTTCTAGATTAGTGTAACTATTTCTATAACAGATTTATATCTCAATCCATGGAACAAGAACATAAGGAATAGAAAATATGAGAACCAGTCTGCAGCCTAATAATCATATTTGGCCGAATAGACTCAAAAGTAATAATAGGAGTCTATAAATACTATACTGCTAAGCAGATACAACATCATGAAATGAAATATATAAACTATGTACGAGTGAATACCTGCAATGAGTACATAACCACGATGTAATTCGGAGATCTGGTACGAAACTCCGGTAAGTATGATAAATTTGCAGTTCCGGTATGGAACTGTGGTAACTATGAATCTCTGAAGCTCTGGGTAAGAGGCAACGTTAACAATATGGAAAAGTAGCCCAAGTGCACGGTGTATGTTCTCCCCACCCATATGACTTTACGAATCGTATCTACGAGACACTCGGCCAGAACCTCTAGCTAGGACAACGAGACATAATAGAAAAAGAACAGTGTATGTATATCAATGTCATCGTCCTAGAATAAGACACGGACTTCCGTATACCAAGATGTAATCAAGTATGGAATCCGTTAGTAATGTAGTGTCATATGAATATGTCCTAGGGTCTGAGTGTACCCCGCAACGAATCGTCACAGTATCGCAAAATGTGAATATGTACTTAAAAAAAATCATCTATAATTACAAAAAGGTGTTTTGTTCAAGCTTTTAACCAAAAATTACATAATAAGGATAAACAATTAATATAGATGAAATTAATATAAATGTAAAATTTATATCTTCTAAAATAAGATCACACAATAATAGGTTCTTATCTATATCTAATATCAATATTTATTAGACTAGACTAAATATCTATATATATTTGAAATACCCTAATGTTATCAAGGTCACATAACTAACTTACTTTAATAACCATATGCATGGTAAAATGATAAATTAAAATAGCATCCCTTATTTGCTAACAAAACTTATATATATATATATATACATATATATATTTTAATAATATATATATATATATATATATATATATATATATATATATATATATATATATATATATATATATTATTTTTAATAATAAGTAAAAATATAGGGGGCTTACATGCTATTTACGTAACTCCAAACTTGGCTTGGATTATATATCCAAAAGGGTTTGCACTTTGCACTTTCCATTAGACGCAATATGGCGCTTTTGCGCGTCATTGTGTCATCCCAAGATGGTGCTTTTCTGCGTCATTGTGTCATTTTGGGCTCATTCTCGCAGAGTTTTCACGCGTTCAGTGCAGGCGCAATGCTTCTGTAGAAATTGAATATAGCGACCGTTTGAGTGGATTATTAGTTGTAACTGCCTCTTATCCATTGGAATTAGGTATATAATGCATTGTAACCGCCCCTTATCGATAGGAAATCACTCTGAATTAGGTGGTTAGTGGCTGTTAGGGTTGGCTTGTGCCTCCCTATATATACTCTTTTCACTTTTTCTTTTCTTTTGAGAATAGTTATAAAATATATTCTGCTACGAGAGCAGAGATATATAGCAACAGCCAGAGATCCACGAAGTGTCGTCCATCATTCCAAGAGTCGAAGTTATGTTCGTACGAGAGTGACAAGGAGCGTTCCAGAAGTTCAATTCTTCGAACTTGCTGATTCCTGTGAGCATATCAACAAAAAGGATTGAATCTTGCTTTGAGCAACAATGATCTGCATCACCCAGTGAGCTTTCTTTTTCCAAGTTTCTTTTTTTGTTATCAATTGTTTTGCATAGTTTCTTTTCTCAAGATCATTGTTCCAGAAAATTCAGTTTGTAATATTTACTTTCGTACCAGTTATTGTAATCTGTAAAGAGTTGTAGTCGTATTTTAATTTTCAACGTACTTTTGTATTGTATTTCTAACCCGACAATAACAGCTTTTACCAGCATCTTATCTAGTTTCAAAAAATATTTCAAAATTGAACTAATTTTTTAATTTTGGTTTGAAGCAATTCAAAATATAAGGACTTGGTTTTTGGATTATTGTCGTGTTAAAAAAAAAAAGATAAGCTAGGGAATGTGGTAAAATCCAAACTTTTGTCCATATAACTAGGCCTGTCAATGGTAGCTTATTGGTCGGATATTGGCATTACCATATTCGAACCATTAACTATCGGATATATCCGATAACTATCCGACATCCGATCGGATAGAAGTTTTGGCTACCGTATCCGTTACCGATAATTTTAACGGATATCGGATAATATCCGAACCAATAAGATTACTAAAAAAAATATTTAAAAAGAGAAGAAAAAAAATCAGAACCAACAGATTTTGTCAGATATATGTGCAGATTTTCACATTGAAATATCATAAGCAGCAGATTTTCATGCATACATTGAATACATTTGTACCAAAAAATTCTCCACACAAGCATATATAACTAATAGTCTCATGCATATATTGAATATATTTTAAATTTATTAAATAATTTAAATATTATTGGTTCGGATATTATTGGTCCGGATATGACACTTACCGTATCCGCATCCGATATCCGATAAATATCCGATATGATATCCGAATCCGTATCCATATCCGAAATTTCGGATATTTTCGGTTCGAATACGGATCGGATACGGATTTTCGGTCTACCATTGACAGGCCTACATATAACACATGATTGAACTTGGTAATATAAGTTAAATAGAAAAATTCAATATTAAGTCCACGACAAATTCTATATATCTAAACTTAATCTCTTAGTTTCTATTTGATATGAAGTAAATTGTCCAATGACTACTTCATTAAAAAAAAAAAGGAACATTATAAGAACCATCATTATTATAGAAATGTTTGAGCAAATATCGTCATTAAAAATGTAGAAAGTAGCACACATACCTCCACTATGTGAAAAAACTAACAAATGCTCCAATTTCTTTGTCAACCAGCCAAAATTTTGGTTAAATATAGTAATATATTTTAAAATTGGCTAAGTTATAACTTGAAACCCTCAACTGTTGGCAATATTCAACTTGATACCCTAAATTTTGATATGTACTAACTTAATACTATATCTCAACTTATATTTCTAACTAGATACCCAATTTTTTTTATTCCTAAACTACCATCCTCCAACTGGCTACTTCCCCCCAACCCCCTCCCCCGGCGGCCATCCCTCCCCTTCGGCGATTACCCCCCTACCCGCCCCCGGCCCCGACGATCCATCCTATCCGCCCCGATCGCTACGGTCCCACCCGCGTGGCACCCTCGCGAGCTACCAGCGAGCTCCCA
>JANAVB010040420.1:906572-1004072 GCA_029216955.1 Iris pallida | reverse complement strand
TTGGGCCGCATACATCTCTCTTAACCACTAGGCTATATGTCATTTGCATATATATATATATATATATATATATATATATATATATATATATATATATATATATATATATATATATATATATATATATAAAGGGACGGAGAGAAAACGGGTAAGGTCCATTTAAATAGAATTGAAATAGTCAGAATCAAATAAATCAAAAATTAATTTTTTTTTAAACCAAATCAAAATTAACAAAAATCGAAATCAAACTGAATCGAATAAACAATTCAATTTACCAATTTGTTCGTAAAATATTTCTATTGTTTAATGGATCGGGTCTAAAGGTTGGATCGTGGTTAAATTATAATAAAAATTATAATTTTTATACATGCATTTGTTATATTCAAAGTTGCCTCTAAAGTTGAACTGGTTGTTAAATTATCAAAGTTGAATTTCAAAACATATACATAAAATTGTTGGTTTTAAAATATACACATTTTTAATCACAAAATATACGTAAAATTAAGGGTATTTACATAATTGCATTAGTCTTATTCGATTTTTTTTATTTTGGACTTAAACCGAAATCTAAAGCCGAGATCGAATAAGAAAATTTTAGTATTTTCAAAACCAATTTTTTTTTCAAACCATATATTATTAAGTTCGGTTAGTTCGATTTTCAACCAAAACTGAATATGCTTACCCCTAAGTATGGGTGCATTTGACTATAAGGTGAAAAGTATGTGAAAAATAAATTAATTCTACAAAATTATTTTACTAGGAAATTTTTTTTATAAAAATTTAAATTTTTCTTATGAAAAACTTAATTTGGTTGTTTGATTGTCATTATTCTTCGAGCAAATAGTTTTTTAAAATGGAAAATGATATTTTTTTTCTATGGGCTGACTAGTTTTATTTTTCACCATCTTGGAGAAAAATATGAAAAATGATAATATTTTGGAAAATAATTTCAAGGAAAATATAAACTATCAAATACTACAATTGGTGGAAATTTTGTGATTGAAATATTTTTCTAAAAAATCCCAATCAAACACAACCTTGATTTTGACCTTGGCAGTTTATTTTCTTAAGGGATGTTTGGATAGCGGTACCTTCTCCAAATTGTAAAAGTGGCACTTGTAGCATATTGATTTGCAGTGCACTTGCGAGTTAATTAGTTGTACCCCCTATGGTTTGTACGTATTTTGGTAACTGTCCCTGTTGTTTTAAAAATAAAGAGCACCCCCTGGTTTATAGAGTTAATTAGTTGCACCCCCTAGTTCATAGAAGAAAATGAGTGAAAAATTAAGCAACCAGGGGAGTGTTCTTTGTTTTTAAAAAACGGGGACAGTATGCGTACAAACCACAGAGGGCTATTTATAAATAACCCTTCACTTGCAGCATGTATGACTTTCCAAATTATGTTTTGATAAAACTTTTTTTTTCCTCACAGGTGAGGAGGATGACTTTAAGTGTTTGGATGTCATCACGGGTAAGTAATATAATCATCAATTTAATTACCAAACGACCCCAAGTTATATAACTACAAATTTAATTACCAAACAACTCTCCAAAATAAAATAAAAAAGACTGAGAAGAAGTATCGAGCCAACCACGTGGAGCCTTAATTTTTTTTCTATTTCTCTCTCTCTCTCTCTCTTTGTCACACTCCCCCCTCCCAAATTTAATTTTCTTTTTCCATTTCGATATAGGCTGAGCGGCCTCATAATTGCCTTGATCTTGTCGTAGCCGATTATAGTGCCCCGTCCCTATATTGTGCCCCGTTCTCCGTCCACGGGGTACGCGAGAAATGAACACTGTATGCTATCGATTCGATCGGAACCGAATGGTCGGGATTGATCGAATCGGTCGAACGGAAACGATTGAATTAAGATCCTTTTCTCGTTGTAGAAATGCTTCTTCGAATCAAGTCTCGTATTCAGCGGGTTGCGCCTTGAGGATAGACTCTACGGCTGAGTCGAAAGAGATCTCTCGTTGCTCTGCTTTTCACTTTACACTTGCTTGGGTTTTGGCTGTCACAACCCGTACCCAATGAAAGGGCACGAGAAGTGAAGTACGCCCAGCCTACGCTGCAGTGTCGACGGTAGAACGTTGTCCTGAGTAACAATATCTAACATAGTCTAGGATATGCTCCGAATGGAGAATAAATAATAAGTAACTCAATCACAACAACTAAGATGGAATATTGAGTAGACCCGCAGAACAATATAGGTCTACGAAACTAGAATAGAAGAATAAATCTCAAGGGAGTCACAGATATAATAAAAGTCTTAGTGCAAAACCACCAGAACAAAATCTCAAAGTACAACTCATAATGTCTCAAATAAATAGAAAGTAAGATACTAAAGTCTCAGCTAGACTATGGGCAAGTCCTCAGCGACTGCTGGATCCTCCTGAGGGTCCACATCACCAGTGTCACCTAAGCCAGTGCCATAATAAGTAGGTAAGAACTCTTCATCATCACCTGTAAAAATTTTAACATGTCCAATCAAGACGGAACGAGCACATATCTCTCACAACAGATCATATCAGGATTTGACATATAAAGCAAGCTATAGAAAATTATACATGAATCGCTGAAAAAAAAATTAACAAGAGAGAGAATATCAAGACTAGATATAAATATGATAAATAGAGAATTATAACTATTTACGTGATTTAGAGCATAAATTGGTTATGTAAACAGGTTGGGTTACACATGGATGTTTGCCAATAAAATCTTTTGATTGCAATTTCAATTACAAACAGTACAGTGTTACAATGTAGGACTTAGATGTAGTCCTAGGAGAACACTTTTGTTTATCTGGATCCCTGTGTCGATGGAGCGAGTGGTAATGCGTTGATTCCGTTGATGATCTGACGACGGTTCTCGGTTCTCTGAAGGTCTAAGTTGCTCTGGGTGCTGGAGCTTACGGAGAGGAAGAAGACATTGAGTATCTGTATCTACCTCTCTCACTGTGTATGTAGGTCTCTGTCCATATGTGTGTATCTATGTCTGTCCGTAGGAGAAGAAAATGATCCCTCTATTTATAACTTTGCAGGCTGGCTGCTCATGCGCGCATATGTCGGATGCGCCTGGTCGTGGAAACGCCACGTGGTTGAAGCTGCAGAAGGCGCATGGATGATGCGCCATCATTTGTGGGTTGAATTCTTCATACTGCTTTTGTGGGCTGGCACGTAGCAGGGGATAGGATCTTTCTGTTGCTGAGATCTTGGGTGATTAGTACCCCTTCATAGGCTGAATTGAGTCAAAGAACACGTGTCGTAGGTCCATGGCTCAAAGATCTCGGATTTGGTGGAGAGTGATCTGGTAGGATGCGCCTGGGATTGGGCACATGAGAAGACTTTGGCTCACAACCTTCAGGAGTCACGAACCAGTCTGGACGTACGGCTCTTGAGGCGCATACGAGGATTCAGTAACGACTTGACCTCTGTCTTCAGGGATCAGAGGAGGGTCTGAGGTGCATGGCTCTTGAAGCACATACAGAGATTTGGGCGTATGGCTGCGGAGGCGCATGCGAATGGTTGGGCGCCCACGTGGGTTGTAACTATTGGAGGAAAGAAATGATGACATTGACGTCAGCGACGCTTCATTTTCTGCAAAAGCTGCCAACTGTTCAGGCCTCGGGGGACGTGCTGCCAACTCTGTCACTTTAGCATTAATTGCTTGATGGGTGACGAGCCGAAACGGGCGCATGGGTCCATATTGATTATGACGCATGGATCGGTGCTTTGTTGGGCACATCCATGCGGGGCGTTTGGTGATGATGGGCGCGTCTGTACGATATGCGGTGTCTAATCGGCGCATCCGTTTGCATGGCACATCTTTATTGGTCCGACTTTTGTGTTCTTTAAGTGCTTTAAATAGCCGTTTTGACTTGGCTGAATTCGAAGCGTCAGGTTCATCATAATTAGTGCAAATTTATTGCATGAAATTCGGAGAGCCCGCCACTTGGCGCATGGGTTTGATTTGTCCGGCCTATAAATAGTGGCAAGAAGAAAGTTTGCCTCTCGTTCTCTCACGTCTTCCCGAATGAACTTGTTTGCTCGAGCACATTCTGTTGACGAAATGCTCCCGAAGATGAAGATGCGACGCCTTGTCTTCATTCATGCAATCGTGAAGGTGACTGTTACATCCAAAAGTCGGGGTCGAGGGCTTCTGAGGCAGACGGGCCCGTTGCATCCAAAGATCGGGATACTCGAGCTCTGTCCTCATTATGATGGAAGAGCCGCAGATCGGAATTGCGGTGCTCCCGAATTTGTAGGCTATTTCTTCTGTCAGAGTGGGTGTTGCGCATTCTGGTTGTGTTGAAAGCCTCCTTTTGTCGCGGATCGATTGCGGTGCTCTCCTCTTCCTTGGGCTTTGGAGAGCTCTTCCTCCCGCTAGGGTGGGGTTGATCGCCCACTCTAGTTCTGCTCAATAAATGCTTCATTAGTCTAAGCATTCGATCGGATCGAAGTGGAGCGCATATGCTGAGACTTCATGATGCGCATAACTGAGACTCTGAAAAGATGCGCCTGACTGAGACGCTGAAGAGGTGCGCCTAGCTGAGATGCCGAAGTAAAGCGCCAGACTGAGAGGACATGGCGAGATGCGCCTAGCTGTAGACTTAGGATCTTTCTTTGTAGAAATTCTTCTTTGTAAAGTCTTTTTTAGACATGTAATAGACTTTTATATGAAATAAAAATCTTCTTTTAATGTCTATGCTTTTGCTGTTTGCTGTGCCAAGTACTTCGTTTGAGTTCCCTGGCGTATATTCTAAGTAGTATTTGAGCGCATAGGAATTCTGGCACATAGATGCGCCTTGAAATTCTATGCTCATACAAGACCCCCTTCAAAGTTTTTAAAACTTTTTGTCAAGTTTTGGAATACTTTGAATAAGAAGCATGAGGGTGCCTTTCAATGGGGCGCATGACTGTTCGGACGCATGTTTACTCCGCGCATCAGTGATGGGGCGCATGCTCCTTTTAGTTAATGCAAATGATAACGCTTCGAAGTAATCAAAAAGATCAATGATGATCTTTTTGGATTATTTGCAGTTATTATTTCGTAGAACCCCAAGCGGTTGCTAATGTCACTCCTTATCGGTTTTTGCGTATGCCCAAGCCTATAAATAGGCATCTGGTGGAGAGAGAGGATTCTTCTCCACTTTGCTTTCTTCTTTTCTAGAGTTCTTCTTTCGAAAAATCATAACTTCTTCTTTCACGAGATGGCCCCCAAGACTCCTCGCGGTGGTGCTGGCACGGGGAAGGAGCTTGCGGAGTTCGTCGAGGAGGACGCTCCTGTCACCATTGTGACTGCGGCCGACGTTCGGCCTGCGGTGACGGGTGGGAGTGATCTTCCAACTTTTTAGACGAGTTTGGAGCATATGGATGAGTTGCATCATGTTGCTGTGCCCTAACTCTTTATCGCCGACGCGCATGGACTTCTATCCTGATGATGCACTGAGGTTATTCTGCCGACGCGTATGGGTTTAGGCCCTGATTATGCGCCGAGGTTTTACTGCTGACGCGCATGGGTTTACACCCTGATGATGCACCGAAGCTTCACTGTTGACGTGCATGGGTTTAAACCCTGATGATGCGCCGAAGCTTCATCGCTGACGCACATGGGTTTAAACCCTGATGATGCACCGAAGCTTCATTGCTGACGCACATGGGTTTAAATCCTGATGATGCGCCGAAGCTTCACTGCTGACGTGCATGGGTTTAGACCCTGATGATGCGCCAAATCTTCACTGCTGACACGTATGGGTTCAGACCCTGATGATGCGTCAGGCTGCTTGACACACCCGATATTTTATCTTCTTAAAGCTTCTATGTTGCCTGACTTTTGTCTTTGCTGTGTCAGTGTCGATGACTATCCCTTTGCTGAATGAAGTCCTTCTGGATGCTTCTCTTTGCCAAATGAGAGTTGATTTCGACGAGCAGGTTATTAACGCCGCGAAGGCTGCTATCCTGTTGTATCAGCCTTCCGAGAGAATATTGCAAATCCGGGATTAGTCGCCTATTTTTCTCCATAGTATGATAGAGAGCGGTAAACTAAAATCTGCTGAGTCCGAGGGTACGACTTTCTTGAAACTTGCCTTTCTGTTTGGGGACCGCTTGACCTCCACCGAGGCGAAGGTACTGAAGATCAAGGAAGACTGGTTCTTCTCTACGAAGGGCATGGTTCTGTACATGCCGCAACTTGAACGCCAATTGCCACTGACGGCCTTCTACCGTTTGGCTTCCAAGAGAAGGATGCCATGGGAACTTACTCTTTCTCAATGAAGGGCAGTAGGGGGTACCCTTTCGATTGATGTTACTTTGAATCAAAGAGATACCTTGGCCGCCTCGCGAGCTGGGACCTCGTTCAGTTGTCGAACTTTGCTCCCTGGAAGCCTTTATAGTGATGTCCCTAATGACACCTTTGCCTTTGGTGCTTCGACCTTTGCGAATCGGATGCTAACATCGAAGGTTATATATTCGAAAGGTGGCTTTAGGGTTGAAGGTTGGTGTCATCACATGCCGAAGTGGGACGAGTTAACCCTTTGGGTGTTGCCGAAGTTCAAGGCTGAGCTTAAAGAGATTGGGCTGACTGCCGCTATCCGTGCCACACAGGCCGGCGTAGACCTCAACAAGCATATGTTCCTTGCACTCCTGGAAATGTTCAATACCCAGACTGGCACTTTCTTTACTCCAGTGGGAGAGTTGGGATTGGCTCTCCATGAGATGTACGAGGTGTCCAAGCTTCTCTGGGGCTCGGAACCGTACGAGGAATATTTCCCATCAAATGAAGAGATCCTTGTTCTGGAAAAGAAGGACCCAGAGATGATGGCTATTTTTAAAGAGATGGCAAGCCATCATTATCTGCTGCAATGGAAGGACAAAGGCAAGTCACAGCCTCATGTGACTACTTGGATAGATTATGTCTTCAAGCAGGACCTGGTGGACTATATGAAGGTTCGGTTTACGACTTCGCAGGGACTGAAGACCGCGAAAGTAACCTCCGAAAAGAGCAGACTAGGCGAGAAGGCTCCTCGTTCAAATGAGAGTGGCGAGGATGTATACAGCAGTTTCTGGCATTGCGTGCACCGGATGTCATCCAAGGCAGTGTTGATTGCATACTTGATGATATGGCTCTAGGACTGTGTGTTCTCAGGTGGGTCAGGCTCTACGGAGAGGGTGACCCGGAACCTTATTTTGTCAGCAGTGAAACTGGTTTTTGGTCGTCCTTTGGCTCTCCTCCCCGCGATGGTGTGTAACCTGCTGCGGAGTTTGAGGGATTTGCTGACGACGTGGTCCATGAGAGGGGCAGGAAAGACAACTTTTCCCGAGCTGAGCTACCATTCCATTATCTGATGGGATGGTTAATTCTGTATCACCCGAACGTGATGAGTCCGGGTCCTAAAGATGACCACATTGAAGGTGACGCCTTTATCTGTCGCTTCTATAAGAGGAAGTGGCTACACACCGACGTCCCTGTATATAGAAGAGTTTTGTATTATCTTCAGGGGTGGAAGATCATCAAGGTCAGCCCCATCTTCAAAAATTTCGAGGCTGACCAAGATTTGGAAGACTCCGGTGAGGATGCGATCACTCTGCCGAAATGGGGGTTTCGTTGGTTGCAGAGTATTCGACCTTCCAACTTGGTCTACCGCAACCAGAATAAGTGTTATCTGGAGCCATATCTGCCGAGCCGATTTGCTCGCCAGTTTGGTTACACCTAGCTAATGTTACGGAACCCCAGTAACAGTCTGGGGTTTGCTGGAAGTTTACTGGATGGAGCCCGGGGTTGGCAATATTATAATATCGGGTGCACTGGGGTTCGTTTCAATACACTAGTTCACAACCCTCGGCCACAGATCCTGTATTCGGCCGTTAAGCTGTATTGTGCCATGAATACTGTGCCTCCTGATTATGATAGGGAGACTAGTTTCATCATTAGAACTTAGCTAGAGGCTACGAAGAACATGTTGGCAGCGGCCCGGTTATATCATCCACCAGAGTTGGCAGGATATCGGGCTGCTGCTGCAGAGTCAATGGGAGGTACTCGGGAAGATCCCCTAGCTAGAAAAAGGCGGGCTGACGCAGAAGCCGGTTCGTCTGCACCAAAAAGGTCGAGAAAAGCGACGACTCAAAAGGTGGGGGTTACGGGAGTGCCGCCTGTAATGCCAATGAAATCAGTTTCTGCTGAGGTAACGACGTTCCCCATAATCTGGCTCCTTCTATCATTTTTGTGACATATGCTTTCCTTTTGTAGGAACCGTTGAATAAGAAAACCCGGGTTTCGAAATCGGGCGTCAGTAAACCGAAGGAGGTGGCGAGCTCTTCTGACGAGCGCATTCCTCCGATTGTAGCGTGTCACGCCCCAGAACCAGAATACTGGAGAGCAGGGGACTGACTCAGCCAGCTACGTATTATGGGTAGATGAATACCGTATAATACGATCAATGCTGTCTACAAGACGAGGGGGTGCATACTACATGAAAGTCTCACTATGGTCACTTCACATCTATTGTCTCAATCATTCAAACAAGAAACAAAAATAGAGAACATATAAGATAAAGCAGTAAGGCATCCCAAACGCTTAGTCAAAATGTTCTTTGATATCTGGCTTTACAAAACATAGCCAGATGATATAGCAAGGCATACACAATTGTTATCAGCTGCAGCCTGACTTAGTTATAATTATGTAAAAGTAAGTACAAGACGATCCGACTAACATGTCGGTGCCAAACGGCAAGGTATAAAGTAGATAACAAAACGAGCGGGGAAGTAAGAAACCCACTCGAGTCCTCCTGCGATCATCCCTCTAGTGTTGACCATCTTGGAGGTAGAAGTAAGCTGAGTCCTCGGGAACCGGCTCTAAATCTGGCCATGCAAAACCAGAGAGGTTAGACCTCTAATAGCAAGTATCACAAGGAAGCACGACATGAGAACTAAAACCAGTAATGAGAAATATGATAAATAGATCTCTGCTTGCCACTAGGATTCTCATAATATCACGACACTTCGAACCAACCTCCCAACCAAACAAGGACAGAAGTTGGCCCGTCATGTCCTGACATTCTGATCATCTTAGTTAGGCAACAGAGTAGGTACAGTACACAAACAAATCAATTTAAACGGCCATTCAACTACTACGGCTTGCTACTGTGTGTTCCAAGTTGTCCTGGAATTATGCAATAAAAGATTCCTCAGTTCTCACTATGTGCAAGCAAGGCTAGTTTACCCAGTCAATCAATTACGCCAATCATGAATTAGACGAGTCCCAGCAGGACGCCCGTCATCAATATATAATATACAATAAATAATATAACCAGATACCGCTCCGTACCCGTGTGGCAGGTTTGCAGTATCTGTGTACTACACCAAAATAGCTAATTAGGAACACTAAATGTATTTCAATCTGGAACGCCTATTTAGTGTGCCTAGTGTTCGAAACGGAAGAAAACTGTGCCAAAATTAAAAAAATGTTCTAAATATTATAGTTTCATTTTTAATAAAAATATTTAGTTTGGAGAACACACAAACCATTCCAAAATCGTTCCAAATGATAAAAAAATCAAATCACGTGAGGTCACGTGACCTTAACAAAGCATCCAGCCCCCTTTTCTCCAATATGGCACACATAATCCTAAATTTATTAACTGGTGACCCCTAGCAACCCAAACCCTAATCCGCTCGTTCTCCAACCCTCTCCGCGACCCTAACTCTCTCTTTCGGGACCCCTAGCAACCCCAACCCTAATCCGCTCGTTCTCCTACTCTTTCCGCTCTCGTCTCGTCGCGTCCGCGGGCGAGGATGTAAAGCCGGTGATCGACGTCGACGGCGGAGGCGACGTCGGCGGAGGCGACGTCGGCGGAGGCGAAGGTTTCGGTAAAGGAGGAGGAGGAGGAGGAAAGGGAGAGGGAGAGGAGGAGCCGAAGAAGAAGAGCGGGATGTCGATGTCGCAGAAGCTAACCCTCGGCTACGCCACCCTGCTCGGAGGTACTCAATATCGGTTTTCGTATCGTGTCCGACACAACTCTAGACGCGGTACCTTTTTTCGAATTAGTACATATGTTAACTGAAACAACTCTCATTATTATTTAGGTTTGGCTTATAAGCACATCTCTAGGTAGAACTGGAAGTTCAATTATATGGATATTGTTAGAATTTAACATACTTGTTGTGACTGACTTGTGCCGGTATTTGTAAAAGTCGAAAGGATCAAATTGAGTGATGACTGTTGTTTCGGGTTAGTACTACTAGCCAGAAGTTTGCAGCACTTGGATGGTAGTCCCCCTGGATTTTGAGGGGCGGAGGGTAGTTAAATTTTGACAAAAAATCAATCATATTGAGAACAACCGTTAACCTTTAGTTTTAATAACGAAATTATATTCCTACTGTATTTAATCTATTCGCTTTCTATTGTGTTAATCCAGAAAGATGTGCATATGGGCTCTTGACAACAAAAAATGTTATGATACAATGTTCTGATATGATTTGCCCTCTCTTGTAATACAATCGGTCAATTAATCTCCAACTGGAAGTACACTTATGAGGTATTGAGAGCGGTCTGTCTATATTTGAAATCTGCAAAAAATTGTCCTTGTAATAATATTGCATTGTGTTTGATGTAGATCCTCACACTGGTATAGGGCTTCTGAGGTGCTTCTTGGGGCCACCCATTACTCGCCTCCGGTCGATATTTGGTCTGTTGGTTGCATATTTGGTAGGTACCGACTCCCTCCTCATTGTTCTTACACTCTTCTTGTACATTACTCATATTCACTCTTCTGCCAATCTGTAATTGTGTGTGTGTGTATCCTCAGATGTTTGTTTCCTTTGCTTAATGTTTGTTGTACAGAGGATGTTGGTTAGACAGATTTTGGTGTAGTGCAGAATAAGACTTGCACAACACTCTCTCACTTCTCTTTCATCTGCATCTTGTGGCCAGGGTGAGTTCTAAGTCGTATTTTCATGTTTGTCTCCATATGTTAAAAAGTTTAATTCTTTCGTCTGCATTCTTCCGCTCTCATTTTTGGTGTGCCCCTTGGCCTACTAAAATATTCTGGTGAGACTCTGGATGAGATTCTTATATACTTCAGACATCTTTAGATTTGGAATATGAGGATTGCTTGCTTGGTTGGTCTAAATAGTACTTCCATGGTGCTGTGCTGCTACATCAATATGGATCAAACTTGAAAAGTTCTATCTACTAGTGTTAAAATGTTATGATACAATTTTTTGATATAATTTGCCCTCTCTTGTAATACAATCGGTCAATTAATCTCCAACTGGAAGTACACTCATGAGGTATTGAGAGCGGTCTGTCTATATTTGAAATCAGCAAAAATTTGTCCTTGTAATAATATTGCATTGTGTTTGATGTAGATCCTCACACTGGTATAGGGCTCCTGAGGTGCTTCTTGGGGCCACCCATTACTCGCCTCCGGTCGATATCTGGTCTGTTGGTTGCATATTTGGTAGGTACCGACTCCCTCCTCATTGTTCTTACACTCTTCTTGTACATTACTCATATTCACTCTTCTGCCAATCTATAATTGTGTGTGTGTGTGTGTATTCTCAGATGTTTATTTCCTTTGCTTAATGTTTGTTGTACAGAGGATGTTGGTTAGACAGATTTTGGTGTAGTACAGAATAAGACTTGCACAACACTCTCTCACTTCTCTTCCATCTGCATCTTGTGGCCAGGGTGAGTTCTAAGTCGTATTTTCATGTTTGCCTCCATATGTTAAAAAGTTCAATTCTTCCGTCTGCATTCTTCCGCTCTTATTTTTGGTGTGCCCCTTGGCCTACTAAAATATTCTGGTGAGACTCTGGATGAGATTCTTATATACTTCAGACATCTTTAGATTTGGAATATGAGGATTGCTTGCTTGGTTGGTCTAAATAGTACTTCTATGGTGCTGTGCTGCTACATCAATATGGATCAAACTTGAAAAGTTCTATCTACTAGTGTTAAAATGTTATGATACAATGTTCTGATATGATTTGCCCTCTCTTGTAATACAATCGGTCAATTAATCTCCAACTGGAAGTACACTCATGAGGTATTGAGAGCGGTCTGTCTATATTTGAAATCTGCAAAAATTTGTCCTTGTAATAATATTGCATTGTGTTTGATGTAGATCCTCACACTGGTATAGGGCTCCTGAGGTGCTTCTTGGGGCCACCCATTACTCGCCTCCGGTCGATATCTGGTCTGTTGGTTGCATATTTGGTAGGTACCGACTCCCTCATTGTTCTTACACTCTTCTTGTACATTACTCATATTCACTCTTCTGCCAATCTGTAATTATATTGGAGAGTCCCATGTTCTTACAAGTAATAGAGATGTTAACAGACTACAAGGTGAACGGTGAATCAATATTATAGATGAACCATGTGTTCCACTTCTTCCCGACTACAATGTGAACGATGAATCAATTCAATTCCTCAGCTTGATCTGATGCTTCACAACCCTTGGAGATGGAACACATACCTACTTCACACTTGTTTTTTTTTTCGCTAGAGGTCAGAGCCATCACATCTGTCGACCTGAGCGAGGGAGAGGGACGGGGCTATATATCCCATGTGGACGTGTGCCAGTATGGGATATCTTCATGAGTTAATTAGTTGAACCTTTCTATATTTCGTACGTATTTTAGTAATTATTTTCGTTCTTTTAAAAATAAAAAATATTTTTTTTAGCTGCTTAATTTTTCACATATTTTTTTCTATGTACCAAAAATATACAACTAATTAACTTTATAAATTAAGAAGGTGTTTTTTATTTTTAGAATAATGACAGTTATCAAAATATGTACAAACTATAGGAGGAGTACAACTAATTAAATTTATTTTCACATCAAAATTCTTGTATGAGTCTTTTCGATGGCAAACTCAGAAAGAAGCGTTATGGAAAAAGATTGAAAATTAGATTATATATCTCCGAGGATCCAGATGTTCCTTTGGCTGCAGGATGGATGCCATGCAGAAGTTATCAGACTTGGTGGTAGTGTACTATGGGACATATGGAAGATAAGATGTGCTTGTATTTTCCGCAAAAGAGACTCCAAAGCCTAGAAACGCCGTCAAACTTGCCTATGTTAGTGTCTGTTTGGTAAACCATAAATAGTGGAAAATATGAATTTGTAATTTTAAATATAAATTTTATATAGGAATTCATTCACTTTCTTGTCCCTCTAATAGGAAACAAATGAGTTTGGTTGGATAGGAAAGTAAAAAATGGGAAGTGAAAGATTAAACAAATGTGTTAGGTTGAGATAGGAAAGTGAAAGTGGAAAGTGGAAAAGTGGAAAGTGGAAAGCGGATTCTGGAGTTATTTAGAGATTAGGTTGTAGTTAGCACATAAGGTTGTAATGGACTTTTTTCATTCATGGAAATTTTGAAGAAATTTATTGAGTTTTGCTGCATAGCCTTGCTTGGTGTTATTTCTTTTTCTTTAGCCTTTTTATTTTAAACCTTAAGTCCCTGCCACTCATCCAAACCCTGGACTTGTGGGCATTGAGGGTTAAATCTTTACTTCAATGGTCATAAACACTATCAAGTTGACTCGGTTGACAGTCGGACATAAAAACTGTCAATTCTATTTCGGAGCTTTTTCGTACTCTATAGCCGACCCCATTGAGAAGGATTGGATGATGATTTATCTTTAAATTGCATATGTTATATACAAGCGTCCATTGCTGCTCGTATGTACTCTTGATGTGTTCAGTAGTGGAACAAATCAACAAATAGGATGGTGGGAGGTCATGGTCACCAGCAGGTATCATGAGCAATAGCCTCCAGCAGGAATCTTAATTCTAAGATGATAGAACATGATACATGTGTAGATGAGCTACTGAAGCAAGAACATTAAAGTTGTATGCTCGCCTATCATGCAGGTATCTAACTTTATATTGGCATGGATTTTAGCAAGAAAACGTGTGCTTCCTTTATTTCCAAGTGTAAACAGGATCTCTAAATGGAAATTGCTCTTAATCTCCTATGCATAATTAACTAGCAAGTACAAACAAGTTAGATTTTAAGATGAGCTATTTAAGTTCGTATCTGTTATGACAATAAATATATACAAATTTTAGATGGACATAATACAAAAATGCCATCACATTAAAGTTCATTGTGGAGGTTTCTTATGGGGAATGTGCAGTTTAAAATGTGACTCTATTTATCATTATGCAATGTGAAGAATGTTCAGTTTATGAAGCTCTGATACTACAGTTTAGAAAATGAGAAGAATAATGACTATGGTACTGCACTGTGAAGAATATGCAATTTAGGAACTAGTTATGACTGTGATACTGAAATGAGAAGAATAACTATGATGCTGTAATGTTCTGATACTATAATGTGCATCTTAGAATAGCTCCAGAACTGAATTTCATGGTTATTGTGAAATGTTTAATTTCTTAACACAAAGTAACATTGGATATTAATTTTAGTACTATACGAGGTTTTCTTTCAATTTATTCATGGAGTTGTGGATTCTTAATTTGCAGGTTGTAAAAATGGGAAAGGACCAAAAAAAGTATCAAAAGCTAGTGGTTCTGGAGGAAGCTCTCAAGGAGGACATCAAAGTGGTTTCTAAAAGAATTTATGCAAATGCAAATGCATCCAGGGCCTACGCTCACTAATAAGAACATCAAGTGTTAAAGTCTCAAATTATTTTAACAGCTCTCAGATTTTGTTTTTTGGTGTGGTAGACAACTTGTATTAAACTTAAAATGTTTATGTAAGACATTTGGCTACTTTGTGTATGTAGCTTCAACATTATCTATTCAACATTTATAAGTTCTCAAGATGATTATAAGATTGTGTCAATTGTTATTTTTTCTTATAAAATTTCTTGGAGCGCTACAGGTTCATAGTATCTGTGCTAGCAATATATTGTTTGAAGCCACGTGTGCAATTTCAAATAATGTGGATATATATATATATATATATATATATATATATATATATATATATATATATATATATATATATTGAAAACTGGAATACTTTTTAGGTGTTCCAAAATTTGGCGCAAAAGGTATTCTGGGATACTATTCTTAGGAACGCATTTCTAATGTTCCAAAATTGGAACTCTTTTTAGCCGTTCCAATAAGTGGGAGAAACGTAATTTGGAATGTTTTGTTGGAACTCTTTTTTGGAACGCTTTTATGGTGTTGCAATATTGGAACACCATAAAAGCGTTCCAATAAATGTTTACTGGAACATCTTTATTCCGTTCCAACAAATCTGGCAGCCCATAAATAGGCACGGAATATAGGTGTGCCTAAAATTATTTGGAATGGAATTTTAGCGTTCCAAAATGACCTTTTTGGTGTAGTGGTGGGGACCAGCCGACCTGTCGGGCACTTAATAGTCCCAAGAGGGCTGCCATGTAAGAACTCGGGAATCCATTCTCTCCATGCAATTATTATTTTATTTAACTTAATAATCTCTATGTTGAGTGAAATCCCATGTCGTGGATCATGGTTATTCAAATGAGTACGTTCGTACGGGGTACGATATGCGCAACTCTACAACGATACACGTGCGACTAGGTTGTAGGTCTTACATAGCGTAATGCAACAATCAAATCTAACCACGAAATAATCATGCCTTGACCATAAAGTACACATGCTGCTTTTGTAGAAAAATAAATAAATAAATAATTAATTAGATTGAAGCATGCATGTGTCTGTATGTCGAGATTCGGGATTAGCCAGTCGATTACAATAGTTCATAGTTAATATGAACGTGTCTCATTCATTCAATTCAATAAGACGACTAACCAGTCTCTCAGTTCCAACTAGGAACACGTGATCAATTATTAGTAAAATTGCCCATCAATGTTAATTTGTACCAAGGCATGAAAGTCAACTATTATAGAGCAAGTAGAAAAACCAAGGTTAGATTACGCCAAGGTTGGTCTATGACCAAGTCAGGCTACGCTCAAGTCAGGTACGACTCCTTACTATCCAAGCCAGCGTACGCAAGACATACGCTTCCAAAAGACAGCGTATGAACTCCATACGACTCCTTACTATCCAAGCCAGCGTACGCAAGTCATACACTTCCAAAAGGCAGCGTATGAACTCCATACGACTCCTTACTATCCAAGCCAGCGTACGCAAGTCATACGCTTCCAAAAGGCAGCGTATGAACTCCATACGACTCCTTACTATCCAAGCCAGCGTACGCAAGTCATACGCTTCCAAAAGGCAGCGTATGAACTCCATACGACTCCTTACTATCCAAGCCAGCGTACGCAAGATATACGCTTCCAAAAGGCAGCGTATGAACTCCATACGACTCCTTACTATCCAAGCCAGCGTACGCAAGTCATACGCTTCCAAAAGGCAGCGTATGAGCTCCATACTGCGCTGCGCTAAAGAGCGCGCAAAGCTCAGTGACGCAAGCTAAAAAGCTCGTGTACTGCTCACTATCTTCTCCAAAACAGCAAGATCTCCATGGCTTGAACCCAAGGCTTCGAAAGTCCATAACTTGGTCAAAATAAGTCCAAATCCAACTTTTCAAAGGTCAAAATTGGGTAGAATAAAATTCCCTACAGCATGGAATCATCAAAACTTAAAAACAAAGAAGTTTGATAGATCAAAACCACCAAAATCAGAAAATAACTCATTTCTAGATCTACAAAAATTAAGACTTCGAAATGAAAAATGCCAAGTTCTAAACTCTCTTAGGATCATGAGAGGAAGATAAATGAACTATAAAAACATGGGTTCTCATGGAAAGCAAGTTGTACTTGCCTACGGTTTGGTAGGTGGAGGGAGTGATGAGGAAGAAGAAGAAGAGTGATGGTGATGGAAAAATAATGAAGAGAGAGAAAGGGGGGTTGGCTTTAAATGAAAAGGTGGTGGTAGGTGGGGGTGTTAGGTTTGGTTCATGATGAACCAACTAACTAAACCAAACCAAGCCGAACCCAAAGTCTAGCTAAAGCAGAGAAATAAAAGCAGAAAATAAAATGCAGATAATTAATTAACATAAATTTAAAGGAATTTAAATACAGGATAATACATGATAAATATTAAATAAATATATTTGAGTAGTACATGTATAAAAATACGTATTCTGGGAATGGGGAGTGACATCTCTACCCTCCTTAGAAAAATTCAGTCCTCAGAATTTCAAATCCAAGCAGGATAGAAACATCGGGGCTAAACTAATCTAAGTACAAGCAATTCAATCAAGCAATCATTTTACAATGTCCATAGCAAGTAACATATCTATATTTAACAATCTACGATATCAAGCAATTCTACCCAAAAGGTGATAAGCATGAGGAATCAAGACAATTAAGGTACACAGAAAAAGATATACCTTGTGAGCCAAACAGGTGTGGATACCGTGATCGGATATCATCCTCACGTTCCCACGTTGACTCTCCCAAAAAGTGATGACCCCAAGCAACCCGGACAAGGTTAATTGTTCGGTTCTTGAGTATCTTCTCTCTTCGGTCCAAGATGGACACAGGCTGCTCCTCGTAAGACAGGTTGGTACCAACAACCAGTTCTGAATGATCGAAGATATGGCTGGGGTCCGATACATACCTTCGTAATTGAGATACATGAAATACGTCATGCACCTCTCGTAACGAAGGTGGAAGGGACAAACGATAAGCAATATCGCCTACCATATTAAGAATAACAAATGGGCCTACGTATCGTGGACTCAACTTCCCGCGAACGCCAAATCTAATGACCCCACGGGTAGGTGAGATCCGCAAGAACACGTGGTCCCCAACAGAAAACTCTAGCGGCCTACGATGCTGGTCCGCCCAATGATGATGTCGATCATGCGCAACACGAAGTCGCTCTCTAATTCCCTTAATCACTTCAACCGTCTGGATAATCATTTCTGGGCCTAGCATCTTCCTTTCTCCGATATCATCCTATGCTAGTGGCGATCTACACTTCTTACCATATAGTGCCTCAAATGGCGCCATCTGGATACTGGCTTGATAACTGTTGTTGTATGAGAACTCAACTAAGTACAGGTGGCTTTTCCCAGATCCTCTAAAATCCAGAATGCAAGCTCGCAACATATCTTCCAAAGTCTAAATTGTCCTTTCTGATTGCCCGTCCGTCTGCGGATGGTAAGCCGTGCTAAATCTTAACTTGGTACCCAGACTATGATGCAAGCTCTTCCAAAAATATGATATAAAGCGGGTATCTTGGTCTGACACAATACTGACAGGGACTCCATGCTGCCTGACTATCTGTTGCATATACAACTCTGCCAACTTTTCTATAGATTGCTCTACTCTGAAAGGAAGAAAATGTGCTACCTTTGTAAGCCGGTCCACTATTACCCAAATGGCATCTTTACCACTTGGCGATCTCGGTAAACCGGTCACAAAGTCCATTGTAATATGCTCCTACTTCCATTCCGGGATAGGAAGTGGTTGCAATAATCTAGCTGGCCTCTGTTGTTCTGCCTTCGCTTGCTGACATACCAAGCAACGGGAAATAATCTAGCTATCTCCCTCTTCATCCCGTTCCACCAGAAGTGCTGCTTGATATCTTGGTACATCTTGGTCCCTCCAGGATGTATAGAATACTGGGAACTGTGAGCTTCTGCCATAACTTTCTGTCTGATATCTCCACTAGGCACACATAGACGTGATCCAAACCTAAGTGTACCGTCTTCGTAGATTTTCAACTCCTTTCTGAGTCCTGACTCACATTCTGCTCTAAGCTTCTGAATCCTTGGGTCTTGTGCCTGAGCTGCCTTGGTCCTATCTACCAAGTCAGATTGGACTTGTAGACTTGCCAGAACTCCTACATCCTTAGGAAGTATAACTTCTATGCCCATTTCCTGAAGGTCTTCTAAGATATGCCTCTGTGTTGTCAACATAAATGTGCCGCCCCTTCTGCTGAGAGAGTCTGCTACCACATTAGCCTTGCCTGGATGATATTGAAGCTCCACGTCATAATCCTTGATCAGTTCTAACCATCTTCTCTGTCTCATGTTTAGCTCCTTCTGAGTAAAGATGTACTTTAGACTTTTATGGTCTGTGTACATGTCCACTCGGCCACCATATAAGTAATGCCTCCATAGCTTCAAAGCAAATACTACTGCCGCCAACTCCAAATCATGAGTTGGGTAATTCTTCTCGTGGTCCCGAAGCTGCCTAGATGCATATGCTATCACCTTTCCGTGCTGCATGAGGACACATCCAAGTCCTTTACCTGACGTATCACAATATACGGTAAAATCTCCGGGTCCAACTAGCAATGTAAGAATAGGCGCTGATATCAACTTCTGCTTCAAATTCTCAAACGATGACTGGCATTCTGCCGACCAGACAAATGGCACATCCTTCCATGTCAAGCGGGTCATGGGTGCTGAAAGTCTTGCAAAATCTGACACAAATCTTCTGTAATATCCTGCCAATCCTAAGAAACTCCGTACATCAGCTACGGTCTTGGGTACTGGCCAACTCTCTACTGCTTCTATCTTCTTGGGATCCACTGCTACTCCAGCTCCTGATACGATATGACCCAAAAATGAAATGTGATCCGTCCAGAACTCACACTTGCTGAGCTTGGCATACAACTGGTTCTCTCTCAGAACCTGCAACACTTTCCTGAGGTGGTCTTCATGCTCCTCTTCATTAGTAGAATACACAAGAATGTCGTCGAGAAATACTACGACAAACTGATCTAAATACGACATAAAGATGCGGTTCATCAAATCCATGAATATTGCTGAAGCATTGGTCAAACCAAACGGCATTACCAAGAATTCATAATGCCCATACTTCGACTTGAATGCTGTCTTGGAAATATCCTCCTTCCGAACCCTCACTTGGTGATACCCTGAACGAAGATCTATCTTGGAGAAAACTCTAGCTCTGCTCAACTGATCAAACAAGTCGTCGATCCTGGGTAGTGGATACTTGTTCTTTACTGTTGCCGCGTTAAGCTTCCTGTAGTCGATACACAATCTGGATGATCCATCCTTCTTCCCCACAAGTACCACTGGTGCTGCCCATGGCGATATGCAGGCTTGGATAAAGTTCTTCTCCTTCAGTTCCTCTATGTGCTGATATACCTTGGCCTGCTCTGAATCTGCCATTCTGTAAACCCGATCTGATATCGGTTTAGTCCCAGGTGCCAATTCTATACTGAACTCAATATCTCTAACCGGTGGCAGACCGAGAAGTTCTTCGGAAAATACGTCTAGAAATTCTTCAACTACCTTCGGAACCTGAACTTCTTCCATTGCCGTTATTACTCCTTGCTCTTGCTGAGTTGCCTCTGATCTGACTAAGGTGAATCTCTTCATGCCCGAAATATCAAAAGATACACTCCCACTATGACAATCTATTGTCGCATGACTGTCTTTCAGCCAGTCCATGCCTAAGATAACGTCGAAATTTCCAACAAAAAATTCTATCAACCGGGCGGGTAAGGAATGCCCGCAAACTACAACGCTACATGCCAAAATAACTCTACTAACTCCTACGAGCCCATTACCAGTGAGTATATTCAACCTCCCTGGCAATGCCTCGAACTCCATTCCTAGCCGTGTCGCAAATTGTACAGATATAAATGAGTGGGATGCTCCCGAATCAAACAATGCTACTGCGGGATATGAGGCGACGAGAATGTTACCTGCCACGACATCTTCTGACGCTAATGCCTCTTCCAAAGACAGAGTGAATGCCTGCCCTCGACCTCCTTGCTGGTTCCCATGTTGCGGCCTAGCCTGGTGCTGCTGCTGGCCCCTTCCCTGATGATGCTGGGGTGGTCTATGCTGGTGTTGCTGCATCGGCGGTCCCTGCTGCCGAAACATCTGAGCCTGCGGCATTAACGGACGCTGTGCCAACGGTCTCACTGCTACCACTGGTCCTCGATACTGTCCTGCTCCTGGTGCTGGCAGAGCAGGAAACTGCTGCACTGGTCCTCCTGACCTTGAATTCATGGGACATGTGGTAACCCGATGATCTGGATTTCCACATATCAAACACTGTCCGTTCAATGTTCGACACACATCTCTAGTGTGCCCCATCTTTCCACAATAAGTGCAGCCCGCAGGGGGTTGCTGGTTCTTCCTTGGTTGTTGCTGCTGCTGCCTGGGTGGTGGTGTTGGCCCCCGTATCGCCATATCGTGGATACGAATGCCAGGGGATGGTGCTGTTGTTCGGGGCGCTGCTCCCCCTCCTCCTTTAATCTGACTGTGGGATCTCTTCTGACCTCCAGTCCTTGCCGCAAGCCTCTGAATGGTGATTTCATGCCTGCGGGTTGCCGTCAATACTTTGTCAAAAGTCTGGTAGTTGTGCCCCTCTATCAATTGCAAGAGCTCAAGATAAAACCCTTGCTGGAACCTCATCGCCCTCTGGCGCTCCGTTACTACCATCTCTGGGGCAAACCTACTCAATCTGCAGAACTCCGCTGCGTACGCATCTACAGTCTTGCCAGCCTGTCTGAGGTTGATAAACTTCTGTTGTAGCTCAAATTGTGCCACAACTCCATAATACTTCGTCTTGAACCTTGCAGTAAAATCGTCCCAAGCAACAGGACGTCTGATACCTACTTCCTCTGATTCCCACCAATCACGTGCGAGATCCTGAAGTAACAACTTTACT
This sequence comes from Iris pallida, assembly GCA_029216955.1. Taxonomy (NCBI): domain Eukaryota; kingdom Viridiplantae; phylum Streptophyta; class Magnoliopsida; order Asparagales; family Iridaceae; genus Iris; species Iris pallida. The sequence continues at coordinate 982,474 of JANAVB010040420.1, read as the reverse complement.
AGATCCACACGTTCTTCTGCCGGCACCTTAGCGGCTGTCAGAATAGCCTCAATATCCTTAAGCCATGTATCTGCTGAGATGGCATCCTCCGTGCCTTCGAAACGGCGGGGGTTGTACTTGCAAAACCGGGCTGACGCTCCTGAATCTGTCCTTGCCCCTCTTTCCAATGCCGTCTATAATCCTTTGTTGAGTAGTATATTCTGCTCTTGTAACTGAGCGTACATGCGCTACTGGGCTAACATCTGGTGTTGCTGAGTAGCCATCATCCCTCTCATGATCTCCAGAAGGGTTGGTGTGTCCAATTCCACAGGGGTAGGTGGAACTATTGGTGGTGTTGGAACCTCCGGATACTGCGGTCCAACTGCTGGTTCTACTATCACCTCTTCTTGAATAGTCTCATGAAGTGGTTCTGACCCTTGTTGCTGACCAACCTGGTCAGGTTATCCATGCTGCCCTTGTTGTTGTTGCCCAATCCTGACAGATGCGGACGAGGTGCCCCTAAGAAAAGGGACAAGAAAACCATCAAACGACCGGACAGGAAAGATAAATGAAGTCAAGGGATACTGGAATGTCAAGATAGAATTGAGAACAACGAATCATGAGATCAAGGGGGAACGTGTGTGATTGAGACATCCTACAAATCAAAATACCCCACAAGTCTGAAATCAGACCTGCATGGGCCACCACTAAAACCTTGTCACGCCCCAGAACCAGAATACTGGAGAGCGAGGGAATGACTCAGTCAGCTACGTATTACGGGTAGATGAATACCGTATAGTACGATCAATGTTGTCTACAAGACGAGGGGGTGCATACTACATGAAAGTCTCACTATGGTCACTTCACATCTATTGTCTCAATTATTCAAACAAGAAACAAAAATAGAGAACATATAAGATAAAGCAGTAAGGCGTCCCAAACGCTTAGTCAAAATATTCTTTGATATCTGGCTTTACAAAACATAGCCAGATGATGTAGCAAGGCATACACAATTGTTATCAGCTGCAGCCTGACTTAGTTATAATTATATAAAAGTAAGTACAAGACGATCTGACTAACATGTCGGTGCCAAACGGCAAGGTATAAAGTAGATAACAAAACGAGCGGGGAAGTAAGAAACCCACTCGAGTCCTCCTGCGATCATCCCTCTAGTGTTGACCATCTTGGAGGTAGAAGTAAGCTGAGTCCTCGGGAACCGGCTCTAAATCTGGCCATGCAAAACCAGAGAGGTTAGACCTCTAATAGCAAGTACCACAAGGAAGCACGACATGAGAACTAAAACCAGTAATGAGAAATATGATAAATAGATCTCTGCTTGCCACTAGGATTCTCATAACATCACGACACTTCGAACCAACCTCCCAACCAAACAAGGACAGAAGTTGGCCCGTCATGTCCTGACATTCTGATCATCTTAGTTAGGCAACAGAGTAGGTACAGTACACAAACAAATTAATTTAAACGGCCATTCAACTACTACGGCTTGCTACTGTGTGTTCCAAGTTGTCCTGGAATTATGCAATAAAAGATTCCTCAATTCTCACTATGTGCAAGCAAGACTAGTTTACCCAGTCAATCAATTGCGTCAATCATGAATTAGACGAGTTCCAGCAGGATGCCCGTCATCAATATATAATATACAATAAATAATATAACCAGATACCGCTCCGTGCCCGTGTGGCAGGTTTGCAGTATCTGTGGGGACCAGCCGACCTGTCGGGCACTTAATAGTCCCAAGAGGGCTGCCATGTAAGAACTCGGGAATCCATTCTCTCCATGCAATTATTATTTTATTTAACTTAATAATCTCTATGTTGAGTGAAATCCCATGCCGTGGATCATGGTTATTCAAATGAGTACGTTCGTACGGGGTACGATATGCGCAACTCTACAACGATACCCGTGCGGTTAGGTTGTAGGTCTTATATAGCGTAATGCAACAATCAAATCTAACCACGAAATAATCATGCCTTGACCATAAAGTACACATGCTGCTTTTGTAGAAAAATAAATAAATAAATAATTAGATTGAAGCATGCATGTGTCTGTATGCCGAGATTCGGGATTAGCCAGTCGATTACAATAGTTCATAGTTAATATGAACGTGTCTCATTTATTCAATTCAATAAGACGACTAACCAGTCTCTCAGTTCCAACTAGGAACACATGATCAATTATTAGTAAAATTACCCATCAATGTTAATTTGTACCAAGGCATAAAAGCCAACTATTATAGAGCAAGTAGAAACACCAAGGTTAGATTACGCCAAGGTTGGTTTATGCCCAAGTCAGGCTACGCTCAAGTCAGGTACGACACCTTACTATCCAAGCCAGCGTACGCAAGACATACGCTTCCAAAAGGCAGCGTATGAACTCCATACGACTCCTTACTATCCAAGCCAGCGTACGCAAGTCATACACTTCCAAAAGGCAGCGTATGAACTCCATACGACTCCTTACTATTCAAGCCAGCGTACGCAAGTCATACGCTTCCAAAAGGCAGCGTATGAACTCCATACGACTCCTTACTATCCAAGCCAGCGTACGCAAGACATACGCTTCTAAAAGGCAGCGTATGAACTCCATACGACTCCTTACTATCCAAGCCAGCGTACGCAAGTCATACGCTTCCAAAAGGCAGCGTATGAGCTCCATACTACGATGCGCTAAAGAGCGCGCACAGCTCAGTGATGCAAGCTAAAAAGCTCGCGTACTGCTCACTATCTTCTCCAAAATAGCAAGATCTCCATGGCTTGAATCCAAGGCTTCGAAAGTCCATAACTTGGTCAAAATAAGTCCAAATCTAACTTTTCAAAGGTCAAAATTGTGTAGAATAAAATTCCCTACAGCATGAAACCATCAAAACTTGAAAACAAAGAAGTTTGATAGATCAAAACTACCAAAATCCAAAAATAACTCATTTCTAGATCTACAAAAATTAAGACTTCGAAATAAAAAATGTCAAGTTCTAAACTCTCTTAGGATCATGAGAGAAAGATAAATGAACTATAAAAACATGGGTTCTCATGGGAAGCAAGTTGTACTTGCCTACGGTTTGGTAGGTGGAGGGAGTGATGAGGAAGAAGAAAAAGAGTGATGGTAAAGGAAAAATAATAAAGAGAGAGAAAGGAGGGTTGGCTTTAAATAAAAAGGTGGTGGTAGGTGGGGGTGTTAGGTTTGGTTCATGATGAACCAACTAACTAAACCAAACCAAGCCGAACCCAAAGTCTAGCTAAAGCAGAGAAATAAAAGCAGAAAGTGAAATGCAGATAATTAATTAACATGAATTTAAAGGAATTTAAATACAGGATAATACATGATAAATATTAAATAAATATATTTGAGTAGTACATGTATAAAAATATGTATTCTGGGAACGGGGAGTGACATAGCGTCTCCCGTAGAGGAGAATCCTGACAATGTCATTCCTGCGGAGATTTTAGTATCTCTAGATTATGTTGGAAGAGAAGATGAGGATGAAGCAGTTCCCGGGAGGGTGCAAGCCGTCGTGGAGGCCTTTAGCATTACGGACCCAGCAGATACGAGGCTTCCAGATGAGGAAGTGGAGTGGAGTTCGTCCTCTTCGGATGACGTTCCTCCAGAGATGAGTGAGCCTGTCGCGGGAGCAACATACATGATTAAAACAGAGGAGAGGGCTGATTTCTCTCCTTGTTATGATGAGGGGAGGTCGGCTGCAGCGTTGCCGAACCCTACCCCAGACTCAGCAGCGGAGGCTGAGGTAGCTGCTGACTGGGAGGTAGCGACAGATTCTATCCAAGCGGAGAGATTCGATGATGAAAATGAGACTCGTCCGCCGAGCCTGACTCCAGGGGAGCCGAGTTAGAAAACATGTGCTGATCTCGCTGCTTTTCCAAAGGGGGAGGGTCCCGTATGGCCTGCTGATAGTATGTTGGAGACGGAGGAGGTAGCCCCTAACGTCGGTGGTTCCTCCGAGCTTGAGAAGGGTAAGGGTTTGCTGGAACCCCCTGTTGCTTCTTCTACTTGGGGTACGATATCGACGCCCCTCTCGACTCCTTCCGTTCTTTTGGCTCCTCGGGCCAGTGGCGAAGTTCAAGCCCCTGTTGAGGGAGAGTCCATTGATGCCGAGGTTCCAACCTCGCAGATTGAAGTCGGGCGGGTCTTCTTCCGGTCCGCCGTCTAGAGTAGCTCCTCCAACTCCTGTTATGACGTCGCAAGTGCTGGCGGACGCGGATGAGTACGTGAAGTTTATCATTGAGGCGGTGTATAAGATGCTGCAAAGGGGCGTATCGACTGTGATAAATGCCAACGGGAGTTTCGCGATGGCGAAAACCATGGCGCTCCCTCACATTGGTCTGATACGTTCCCACTAGGGCTATGACCATATGGCCGAGATTCTGGAGGCATCGGTGGCCGAGCTCGACCAGCTGCTTTTCGAGTTTTAGAGTATCTAGTGAAATGATCTCTCCGCTCTGATAGAAACATAAAAGGAGAAGTTGATCGCTGAAACTGAGTCATCTTATCAGGCCACCGTGGCTGTCTGGGAATGCGAGATGGCCGAAGCTGAGGCTGCGATGGAGAGGCTATCTCAGTCCATACAGGAGAAGGTGGAGTTGTGAGCTGCGTTGGATGCTAGTATAGCGGAGGTTAATGCCAAGATTCGCCTCCTTGAAGACCAGCGGGCCCAACTTTTATTAGATGCTGAGCGAGTCCAGGCTGAACATGTAGCATCTAAGGAGGAGGAAGCAGCTTTCACCCGCCAGGCTCTTTTCCTGGCCCAACAGCGGTAACAGTTGGACGAGAAGTATGAGGATGACACTTCCCCTGAAGCCGTAGAAATGATGCGTCAAGAAGTCGAACGCCGAGTCCTGGCGACCACAGAGACTCGGGCGGAAGACTTGAAGCATCGGATCGAAGAGCTTTCAGCCAATCCCGGTGATGCTTAGGGATTGTAGCCTCTTTTTTTTGTTATTTTGTGTAATTTGTAACTCCTACTGGGGATGTAATCCTTTACTTTAAAATAAAGAATAAAGACTTTTGTGGTGTGTTCATTCTTACTGTCATGAACTTGATGATTTGTGTGGACCTATTATCTTTTGCGCACCTTGGTTTTTAGGTACAGATAATAAGTTTGAGAGAACCAACATATTTGCTCAGAGATAATATGGACGTGGTAAATATGGGGTTCAAATGTCAGAATCTTCCTACTCAGAGGTGTTATGGACGTAGTAGGAGTAAATCTAGAAAATACGCGAAACTACTCAGAGGTAATATGGACATGGAAGTTCTGCGATCAATGTACGGTAATACGGGGGTTGTCTGTACGGGATGTTTACTCAGAGGTAATTTGGACGTGGTAAACATGATGGGTAGCATAGTTTTACGGAGCGTAAGATTCTGCTTCTTAGGGCGTAGAGGAGCAACTCAGAGGTAATATGGACGTGGTTGCCCTTCTACTGGAGATAGAATGCCATGGAACAACTGGGTTCCGAAAGCATAGGATTTTTTTGTGAAAGGGAGGTATATGTGAGCTCTGATGATCAGGTCCACTGATTTCCTTGCTAGGTGTCACCCCCAGTTTTCAGAAACAGGAGTATTTTTATCATTTTACATTTTTGAAAATTATTTTATTATTTATGATATTGTTTTGGGGTTGAAATTTATTTTATTATTTATGATATTGTTTTGGGGTTAAAATTTATTTTATTATTTATGATATTTTTTTGGGGTTATTTAAGTCGGGTTCGAATTTCAGCTCAATCCGACTTGAAACGGGGACCGGGGGGTAGTTTGACCCTAGTGGAACCCACACACTAGTTAGGCATGGCCCACATGATATTAATTTTAGTTCACATGATATTAATTTTAGTACACATGATATTAATTTTAGTTAGTAGTTAGACTAATTATTTATGGATAGGTTTAGTTTAATTAGAGACTTAAAACTAGACTAATTTGACCTCAACCTTTAACCCATTCTTAATTTAAATCAAATAGGTCAGGTGGGGGCATTTTGGACTTTTCTAATGGAGACACCTCACCCTTTTTGGGCAGCCACCTATGGGGGGGATAAGGAGTGAGTCACTCCTTCATTCATTTGTTCTCATCCACTTTCTCTCTCTTGTTCTTCCCCAAATTAATTTAGAGAGGAACCTCCAATGATTTCATCTCCAAATCAACCCCTTCTTCTACCAAATCTTCTTCATTTCTCCTCTACTCCATAGTTAGAGGGTGCTAGCCAAGTTTGGGAGGATTCGGAGCTCGTTCGTGTCCTTTTGGAATCTCTACGTGTCGGTGTCGTGTCGTATGGCTTTTTCCTTTGAATCTCTCTTCCGGAAGGTATAATCCCTTCTCTAATCCATTCCTATATGCATATAGGAATATTTTGAACCCATAGGAATGACCCCCATGGTTGTATCTCCATTTGTGTCCATTTCGTGTCCATTTGGAGGTCATAGGAGTGTCCTTTGTATTGTGGTTGTGTCCTAGTGGAAAAAATCTCTATTTTGGACACTTGTATGTATATATATATATATATATATATATATATATATATATATATATATATATATATATATATTGTAGGAAAGATTAATTAGTATTTTAATCTCAGATTTATAATTTTAGAGAGTTGTTTCTAATGTGTTCTTTATGGTATCATATTGTATCATATTCATTTTATATTTAGATTAGTGTGTCTCTTTATATATATATATATATATATATATATATATGTGTGTGTGTGTGTGTGTGTGTGTGTGTGTGTGTGTGTGTGTGTGTGTGTGTGTGTGTGTGGATTGTGCATATATATTTATTTGTGTGTGTGGTTAGATGGTTAGAGAGTGAGAGAATGAGCAGGAAAGCAGCATAAAAAAGCAGTAAGCAGTAAGCAATAAGCAATAAGCAGTAAGCAGGAAAAAGCAGTAAGCAGAAGCAGTGCAGGATAGTTTTTTGGGGTTTTTGTGGTCTCGAAACATCCCATTTTGACCCACCTTAGCCCCAAATACCTACCCACACTTGTCAACCACATTTAGTACTACGAAACTCCTAAGTTAGAGAGTGTTTTTAGTGTGTTAGGTGGTTAGTAGGGTAGTGTTTATAGTGGTAGAAAATAAGGTTTGTCAATGTTAGAAAGTATGTCATGTTATGTTATCTTGAGGGTATTGGTAGATATTTGAGTTAGTTTTTGAGAAGTTATTTTAGAAGTAGCATTCTAAGTTAGATGGGGATTAGATAGATGATGTTTGTGAGGGAGAGTGAGTGTGGTTTAGAAGAATGGATTATGTTAGATGTGGTATCTTGATATCTCAAGATTACCTTAAGGTAATGTATAGGAGAGTAACATATTAGAAAAAAATAGTTTTGATACCCAAGAACCCAAGATTTCTTGGTTGGTAAACCCTAGATAGGATAGTATCTAGCTACCCTAAGGAGCCTAGGCTAGTATCTTGAGTATTAGCGGGGTTTTCTTTGTAATGGGCAAGGTATCGGGATTACCTTGGTAAGGATAAATGTAGGTAATAGGGTATAGTTAAGATATTGAGTTTAACTTCTAAGATATAGTTAGAATTAGGTTCTCTTGGTTGGTAATGGTTAGGATTAGTGTCCTTAGACTAGTTTTGACCTCGGTTGACCATTTTGACCAAAAGTCAACAAAAGTCAACCGAAAGTCAAACTTAGCCTATAAGTGACTAGAATTGACCGAAACCAAACCAGAGTTGACCAGTTGATTAAAAGTCAACAGTTAGTCAACATTTGACTAGTTTGACCTAGGGTTGACCCAGGGTTGACTAGAGTTGACCAGAGTTGACCAGGGTTGACCAGTTGACCAAAAGTCAACTGTAAGTCAACCTTTGACCCCGTTTGACCAAGTTTGACTTGGATTGACTCCCAGTGACTTGGTATGACCTAGTATGAACCAGTATGACCTAATATGACTCAGTTTGACCTAGATTGATCTAGTTTTGACTTAGACTTGCATTAATGACTTAAATCAGTTTTCTTTTTCAGTATAAAACCTTGTTTGACTCATAGTACCTTATTTTAGGCCTATGATTACTCTGAGCGTCTGTTCACCTTATCAGCTCAGGACCACAGGCGAGTACATTCACTGATAGTTTTTATTATCTTGATATCTTCTATATTCGATTCAGTTGTAGTGTCTTACTTGATTTCCAGACACGATATTTCATGGACTAGTATATATCGGATCCTGTCATGAGATGTTGTTCCCGAATTACTTGATATATTGGTACATGACTCGATTTGTTACTTGTACTTGTATAGACATGGACTTGGGAGTGGGCTGATCACCTACTTTTGAATCCCGTGTCATGACGTGTTATGTCCGGATCCTTTATACTATTCGGGGATGGGGAGTTATTAGTGGTTGTGTGATCAAAATACCCACTTGTTCTTCACACTTGTACTCGACACTTGTCCATAGCTACTTATTCACAACTTTCCATGGTGACCGCGCTTATCTTCATACTTGTTGCTTCACACTTGTTATTTGTTCGTAGCCGGTCAGATGGAAAGTCTGAACATGTTTTCCCAAGCCGATCACATAACGCACTAATAATTCAAGGCACCTTTTATATTTATTTATCCTAGGAGGCTAAGTTCTGTTCGGGAGAAGAGTTACAACCCCGGTCCTCGTTTGGTTTAAGGGTTGTAACTCGGCTTCCGTATAGTTCCTAAGCAATCCTACATATATATTGTCGTCCTATTCAGTACTCACATCTTGATATATATATATTTTCTGTTGATTTGTCTTGTATTTCATTACACTGTCTCTTATAGAATTTGTCAATTCATATGGAACTGCTGTTGGTGTTTGTACTTGCTCATTTTCCTGACAGGATACCATTGACATATTACAGATGATTCTAAGACAGATTGTCCAACCTATTATAGGGTCGAGTCCGATGGAATAGACTCGGACTGTGGCTTATTAGTAGAGCCACTAGACTTTGTTCACCCTGAGTAGTATAGCTAGTTAGGTTTGCCTGGCTTGCGAGCCAGCTAGCACTTCAGTTTGTGGTAGTTATATATATTTTCTGTGACTCTGGGTCGTTTGTGTATAGCTCTGGACTTGTGTGGATCTTGGACTCATTTCATGCTTTTATCTATCATATTTCCTTTCCATGCTATCTACCTTAGTTTTGTATTTGTGATTGAGACTGTATTGCTATGTCACCTCCATTCAGAGAGTATATACCGTACAGGTACCTTTATCTATTTTAGTCGTAGTATTTACAGACCCTATATACAGTGTTCTACCACCGATTCTACGGCGTAGGCTGGACATAACCACGTGCTCGTGCCCTTCTTCAGGGTGCGGGTCGTGACACGTTTTTGTGGTGGCCCATGTAGGTCAGAGTCGCAATTAGTGCGATCTCGTAATGGTGCTCGACTTAGAGTGCTAATTACGAGCCTGCGATTAGGACGTAGGATCTAGGGTATGATAGGAGTTACTCTATCACATTTTAGGAAATTTCTGATCTTTTGATTACCATGACAACTCTTCTTGCATTTGAATTTAATTGTCCTTCTTTGATAATATCTTATCATGTGCCATATTGATCTATTGGGTTCAATTCGTCTTCACAATGACGGTGACTCGTTCTCAGGCAGGGCCTAGTACAGTTCCAAAGAGGTCAGATTCGGGAGGTCTTCCACCTCCGGCTACGGGAGTAGCAGTCGAGAGAGCAGTAGCCTCAGTCCCTGCCCTTCAGGCAGGAGTAGCAGCGGCAGTTCCCGGAGGTCTTCCACCTTCAACTGAGGGAGCTACAGTTCAGGGAGCTGCCACCTCAGTCACTGTCCTTCAGACGGGAGCAGCAGCGACGGTTTCAGGAGGTCTTCTACCTCCAGCAGCGAGACTGTCCATAGTCATCCCTGATATTCTTTCACCGTCGCCTCCGCTACCGACAGATACTCAGGGGATGATGGCCCTTCTATAGCATATGTTGCAGACCCAAAGAGGACATGCCGAGGCACAATACCGCCAGGCAGAGGTGATGCGACAGACCATGGAGAACTCATATCAGCTGGCGATGGTAGCAGTAGAGAGGGGTGCACCGGGTATAGTTCAGGGAGCACCAGTTCAGCAGCAGGGTCAGGGGAGGCCCGGTACGCACCTATAATTTAGGAAGATGAGACCGAGGGAGTTCAAGGGTACCGAAGGTATCCTATATACGGACGACTGGTTGGAGGATGTCCAGCGGAGTCTGGAGTTGGCAGAGGTCCCGAGAGGACTTTGGGTGACATCTGCAGCGAGCCAGTTTTTCGATATAGCGCTGACTTGGTTTTGCACGGATCCGCGTACGTCAGTGAGGGGTTTGACTTGGGAGAGCTTCAGGATGCTCTTTAAGGAGAAGTTCTACCCAGATGTGGCCTTGACAGCTTTAGAGGGCCAGTTTGCCAGTTTGGTACAGGGGAACTCGTCGGTAGACGAGTATGCAGCGAAGTTCTTCCGTCTGAGCAGGTTTGCACCTAGTCTGGTCCAGGATGAGGGGTACAAGGCCCGGAAGTTCCGGAGGGGTCTTATACATGCAGTGCACACTCGTACCTCTGGGAGACGTGACGCGGCCTTCGAGCAGATCCTGATGGAGGTGCAGATTGCAGAGGAGGACTTCGGCCTCAAGCCGAAGAGGGGCAGTGACGTTCTCGGAGCTAGCTCGAGCGCGGGGCCGGTGAAGTGCCCTCATTTGCAGCAGAGGTAGTTTCGGCAACAGCCTCAGTTACTGTTTCAACAGGCACCATTGCGTACCCACCAGCAGTAGGGTCAGGGCCAGATGTAGGCCATCCAGTATACCTTCTACAAGAAGATGGGTCACACCCAGGAGGTTTGCAGGATGAGGCTGGGAGTTTGTTTATTCTGTGGAGCTCCAGATCACCAGATGAAGAACTGTGCTTCCTGTGCAGCCAGACAAGCAGGCCAGGACAGAGTATAGCAGGCAAGAAGAGGCCAGCAGGGACGAGCATTCGCCATGACAGTTGAGCCCACTCAGGCAGTAGCAGAGCAGATAGCAGGTTCCAATCTTTCGAATCTCCTTTCCGTATTTGCCTTCTTATAAACTGTCTTGAAATTCGATTCTATCTGTTCTTTGATCGTTGGATGAAAATTATTCTTGTGATGTGATTTTCTTCTGAGATAAGTCATATGGGCTAGGTCGCCTCGATTATGAGATTTTATAATCCTCTAGGGTCATGCTAGCAGGCCGAGTGAGGACATATAGTCGGACTATGGACGTATTTTTCAGGTGTGGAAATTTAAGGTTTTCGCTGCCAAGCATGCGATAATGCAAAAATTTTAAATACCATAATTCTAGAGGTATGTACCGTAGTTGAGGACTCTGTGATTATCGTAGCCTTGCTCACTGGCATGACGGAGATTCTGAGTATCCTGATGATTGGACAGACGCATACGATTATCAATTTGCATGATTTTTCTGTGATTACTTTATTTTAATTTTTAAGGATGATTCTTTTAAGGTGGATAGACTTATAGCACCCAGTTTCTATTTGAGAGTAATTTTAAATTTTATAATTTTAGCCATTTAATTCATGCTTTAATTTTTGAGATTTTAATCATTTTAAATTTTAAGCCATGACTTATGATTTTGATATTTTACTATTGTTTGATTTTAATTTCAAAGGCAAATTTTTTTTAAGGTGGATAGATTTGTCACCCCCAGTTTTCAGAAACAGGGATATTTTTGTCATTTTGCATTTTAGAATATTTTTGAAAATTATTTTATTATTTTGGTGTTGAAATTTATTTTATTATTTATGATATTGTTTTGTGATTGAAATTTATTTTATTATTTATGATATTGTTTTGGGGTTATTTAAGTCGGGTTCGAAATTCAGCTCAATCCGATTTAAAACGGGGACCCGGAGGGTAGTTTGACTCTAGTGGGACCCACACACTAATTAGGCATAGCCCACATGATATTAAGTTTAGTCCACATGATATTAATTTTAGTTAGTAGTTAGACTAATTATTTATGGATAGATTTAGTTTAATTAGAGACTTAAAACTAGACTAATTTGACCTCAACTTTAACCCATTCTTAATTTAAATCAAATAGGTCAAGTGGGGGCATTTTAGAATTTTCTAATGGGGACACCTCACCCTTTTTGGGCAGCCACCTATGGGGGGGATAAGGAGTGAGTCACTCCTTCATTCATTTGTTCTCATCCACTTTCTCTCTCTTGTTCTTCCCCAAATTAATTTAGAGAGGAACCTTCATTGATTTCATCTCCAAATCAACCCTTTCTTCCACCAAATCTTTTTCATTTCTCCTCTACTCCATAGTTAGAGGGTGATAGCCAAGTTTGGGAGGATTCGGAGCTCGTTCGTGTCCTTTTGGAATCTCTACGTGACGGTGTCGTGTCGGAAGGCTTTTTTCCTTTGAATCTTACTCCCGGAAGGTATAATCCCTTCTCTAATCCATCCCTACATGCATATAGGAATATTTGAACTCATAGGAATGACTCCCATGGTTGTATCTCCATTTGTGTCCATTTTGTGTCCATTTGGAGGTCATAGGAGTGTTCTTTGTGTTGTGGTTGGTCCTAGTAGAAAAAATCCCTATTTTGGACACTTATATATATATATATATATATATATATATATATATATATATATATATATATATATATATTGTAGGAATGATTAATTAGTATTTTAATCTCAGATTTATAATTTTAGAGAGTTGTTTCTAATGTGTTCTTTATGGTATCATATTGTATCATATTCATTTTATTTTAGATTAGTGTGTCTCTTTATATATATATATATATATATATATATATATATATATATATATATATATATATATAGGTGTGTGGATTATGCATATATATTTATTTGTGTGTGTGGTTAGATGGTTAGAGAATGAGAGAATGAGCAGGAAAGCAGCAGAAAAAAGCAGTAAGCAGTAAGCAATAAGCAGTAAGCTGGAAAAAGCAGTAAGCAGAAGCAGTGCAGGATGGTTTTTTGGGATTTTTGTGGTCTCGAAACATCCCCTTTTGACCCACCTTAGCCCCAAATACCTACCCAAACTTGTCAACCACATTTAGTACTACGAAACCCCTAATTTAGAGAGTGTTATTAGTGTGTTAGGTGGTTAGTAGGGTAGTGTTTATAGTGGTAGAAAATAAGGTTTGTCAATGTTAGAAAGTATGTCATGTTATGTTATCTTGAGGGTAGTGGTAGATGTTTGAGTTAGTTATTGAGAAATTATTTTAGAAGTAGCATTCTAAGTTAGATGGAGGTTAGATAGATGATGTTTGTGAGGGAGAGTGAGTGTGGTTTAGAAGAATGGGTTATGTTAGATATGGTATCTTCATATCTCAAGATTACCTTAAGGTAATGTATAGGAGAGTAACATATTAGAAAAAATAGTTTTGATGCCCAAGAACCCTAGATTTCTTGGTTGGTAAACCCTAAATAGGATAGTATCTAACTACCCTAAGGAGCCTAGGCTAGTATCTTGAGTATTAGCGGGGTTTCCTTTGTAATGGGCAAGGTATCGGGATTACCTTGGTAATGATAAATGTAGGTAATAGGGTATAGTTAAGATATTGAGTTTAACTTCTAAGATATAGTTAGAATTAGGTTCTCTTGGTTGGTAATGGTTAGGATTAGTGTCCTTAGACTAGTTTTGACCTCGGTTGACCATTTTGACCAAAAGTTAACAAAAGTCAACCGAAAGTCAAACTTAGCCTATAAGTGACTAGAATTGACCGAAACCAAACCAGAGTTGACCAATTGACTTAAAGTCAATAGTTAGTCAACATTTGACTAGTTTGACCTATGGTTGACTAGAGTTGACCAGAGTTGACCAGGGTTGACCAGTTGACCAAAAGTCAACTATAAGTCAACCTTTGACCCCGTTTGACCAAGTTTGACTTGGATTGACTCCCAGTGACTTGGTATGACCTAGTATGAACCAGTATGACCTACTATGACTCAGTTTAACCTAGATTGATCTAGTTTTGACTTAGACTTGCATTCATGACTTAAATCAGTTTCCTTTTTCAGTATAAAACCCTGTTTGACTCATAGTACCTTATTTTAGGTCTGTGATTACTCTGAGCGTTTGTTCACCTTATCAACTCAGGACCACAGACGAGTACATTTACTGATAGTTTTCATTGTCTTGATATCTGCTATATCCGATTCAGTTGTAGTGTCTTACTTGATTTTCAGACACGATATTTCATGGACTAGTATATGTCGGATCCTGTCATGAGATGTTGTTCCCGGATTACTTGGTATATTGGTACATGACTCGATTTGTTACTTATACTTGTATAGACATGGACTTGGGAGTGGGCTGATCATCTACTTTTGAATCCCGTGTCATGACGTGTTATGTCCGGATCTATTATACTATTCGGGGATGGGGAGTTATTAGTGGTTGTGTGATCAAAATACCCACTTGTTCTTCACACTTGTACTCGACACTTGTCCATAGCTACTTGTTCACAACTTTCCATGGTGACCGGGCTTATCTTCACACTTATTATTTGTTCGTAGCCGGTCAGATGGAAAGCCTGAACATGTTTTCCCAAGTCGATCATATAACGCACTAATAATTCAAGGCACCTTTTATATTTATTTATCCTAGAAGGCTAAGTTTTGTTCGGGAGAAGAGTTACAACCCCGGTCCTCGTTTGGTTTAAGGGTTGTAACTCGGCTTCCGTATAGTTCCTAAGCAATCCTACATATATATTATCATCCTATTCAGTACTCACATCTTGATATATATATTTTATGTTGATTTGTCTTGTATTTCATTACACTGTCTCTTATAGATTTTGTCAATTCATATGGAACTGCTGTTGGTGTTTGTACTTGCTCAATTTTCTGACAGGATATCGTTGATATATTACAGATGATTCTGAGGCAGATTGCCCGACCTATTATGGTTCGAGTCCGATGGAGTAGACCCGGACTGTGGCTTATTAGTAGAGCCACTAGACTTTGCTCACCCTGAGTAGTATAGCTAGTTAGGTTTGCCTGGCTTGCGAGCCAGCTAGCACTTTCAGTTTGTAGTAGTTATATATATATATTTTCTGTGACTCTGAGTCGTTTGTGTATAGCTCTGGACTTGTATGGATCTTGGACTCATTTCCTGCTTTTATCTATCATATTTCCTTTCCATGCTATCTACCTTAGTTTTGTATTTGTGATTGAGACTGTATTGCTATGTCACCTTCATTCGGAGAGTATATACTGTACAGGTACCTTTATCTGTTTTAGTCGTAGTATTTACAGACCCTATATACAGTGTTCTATCATCGATTCTGCAGCATAGGCTGGACGTAACCACGTGTTCGTGCCCTTCTTCAGGGTGCGGATCGTGACACTAAGTAGAGGTGGAAGTACATATCTGAAAGATGTCAAGAGTAGTACTTCTTTAGGAACTTGCCGTTGATGGGCATCATAAACAAGTCCCCGTTTGATTGGGCGAGGCGGTAAGCACCGTTTGAGTATACCGTCTCTATGATGAAATGTCCCTCCCATTTGGGCTTAAACTTTTCTGGTGTTTTGTCACCATCGGCCTCCTGACTGCTAGAACCAGGTCACCTACTTGAAAAGTCCTCTGCTTGACCTTCTTGTTGAAAGCCTGTGTTATATGGGCTTGATAGAGTTTGATGCGCTGTTGAGCTAGGAGACGTTTTTCGTTAAGTGCCTCCAATTCTTGCAGACGTTGACGTTGATTGTCTTCTTCTGTGAGTTGATTTGTGATCGCTACATGGAGTGAGGGTATCTGGATCTCGAGAGGCAGTACCGCTTCGCTTCCGTAGACCAAGGAGAATGGTGTGTTGCCCGTCGGGGTCCGTATCGTTGTGCGGTAGGCCCGAAGGCATTCGTCGAGATTTTTGTTCCAGTCGTGTTTGTTGGATGACACAACCTTTTTGAGTAGCCTGACGATAGTCTTGTTAAAAGCCTCGGCCAACCCGTTTGCTGTCGAATTATAGGCGGTTGATGCCACGTTCTGAATGCGGTTCTTGTCACAGAATTTGCTGAAAACATGGTTGATGAACTAAGGACCGTTATCGTAGATAATTCTCCGAGGTACCCCGGAACGGTAGATGACATGATGCTTGATGAAGCTGATCACCCTAGAGCTTTTTACTTCCGCCAGTGGAACTACTTCTGCCCATTTGGAGAAGTAGTTAGTGATAGCTAGGATGAAGCGGTGTCCCCTTGATGAAGGAGGGGTGGTCGATCCTATAATGTCCATGCCCCAAGCTTCAAAGGGCCAGAAGGCGACCGTAGGATGTAGTGGTTCCGATGGTGTATGGAAGAAGCCGGCATGAAGCTAGCAAGCATGGCACTTTTTGGCATAGTCGACAGCATCGGCTGCCATGGTTGGACAGTAGTAAACCATGCGTCGCAGTCGATCCTGCAACTTAGGCCCAGGTTGGTGAGCCTCGCAAGTTCCGTCATGAGCTTCTTGAAGGGCTTCGGCTGCTTCTTCATTAGATAGGCATCGAAGGAGAAGTCCATCGTAGGAGCGTCGGTACAGTATTTTAGTAGCTGTGTCGTAATAGAATCGAAGGAAATGCCTCCTGACCGAGATGACTTCTTTCGAGTCTTTTGAGAGAATTCCGTAGATGGCGAAGTCGATGAACGGGAACCTCCAATCTCGGACGTTAACACCAGCACTTGTTGACACGGTATAGGCCATTTGTGAGCATAGGTTGTTTTTAAGACAGATCAAGTCTCGACCAACTACCATGACGTAGTGTTGAGTCCCAAGAGGTGCTGCCAATGAGGCTGCGAGGCCAGCCAGAGCGTCAGCCTCCAGGTTTTGTAATCGAGGTACGTGTTCTATAAAGAACTTGGTGAAGGTTGAAATAATGTTCAATGCAACTTCATGGTAAGGAACCAGATCTTCATGGCAAACTTCGTATTGCCCTCTGATCTGGTTAACGACGAGTTTTGAGTCATCGTAGGCTTCGTGATGATCCACCTCCAGCTGTTACGCCAGCTGGAGTCCCATGATGAAAGCGTTGTACTCGACGACATTGTTAGAGCATGGCTTCGAAAGGGAATAAGCACGCTGGATGACCAGCTGATCGGGGGAGACTAAGACTACCCCACTCCTGCGATGATTTGGCCTTTGGGTCCTGTTTCCGAAGCGCCATCGAAAAACACCCACCAGATAGAGTTTTCTTCGGTGACCTTTGATTCTTGGACCTCATCCGGGATGTCTTCATAGAGTCTGGAGGACTCTGGGATGGGGTGCGCGGCTAAAAAGTCGGCCAGAGCTTGGCCCTTGACGGCTTTTTACGGGACGAAGACCATGTTTTACGGTGTCAACAGGATTGCCCATGTATCTAGTCGGGAGTTCAATGATCCTGGCTTCGTCATGAGAACCCTGAGTGGATGGACTCGGAAGATGACATGAATTGTCTGTTCCGAGACATAATGGCGAGTCTTCTGGATAGCAAACACCAAAGCCAAACACTCTTTTTCGACGGGGTTGTACCGGTGTTCAGCCCCAATCATTGTCCTACTGAGGTAGTAGATAGCTTGCTCGTAGCCCGCATCATTGTTCTGAGGTAGCAGAGCGTCGAAGGAATGATCCATGGTGCGAACGTAGAGGAGAAATGGTTTGCCTGCGGCAGGTGCCACCAGGACTGGCGGGCTCGTCAAGTAAGCCTTGATATCATCGAAAGATTTCTGGCATTCCTCTGTCCAGACGTAGGAGACCCCCTTCTTCATGAACTGGGTGAAGGGTTGACATTTTCCGGAAAGGTTTGCTATAAACCTTCAGATGTATGCCAGACACCCTTGCAGGCCTCGAAGTTCTCGAGGATTCTTCGGAGGGTCCATGTCAAGGATGGCCTTGGTCTTCTCGGGATCGACATGAATACCTTTCGCCGTGATAATGAGGCCCAATAACTTTCTGCTAGAAACCCTAAGGAAGGATTTAGCGGGGTTCATCTTGAGTTGATGCGCTCGTATGAGATCGAAGACTGTCTTTAGGTCTTGTAGGTGATCACCTTTGAGACGGCTCTTGACAGCGATATCATTAACATAGCATTCGACTGTTTTGCAAAGATGCTGATGGAAGATGGTACTCATAGCTCGTTGGTATGTAGCACCAGCGTTCTTCAAGCCGAAGGACATCACCGTGTAGCAGAAAATCCCTTTTGGCATCCTGAATGACGTGTGCTTTGCATCATCGAGGAATATTTTGATTTGGTTGTAGCCCGAGTACCCATCCATAAAAGATATGCGTTCGAAGCCACATGTATTGTCGATCATTACATCGGTGATCGAAAGCAGGAATTCGTCTTTCGGGCAAGCAACATTGAGATCTCTGAAGTCGATGCAGACCCGTATCTTTCTATTCTTTTTGGTGACAGAGACGATGTTGGCTACCCAATCCGGGTGTTGTTCTTCATGGATAAACCTGCTGGTCAGGAGTTTGTCTACCTCTTGATCGATAGCGTTCATAATGTCAGGACGAAAATGTCGCTGTTGTTGCTTTATAGGCTTGGCATAAGGTAAGATGTTAAGCCTATGCATCACGATCTGGGGATCAAGTCCTTGTATATCTTCGTAGATCCAGGCGAAGATGTCGATATATTCTTTAGCCAGTTGGATTAAAGATTCTCGGTCTGGTCCCTTTAGACTCTTGCTGACGAAGATGGGTTTGGAAGAAGATCCATCCCCAAGGTCGATCTGTTCGACTTCGTCTTCCGTAGGGGGTTAGCATAATTCAAAACGAGACTCCCACTGCGCTCCCAGGCGTTGAGCCCAAGGTTCTTCTTCGAAGAATTCTGGCGTTTGGTCTTCGCCTTCATCCTCTCGAGATTGTGCGGATGCCATGTTGACTGATAGCACCTTCCTGAAGACTGAGCCGATACTGGTATCAGAATCCTAAGTTGATGCTTCAGATGAATGAGAGTGTTCCACTTCTTCTGCTTCCGAACTCTCTGGAGTTGCTGGTGGCGTGACATAGCCCACCCCCTGTCGAGTACGATGATAGTAGTCCTACGGATTTCCTTTAGGTGTTGGGAGTCGGAGGGGAAGATGCCGACCTTTGTCATAGTTCCGGCCTTTGTTGCTTTTTAGATCGTAACCCATCTTCTGGATAAGGTAATTTGCCTTGTCCATGTACCGATAGACTTGTATTCTTCCAGTATCTGGTTCTGGCTCGAGTGGCGGAAGGTCTTGATGATGCTCGACTTTGCCGAAGATGATGGATTCTTTGTCTCAATTCTGCGGTGGGACTACGAAACAGACCCCTTGGGACGGGACTACTCGATTTACATGATTGACGGATTTACATGATTGACGGTCGTTATTTGTGTTTGCAACGACCGTAGAGCGTTATCTAATGTATACATAGCATTCCAATGTGGAAGACTAGAATAATTAAAAGACACTCTATTATTGATGAAATACGAGATTTTGTCCCACGGGATTACATTGTCCAGAGAGGGTGCATCTACATCAGCAGATATGTATTCTCCTAGCTCTTTATCTGTGAGTTCTGGGGTTGGTTTGGGAGAGTCCACTGCAGCTTTGACCTTGGGGTCCGAGAGGGCTCTGTGGGACGGATGATTGCGGAGGCTAGCCTTTAAGACGCACCTTCAAAGGTGCCTCAACTGCGCCTTCAGTGATTGGTGCCCTCCCCTGTAGTTTTGCCACAAGGGGAGCCGATGTTTGAGGCGGCTTTCCCTTGATCCGTATCTTCAAGGGAGCTTCAGTAGGTGTTCTTCTAGAGAAGTTGGTACTTTTCCAAGTAGCTTGATGGTCATGGGAGGCAGCATCTGAGGCGGTTTTCCTTTGAGTCAAATTTTCAAAGGAGCGTCGGGAATCATCTCTGGCTCCATATCCGGCTCCGCTGCCGTTTCTGCTTCATCGTCAGCATCATTGGCTTTCCCTTCGTCGGGCGGCTTGTACAGGGTAGAATCAGTGAAGTAGGCTTCGACCCCCTTGAAAGGGTCAATGTTCGCGAACTCTGTCCGGATGATGTCGTTGGTGGACACGTATTTCATACATTGGTGGAGTGTAGATGGCACCACCATGTACTCATACAGCCACGGACGACCCAGTAGGAGGTTGTAGTTGACGTCAGCGTCCACGACATAGCAAGTCACCTCGGTTCGAAGGTTACCGATATGATATTTCAGCCGTATTTTACCCAGCGGTTCACTTTTGTTAGCATTAAACTGCTAATTATAGTGTTGGAAGGCGCCAAATGGTACATTAGGATCCCCAGTATTGAGAGCAGTGTCTTCGGGATGATGCTGAGGGAAGACCCTCGATCGATCTGAATCCGCTTCACCTTGACGGAACCGACATACCCTGTATAATACAGTAGCATGTTGTGTCGGTTGTGCTTGAGCAACATGTCTTGTTGGGTGAAGGTTATGTTGGGGATAACTTCATCCGCACAATGGCAGTACGCACATGTGGTCGGAGTATCCTCAGGCTACTTGACCTGACTGATGAAGGATTCAGCATCCTTCAAGGCTTCACAGAGAGCTTCACGAGTGTCCTTGGAAAGACGAAGAAGCTCAAACAGAGATAGGCGGCCAGGAGTACTGGCTAATTGTGCCAGTATGTCAAAGTTGTGGGGCTTGGCTAGCCCCGAAGCATTCTCCTTTCATAAAGGCTTATCGAAACGGGCCTCTACATGCTTCTGTTTATTGGCTGCTGCAGGCCTAGATGGGCCCTCTTCCTGGGCAGTAGGATGGTGTAAGGAGGCACCACCTCGATGGCAGCTTCGTCAGGTCGAGCATTTTGATGTGAACGCGTCTGTACAGGAAGTACCTCTTCCGTAGAGGAAGAGACCATGCAGCAAGACTTGATCTTCCTGCCCTTGGTTTTGGAGGCAGAGCGTACCTCCGGTTGTAACTTCGGAGACGAGGTCAGGGTGAACCCATAAGACCTCTCCCCGGGATGTGGTGAGTGGAATGAGTCCACTCATGTTGTCACGAGTAGGTGGTAGGTTAACCACCTCCATTGTCGCCTTTGGGATGGGGACGACGCCATCTTGTGTTGTGGTTGGCGGAAAGGTGCCAAATTGGAGTGATACCAGGTTGGCCGAGACCGTTTTCTCCTCGTAGTCGACGGAGATGACATCCACATTGATCATGTGCTGGATGTAGTTCTTAAGGACGTAGCAGTCCTTAGTTGGATGTCCGACAAACCGATGGTAGTGACAGTACCTCGGATTGTCCACTCTTCCAACCTTGTCAGAATGCTTTGGGTTCGACAACTTGATCTTGTCACCCTGCTTCAATATCTCGAAGAGTTACAGAGTGTCTTCATCGTTGAAAGAATAAACCTCCTTTGGCCTTGGTGCAAGTGGAGGCTTCTGAGTAGGTGCTGATGCACCTTTAGAGGCGTTGACAGTCAACGCATGCTTCCCCTTCGTCTCTCATCGAGGGTTATTGGCTGCAGGTCGTTTTCCCTTGTCCTCAAAGGCAGAGAAACTGACTCCTAAAAGATGAGCATTGGACGCCTTCTTTTCTGCTGCTTCGGCCTCGATGATCAATGAACTCCAGTCGGGAGGAGCGGTGGAGTTGAGCTAGAGTTTAATCGCAGGCAGCATGTTCATGCTACAGGAGGAGAGGAGTGCATGTTCTGGCATACCCGAGGGCAGTCTGAAGCAGGCTTGTCAGAACTATTCGATGAATGCTCTAACTGTTTCCTTCTCCTTCTGACGTATCTCTATGAGGGACGCCATTTTCATGTCCTTCCCTCCGTCGTAGAAATAATTGAGGAAGAGATGCGTCAAGTCGTCGAAAGAAGATATGGAGTTGTCGGAGAGACTATAGTACCAGTCGTAAGCCACTCCTTTCAGTGCCCCGACAAATATACTGGTGAGTAGTGCGCGTCTTCCTTCGGAAGATGCCCCGTTTGAGACTGGAAGTATGTCAGATAGCGGCATGGAGAGTCCTTCCCATTGTATGGCGTCAATGTTTGTGGTTTATACTTGGGAGGATAAACCACTTTATTCCATTCGAGGGGGTATGGTTGCGGGATCTCCATCTTCTGGCGCTCCTCCTGTCTGTTCTTGGACTCAAAGCGCTCGCGCAAGTCCCTGATCATCTCAACCACGTCTTTCGTGGAGCTGGGAGTCGAAGAAGGTAGTACAGCCTGGAGTTGAGCGTTTGATGGCTCTGACGTCCGAGGTGCTTCATGGTGATCTGTATCCAAGGATACCCGTTGAAGGGGTGCACTTGATTCTCCATTGGCCCCTGGGTCAGGACCGATAAACGGTGCCCTGGCCAAAATTGACCGTATCTCAAACACTGCTTGAATCAGTGTTTGCATGGAGGCAGAGAGGGTTTTGAGTCCCCCCTCCAAGGTATCCATGCGCTGGACGAGATCTGCTGACGGCGCATCTGACTCCGCATCACCAGCTCCCATCATGTATACCGTCATGACGCGACTGGAAGTGGATGGATCGGTTGAGGCTTCGCTCTCTTGTAGGAGAGAAACTTCCTCCAGAGCTTCGTCTTGGCTACCCCTAGCTGTGTTCTGGAGGACACCTTCATCTTCGGGAGAAGTATCAGCAAGGGCCTGACTACCCCCAGTTCTGTCTTGGAGGACTTCTTCGTCTTCGAGACGCAAATCCACAGGGGCTTGACTACCCCCAGCTATGTCCGGAAGGCTGACTTCGTCTCGAAGATAAAGATCCACAGGGGCTTGACTACCCCCAGCTATGTCCGTGAGGCTGGCTTCGTCTCCAGGATGAAGATCCACATGGGCTTGACTACCCCCAGCTTCCTCCGAGATCTTCTTTCTCCTCTGAGTGCCCTCAAACACTCCTGAGGACGGGACAATCGTCTTGGTCTTCCTCGGCTAGCTTTTGGATGAGAACAAAGTCGAGGAGCTGCCAGTCACCTTCCGAATTGATGGGGAGTTGGAGACTATGTTGCAAGAAGCAACATGTAGTTCTGGCTCCACTTCAATTGGCACCTTCTTTTCGAGACGACGTCGGAGAGGTGTTGATGATTGCAGCCGCTGAACACTGACTGCCTTGATAGTGGGACTGATGTCTTGTAACAACAGTTGATGGTGACTACAATACATGTGTGCCCTGTGAGGGACGCATTGGGCTTGTCAGTCGACTCTCCTAATCGGCGCTTGTGATAGATCATATTACACAAATTATTGGAGGAGATTGCCATATTTGCACACCCATCAGGCGCATGGCAAGGCCAAGCGTCGGGGTGGTCAAGTGAGAGTGCCACCTTCACACCCCCATCAGGCGCATAGCAAGGCCAAGCACCGGGGTGGTCAGGTGAATGTTGTGCCCCCTGAACCAACGCAGATGATGCTATCAGATCAGTAGTGGGGGTAAAACATTTACAGTAACTTGAACCAGCCACAGACGTACATCCTATGTAGGCGCCGAGGTTCAAGACCACAGATTTTGCCTTGTTCGACTTGGTTGCAAACGCAACAGATGTGCCCAAGTGAGGCAAGGACTTTGAAGGTCAGCTCGTTTCTGGCGCAGAAGCACCCGAGTCGACCTTATAAAGCTTACCATCAGCAGCGCACATGATTATAAGCGCATGCTTCTGGTTTGCTGTCGGTATAGCATGTTTGAGGCGTATGGCCCATACTCCCTTGGACTTCTTCGTACCAGCCCACTGGGGTGCATAGTACTCAGAGTCTAAATTATCCTCGCCACGACAGCGGATGAGCCTTTTAAAGATAGAAACCTTCTATGGCGCATCAGAGTTGCTGTACAGGACGTTAGATGCGCCCCTGCTCCGTTGGCGCATCTTCCTTGTCTAAGAAGGAGATGGATGGGGAATGTGGTCAATACCACGCTTTTCCGAGAGATGCACTGCACCGGTAGGCGCATCCTGGCTGCTGAAGACGTCAGCGAGATGGGTGGACTGCATCGGTGTATCCTCTTCAATGTTGGTACCAGGGGCCTCGACCTTGCGCACCCAGACTTGGCGAGTCTTCTTCGGCTTTGGCAGCCGCTTCGAAGGACTTGCGCTACCTTCAGAGATGAACTCCTCATACGCTTGTTGATTGAGGCGTACAACCAGCGTCTTATGGGAGGAGCCCACCTTCACGTCGTCGGATTGCGATACAGCTTTCTCGTTGGAGGAGAAAGAGGTCCCCAGCAGAGTCGCCAGCTTGTGTGCCTTTAAAAAATTTTGATTGCAATTTCAATTACAAACAGAACATTGTTACAATGTAGGACTTAGATGTAGTCCTAGGAGAACACTTTTGTTTATATGGGTCCCTGTGTCGATGGAGCGAGTGGTAATGCGTTGACTCCGTTGACGATCTGACGACGGTTCTCGGTTCTCTGAAGGTCTGAGTTGCTCTGGGTGTTGGAGCTTGCGGAGAGGAAGAAGACGTTGAGTGTCTGTATCTGCCCCTCTCACTGTGTATGCAGGTCTCTGTCTGTAGGTGTGTATCTCTGTCTGTCCGTAGGAGAAGAAATTGATCCCTCTATTTATAACTTTGTAGGCTGGCTACTCATGCGCGCATATGTCCGATGCGCCTGGTCGTAGTAATGCCACGTGGTTGAAGCTGTGGGAGGCACATGGATGATGCGCCATCATTTGTGGGTTGAATCCTTCATACTGCTTTTATGGGCTGGCACGTAGCAAGGGAGAGGATCTTTCTGTTGCTGAGATCTTGGGTGATTAGCACCCTTTTATAGGTTGAATTGAGTCAAAGGACACGTATCGTAGGTCCACGGCTCAAAGATCTCGGATTTGGTGGAGAGTGATCTAGTAGGATGCGCCTGGGATTGGACGCATGAGAAGACTTTGACTCACAACCTTCAGGAGTCACGAACCAGTCTGGGCGCACGGCTCTTGAGGCGCATACGAGGCTTCAGTAGCGACTTGACCTCTATCTTCAGGGATCAGAGGAGGGTCTGAGGCGCATGGCTCTTGAAGCACATGCAGAGATTTGGGCGCATGGCTGCGGAGGCGCATGCGAATGGTTGGGCGGCCACGTAGGTTGCAACCGTCGGAGGAAAGAAATGATGGCACTGACGTCAGCGACGCTTCGTTTTCTACAAAAGCTACCAACTATTCAGGCCTCGGGGGACGTGCAGCCAATTCTGTCACTTTAGCATTAATTACTTGATGGGTGACAAGCCAAAACGGGCGCATGGGTCCATGTTAATTAGGACGCATAGATCGGTGCTTTGTTGGGCGCATCCATACGGGACGCTTGGTGCTGATGGGTGCGTCTGTACGATACGCGGTATCTGACCGGCGCATCCGTTTGCATGGCACGTCTTTATTGGCCGACCTTTGTGTTCTTTAAGTGCTTTAAATAGCCGTTTTGACTTGGCTGAATTCAAAGTGTCAGGTTCATCCCCATTAATGCAAATTTATTGCACGAGATTCGGAGAGCCCGCCACTTGATACATGGGTTTGATTTGCCCGACCTATGAATAGTGGCAAGGAGAGAGTTTGCCTCTCATTCTCTCACGTCTTCCCGAATGAACTTGTTTGCTCGAGCACATTCTGTTGACAAGATGCTCCCGAGGGTGAAGATGTGACGCCTTGTCTTCATTCATGCACTCATGAAGGTGACTGTTACATCCAAAAGTCGAGGTCGAGGACTTCTGAGGCATATATATATATATATATATATATATATATATATATATATATATATATATACCTACATAAGAATATATGTAAATTCCTATTTTTTAATAACATAAATAATTATGCTAAATTTCTCTTCAATATTTAAGCATTACAGCATATCATATTTAATAAAGAAAATAAAATATTGGATAATATCTATAATTATAATAACAATATATATATATATATATATATATATATATATATATATATATATATATATATATATATATATATATATATATATTTAAACTACAACTATTTGTAGAATAAATTATTAAATTTTAATTTGGTAAATATAATTCTACCAGATTTTTTTTAAATATGGGAGTTTACAGGGGTCTTATAGAAGCATGGAAATTGTCCAGGCTCAGTCACGATTAAACTACCTCAGGCAAAGTGCATGAAAGCCCAGAAGACCTCCAGTGGGATGCCAAATCCCAACAACACAATATCCCGAGGTGCATCACCTTTGCAAAACCAAAGGCAGCTGGACCGCTCAATGCGATAAGATCACAACAGCCCATACACTATACAGCCTCTCTTCCAAGAAGCCTCATGCAGCCAATAGAGCATGCGGCTCAAATGGCCCCACTAATCTCCACATCAAGGTAGACGACTCGATTCCTTGGCTGAGCCACCCTCTACACCAAGATAGCTAGTTCGTGCTGTCACGACCCGCACCCTGTGTAGGGGTACGAGAAGTGGGTACGTCCAGCCTACGCCGCAGTGTCGACGGTAGAACGTTGTCCTAGGTTACTATCTAATCAACAACTCACGCAATTATATAATATACTTGTCAAATCTCAACTCCGAACGGAGGACAAGTATAGATATAATAAATCTCAATCACAGTCTAAGAACGATAAGATATCACAGAAGTTTATAACTAAAGACTAAGCAACAACAATTTATAAACTACTAAATAATAATATCTCAAACAAACTCAAATACAAACTCGTATCTCAAGTTATTACAATTCAAGTTCTAAACATAAAACTAAACCAAGTCTACTAGCTAGTCTCCCGATCACTCCTGAGTGTTGGGGTCATAGGTAGCTAAGCCATCTCCTGCTCCAAGACAAGTAGGGCAAATGTCCTCAGGGCAATTATCTATAATATTTCAACAGGTCCAGTCAGGACAGGAAAGAGTACAATTCATCAAGAAATCCCAAGTAAATGACAAAGAACTATAAAGCAGTTATAGACAGTTGTATTGATGAATATGGCAGTTTGTACGAGTAATGATGTAGAGAAACAGTTAAGGTACAAGGAAAGTAAGGTAACTAAACAAGAAGAGAAGCATGGCAAGAAAGATTGTAAAATAAGATCTAGCTGAACTAGAGTAACATGATGAGTCCAGACAGTACAATATAAATCCAGTATAATCCCAATATGAGTCTAATATATGATGAGTCGAATGTGATTCTAATCATTGTTCTAATAAGGTGATTCGAATAAGGTGATACAAATAGTGATTCGAATAAGGTGATACAAGTAGTGATTCAAATAATAATCAAACAATGATTCGAATAAATTCTCCAAGTGTGTTTTAAAATACCGAGTTCGACATGTAAACAGTTGTAGGTAATACGGCACACCTCACACCCGCGAAGTGTGGGATGGCTATCGTTCGAATATCATTCACAGAGGGGTGATTCGAATAGGAGGATATGTCTACATGTCTAATCAGTATTTTCCCGTCCAGTCTAATACAAATGAATCCATAATCCAACACATAAGACGAATACAAGTCCAACCAGCACATGAAGATACGAATAGGTGATTCGAATAGTGATTCGTATGGTGATTCGAATAATAGAGGCAAGACGAGTAAGTATGTGTGTCGTATACATGGATTCAGTAATAACAATACATGTTTGTAACAAGAATTAAATAGAACTAACTAGAACTGTAGTACAGTAATTGACAAGTAAATGAAAGAACTATTCGAGAATGTACTCGCCTGATACTCTGAAAAGAGTAATGTAATATCAGATGTCTGCACCGGAGTCACAATGTCCTAAATAGAGCAGTATGGGTTATAATGTGTTTAAAATAAGATAAATGAAGTTTACGATACAATCTACATGATTTCTAGGTCAAAGTCAACTCTAAGTCAAATCTAGTCAACTGTCTAGGTCAAACTAGGTCAATCCTAGTCCAGTCAAGTCTCACTAATCCTAACCAAGCCTGGGCTAGCACACAAGCATACCTATATTACATTAGACATATAATATTGCATTCATTACTCATTCAAGACACTAATACTAGCATATTACTTACATAAGATTGCATACATTTATTCTTGTATTCAAGTATTCATATCATTCATTCCCTTACACCACCATATGCATGTTCATTACAATTATACCTATCATGTATGTGATACATACTTATATAGATAGATAGGTACATAGACATGACCATACACCCTCACATATATTTGCATTGCATATCACATTCTTTCATTCAAATTCAACAGTACATACATCATGTATATTACATCCTTACATTCATTTGCATATGTCATCATATACATACAAGCATATTTACATATATATATATATATATATATATATATATATATATATATATATATATATATATATATATATATATATATATATATATTGAGATAGAGGGCTAAGGAAAGGGGCATGAGGAGTGGTGTGGTGTGTGTGTTAACAGAGTAATGTGTGAACCTATCCTTGTGTATAGCAAGTGGGTAGGTGTAGCATGGCAAGGGGTTTATGTGGTATGTAGGGGTGATTAGTGTTCAGTTTTACATAGGTGTATAGATGAATGTGTGTGTGTTATCTGACAGTTAGTAAAAAAATAGGAAATCAGTGTGATACATGGGGATTTCAGTTGACAGTTTGGAAGGAAGGAAATTTGTGTGTTCTCAGGAATCATGACAGTGGGGTGTGTGTTTGGTTAGCCATGTGTGGTAGGGTCTAAGTCACATGTTCTAAGAATCAATGTATCATATGTTAAGTCCAGTTAACAATCTCAGTTATTGCACTAACAGTTCAGTCAAACAACCTACTGAAATTCGAAAACCAAATACTGGAAACCCAATATACCTCCAGATAAACATCTAGTTAACAAATACAATTGAAATTATCATTAAAATCATCAATACATATGTATGAACTTCTCTTTGCATTGAATCATAGAAATTGGTTTGGAATTTCATGTAATCCCATAAATCAGTAAATGACCATCATGTTTCAGTTCACTCCAACTTTACCCATGTGAACTTAACAACATCTAGCATATATCTCATCTCAAGAATATGCTCAATATATATATAACTGACAGAAAAACCCACTTAAATAACACTAAAACATAACTTTTCCATTTCGAAACCCAATTTTAACCATCCCAGTTTTCATAAACTCAGATTTGATATATAGGAATTAAACATATGTCATGTATTAACATTTCAGGAAATCAAAAACCTATTTCAGTTTCACTGAAATCTCATGTATCACATTGATTTTAAGATCTCAGGTTAACCTACACATTCTCAGGTTTCAACAATGACTGTTTTTCAGTCATACATTCCAATCATCCCACCAACAATAAAATGATATTTAAAAATAGCAACTTATAATATATGCAACCTTAAACCTAATCTCTCAATCTACTATTATACAACAATTTCAGGTTTTGCATTTAACTGTCAGTTTCAATACACTAAAACTGGAATGAATTGATACATAGATTTACCCCATTTTGAAACCAAAACCTAATAAAAAACCCACAATCAGGCACATCAATGTGTTTCCCACATATACACGTGTCTAGGGGTGTCATTTCGTGTCCACATGAGTGGACATGAAGTGTCCAAACAGTGTCCTAACTAAGTATCAGACCTGTAGCACAGACATGTCCTCGTGCGAGTGTGTCGGGGTCCATAGGACACGTTGTGTCCAACACTAAGGTTGTGTAGGTGTGTCAACCTGTAGACTAGGTGTCCACGTGTCTACTGAGTCCACTAGGTCGAGTCCAAGTCACGTCGTGTCACGTGTCCAAGGCCGTATCAGAGACCAAATGTGCGCGCGTGTGTGGACAGCACAAATCAGTACGAGGTGGATAACTTTGTGAATATGAAACCAACTCGACCCAAACTTTGTGTGTCGTGTCAGACATTAGACCCATGTGTCCACCAAGTTTTGTCCGTTCTAGTGTCGTGTCGTGTCCTGTGTCGAGCCCGAGTAGCAGGGAGAGCACGGGCACAGTGTGGTGCCTCGTGCACGCGTGTCACAGACTCGTGCGCCTGACACACACATGTGACACATCGTGATCGTGTCTAGGGGTAGAGGGGGACTAGGGCTAGGAGTCTAGGTGCCTGTACGAAGTCTAAGACGTGTCGTGTCCATGTTTTAAAGCCGTGTCAATGAATGAAAAATTAGTACACTGTGCAATGTCAAACCAGTGCAGCTCGTGTTTCGTGTCCGACACGACTCTAAATGTTGTGAAAACTTTAGGGAGGTCCTGACAGTGTCTGCCTCCACCCTCGTGCCAATTTGCACGTGTCCAAGTGGTGTGCAGTGAGAAAACAGTGGGTGGTAGCAGGACATGGGTACGGGGCATCGTTGTAAGGTTCGTGTCCAAATTTAGACACGTACACGTGTCCAATCATGCTCAGAGTTATAGTTTTAAAATCCTCATATGTAGGGCTACACAACCATGTAATTACTTTAGAAAATTATCGAAATCTATTTCTATGTGACATTTCGTCGAACATGCATTTAAATAAACCGATACGTGTCCGATACGGACACGAAATGGACGCGGATTCCTACCAAACTTGGGCTACACCTAGGGGAACCCTAAATGAATGCATCTATGGGAAGAAATCAGGAATTTACTAGGGTTTGTAGGGTTTTACCTATTAAGTTTTTAAACTCAATGTAAAGAGCCTCGATTCGACGTCTTCCTCGATTTTCTCCAGTTCAACCGTCCTCGAACCTTGCTAGCAAACACCCATAAGTATCCTCTACTTAGGATGATGATGCAATTGATTTGACTCAATTTGGGCTCAATTTGGATTAATTGGGAGAAGTTTAGGGAAGAACAAAGTAGGGCTTTTCTAGGGTTTGTAAAAAGAGGCTAAGGCTTTGTTAATGTGACTTTATAGGAAGGGAGGGTCTTGTGTGGCTGTTCATCTAAAGGAATTAGGGTTTTAGATGAGTGGTTGAGGTTCCTCCACCCAATTCCAAGCCTTCATATTGGTTCAAGGCTCCTTTTCACAAATATCTTAAAAGGAAAATATCTTACCATAATAATATCTAGATATTACAAACCTTGGCACTTAGTAGGAATGTTCTAACCTTAATTCTAACCTCAAGACTAATCTAGGTTAGGTTAACTTCTAGGTTAAGGCTTCACTAAAAGACTAGCACAATATTTAATTAATATAAATTACAAATTCACAAAATTGTCAAAATGACCAAAATACTCCTAGGCTAAAAGTAGTAATATGACATTCTAATCACATGACTAGGCTCTCTTGGTCATGGTTAGTCTCTAGGCTTAGTAAAACTAGGGTTTAACTAGTTAACCATCAAAATTACCAATCAACATTTTAAATAGTTTTAAAATAATTAAAAATCACCAAAAATTATAATATGATTTAAATATCATTATTAAATCATAATTACAAAATTTTAAAATTACCCTCATTTGGAAAACTGGGTGTTACAAGCGCCCTGAACCGAATCATCAACAGCTAGTTCGTGCCCCGAATCGGATCATCAACAGCTGGTTCGTGCTCCGAATTGGATCATCAACAGTTGGTTCATGCCCCGAACCGGATCATTAACTGCTGGTTTGTGTGCCGAACCGGATCACCTCAAATCTCATTGGTAACGGCTGAAAGGATCAACACCACGTTTATGGTGTGTGCATAAGTACCACCTCATTCAACCCGGAGATTCCCTCCAAATTATGGCCAGCGCCACGCATCGACAAAAATTGTGCCACCTGATTTAAGTCTCTCGTTTATGGCACGCGCGTTACAAAACTACACCATTCAAACGACATACTGTCCTAAGCACTCGTGCATACTGGGTCACCTGTGATCAAGCTATCCGGATGCACAGTCATAATTGCCACTAATCACATTCGAGGATCCTTAAAGTCCTCACCCTCTTGGAGCAATGAACGCCCAATCAACACCTCAACCAGGCCAAGCGGTTAAAATCCTACCTAAACAACTGTAACAAGTCGTATGGCGTCTTCCGTGCAGGAGATCCTCCCTCATTATTACCTTCTTGGTAGCTTGCCCACTAAAAGGCAAATAGAGAGAATGAGGAAAAAGAAAGAAATCATATCATCAACTGATCAGATCCACCAGATTAACCTCATTGCTGAGGGTACCAAATACACAAGAGAGAGTCACAAAGAGCACTTCGATAAGCTACTAAGTATCATATCGTCAACGGAGTAAAGGGTTCATTACAATACCCGATCTCCATCGGCACACTTCCCTAGAATCTATTTTTGTACTAGTAAATCCTTACTGATAGGGCTTTATTGTATTATTCAAAATTGCAATATATAAAGGAAAGGAAAAGAGTTCTGTCTCAACTTAACTCTTCTTCCTTTATCCCTCTGAAAGATACATATCATCACAAACACAGCTTTCACCCAAACAAAAAAAAACGCAATGGCGAACAAAATTATAATCATAATATTTGACCAAAATGTCCAAGTTAAATATTCGAGAATACTTGGAATGGCCTGTTCATATCTATGGTTCCCTTAAATATCAACTGTGAAGTTCAGATGTTTTTAAATTTAAAAGAAAAACGATATGGCTAAGAATACACTACTTTTAGGTTACAGTTAGGGACAAGATTTAACTAACATAAATATTTCCTACAGTCCCTTGTCATTTCAATTTCAAAGACTCAGATAAGTCGTCCCTAAGAATTCTCTATAGAGATTTATACCTTTTCTCCTACATTCCCTTGTCATTTCAATTTCAAAGAGACTTGGATAACCCATCCCTAGGAATTCTCTATAGAGATTTACCTTTTCTTTGTCAAGACACTAGTACCACCAACAATCATTAGCAAGGTCGTTTTGAGGATAGTCAATTTCCTTCTCCATTTTATATGGTTTACAACAAAAAAGATCAACGATGACACTTTTTTACGACACTTCCTAAATAAGTGTCATTAATTATTTTTAGTGATGACACTATACTAAAAATGTCGTTATAATTAAATATTTATCATCATCTATGACACCTATTTAAAAGTGTCGTAAACATAA
The DNA here is from genome assembly GCA_029216955.1 of Iris pallida. NCBI lineage: Eukaryota > Viridiplantae > Streptophyta > Magnoliopsida > Asparagales > Iridaceae > Iris > Iris pallida. The sequence continues at coordinate 949,568 of JANAVB010040420.1, read as the reverse complement.
ATTCAACAACACTTTTGAGACCATTTAAAATGCCGTATATTATTATATACTAAACACAACACTTTTAAAGTGTTGTCCAAAATTTCATTTCCTACACATTTTTTCATGGAATTTTTGACTTTCATCCCACTTATTAATATGCATTTGTACTTACATCCCACTTTTTAAGTTTTTTAGACTTTCATCCCAATTTTTGTCACTAAAAGTATTTATTTAGTCACGAAAAGTATTCGTTTTGTCACAAAAAATATTTTTAGTGACAAAAGTGGGATGTAAGTCAAATAAAATTAAAAAGTGGGATGTAAGTACAAATTCATATTAATAAGTGGGATGAAAGTCAAAAAATCCCTTTTTCATTTGACCGCTCTTTTCCAAATTTGAGCACTCCAGCCCGCCCGCAATAATCCCCTTCTTCTTTCTCAATTCTTCTATTTTTTCTATACTCTCATTTCTTCCTTTCTCTTTTTACTCTCCCATTTCCCCAAAATTTGGGTGCTGCATCCTCGCACGACCTCTGTCATGTCGAGTGGCTTATTGTGGCCGTGTCGGAGAAGCAAGCACATCCGTCCTTGATAACCCGGGCGTCCTAAACCGACGCGGGTGCGAACCACCTCGTCGAACTGGGCCACCGACCGCTTCTGCTTGTCGATGTCGATCTCTGGCAAGAAGCTTTGAGCGCCGTCTGGATGGCCCCTGGTGTCTTCGTCAGTAGCAGCAGCCGCATCCACCTCCTTTTAGAGCATCTAGGTCGGCCAGCACCGAGCTCGCCCCACCGATCTTGCATGTCCGACTCGACACCGCCTCATTGAGGTCGGATCTCGTCAGCCCCATCCCCAAAACTGCCACACATCGTATCCATCTCGTATTGTGCCCCTTCGCCACCTCGTCGCCCTTACGCGGATCGGATACAACCATCGATGAACCACCAACTTACTTCTGTTGGTGGACATTTTAATTCCCTTCGTCTGCATTATAACTATAAACTTTCTTTCTAGTGTTAAAAAAATTTTTGTTTCTATATTTACTTAGAAACAATAGTCATTTGCTAGTGAGGTACTTTTGCTTGTTACAGATTTTGCCCATTATCCTGACATATTTGGATATTAAGATTTAAATAACCTCTATTGAAGAGTTGGTGGGTCTTATGGAAGGCACATATCTAGTGTAAAATTAATTATCTCGTAGTCATTCTTAAAACAGTCTTAGTGGTTGTTTTCACTTGATAAACTAATTTGTGAAGGAATTGTGATGGAGGATCAAGTTATGGAGGTTAAGTTGATTTTGTTCATTTATTTTTAGGTATCTCTAATATGGAAATGACATAGTATAAGTAAGTTAAGGTTACTCTTGATATATTCTGTCATTGTTGTTTTTATTTAGATAAATTTGACAGATCCAGTTTGGAGATTACATCAATTCTTTGTAAATTCTTCTTCGGCATTTTTAAAATTTAATGTTCAAAATATGTTATTCAAAATGACATGGGGAATTAGTTTACAGGATTCGTTCTTAACATTCTCATTCTAATCTATTTTTGAGTTCTGTATATTGATACATCTGTGGCAGATTAAGAAGGACAATGTTATAAAGCTTGTCATTATGCCACTTTATCCACAATTCTCCATATCTACTAGTGGGTCAAGCATTTGTCCTTCAACACATCTTCAGGTTGGACAACTACTTTCTTCTTGATGTTGATTCCTGTCTTTTATGAATTTAAACATTATGTTGAGAGTAGTTTAGATGGTCGAAGATAGACCGTTTAGTTTATTGACAACAGCATTTGATAACTACCTTATGGTGATGATTACAATGATGTTCTTATGGCTGCATGACAGATGGATGAGACGGATTTGTGATCTTCCGCTTCTGTTTAAGAAGTTCACAGAGATTGGTTACAACAACAGGATGAGAAGAAGTCGGAGGAACATATTCTTTAATGATGTTAGGAACATGATTCCGATTCTTGAGATGTCCAATACAAGAAAGTGCTAAGTTGATTAGCATATATAAGAGGGTTCTTGACTTTAGAAGTCTGTCTTTGGCGCAAGTTAACCACAGGGCATGCTGCTTATGTCTTGTTGAAGTCGATACTGGCGGGCGCCTGTTGAGAGAGGTGCGCAAGTCAGAAAGATGTGGCACTTGTATATCTGTTTGAGATACTAGCAGTTTGCCTTGCTTAGATCTTGAGATGCGCAGGTTTGGAAGATCCTGAATTGCATTTTTTGGAGTAGGCAGAATCCATTTTTGTGTTGCGTAACCTGTTTCTGTGCGCTTGGCCTGGCGCAACTGGGTGACAGAAAGTTCAGTTTGGACAGAACTCACTTTCTTAGCAGAGATTTGATTGTTTCTGTCAAGAAGAGTAAGGTTTTTGCTCAAAAGAGTTTTTGCACTAATTGGCGCAAGGGCGCAACCAGAATTATTTTCTGCCGAGTCAAGAATTGGGGAAGAATGAGGAAAGGTCAAAGGGCGCTTTTCTTTGTTCTGTGACAAGGCATGAATAGATGTATTCTTTACCAAGTTCATATTTGGGGGAAGAGAGAGAGTAGCTAAAGAGCGTCTCCCTTTGTTTTGTGGCTGAGATGCCATAGACGCAGGTTGCGCAAGTTGAAGAAAGGCCAAAGGGCGCTTTCTTTTGTTCTATTTAGCATTCCCGCTAGATACATTCTTCTCAAAATTCAGAACTGGAGAAGAGGAGGAAGTAGCCAAAAGGCATTACCTTTTGTTCAGAGCCAAAGAGGCAGTAGGCGCAGAGCAGTGGCTGGCAGTAAAATAATAGGCGCAGGTTGCGCAGAAGCATTGGTTGGCAGTACAGAGGATTTGGGAGTCCATACAGTGTGCGCCTTGCTCTTGACAGCAACTGAGGTGCGCTTAGTACTCCCAGCATTGATCATTGCTTCGTACGCGGTTTGGTCGACTTGAACGATCAAAGTCTTCTGCGTCTTGTCGATCGACGCGGTATCACATTGAGTTGTCACTTTCTCGTCAGAGGAGAAAGTCGTCTCCAGCAGAGTTGTCATTTTGTTTGCAAAAAAAAAGTTTTATTACAAACTAAGAAAAGAGTACAATAGTACAATTGATTTCTGGGGAAGTACAACAATAGGAATCTGATCAGAAGACGATCACTTTATCCCTTGGACGATGTGATATCGAAGACACAAGCCTCTGGAAGATGCAACAGCACTTTGTCAGTAGATTATGATCATTAGTGAAGCTTTAGAACTGATTTGAAACTCTATTTATAGAGTTCTGAAATAATTACTTTCTGAGTTGCGCATACTTCAGGTTGCGCGCCTTTTATCCAGTTGCGCGAACGGTTACTTGAACTGCTAGGGACGCGTGGCATCATTTGAGTGAGATGCGCGTGGTCGTAGACAGTATAGTGGACACGTTCTTCGAGATTAGTGGCATACGCGCCACATTATCCTGCTTTTGAACAAAAATTGATCAGGTGGCGCCAAAACTCTAGGTGGCGCGAGCGCGTAACTTGACGTTTGGCACCTTTTGACTGGGTCTTCTACGCTACGATGATTGATCCTCGCGCTTCTTAATAACTTGTTCAAGCTAGCTGTCAGCATTAATTGCATGCTGACAAAATCTCCTCGAGTACCGTGTTGTGCGGGATTCGAATAGATTTTCTTCGATTGATGAGCTGTCAGAGCTGTCAGTTAATGATGGCAGCCGTTACAGCTTTTCGAGGATGCTTGCCACGTGGAGCTCACGTATCTTGGCTTAGGCGCAACCTGAGACTGGCGCAACTTAATGATCTGGCGCCACTTGATGCTGGAGCTTTGTTGAGAGGGGCCCATTGATTTTTAGGCTCCTACAGAAGGCATTTAAAAAAATGCCATGAAAAGTATCCATGACATTTATTAAATGTTATAGAATACTTTTACATTTATAAAGTGTCTTAATTTTGACGATACTTATGAACTGACATTGAAGCATGTTAACATGACACCAATAAGGTGTCGTGGAATAACATTACATGACATTCAGAAAATGTCGTCATAAAATTATTACATGACACTTATCGAGTGTCTTTAAAAGTTAAAAAACTTTCTATGACACTCCTCTAAACAGCATTAAAAAAGTGCCATGGAAATTGTAGTGATCTATCGGATTTGAAATTTGATTAATTACTTATAATCGTATTCTTTGACATGAAGTTCTTCATGATTCACTGAAATGTCATCTTTTATTTATTAATTAATATATTTCAATGTATTTTCTTAATCAATTAGACACCTGCTGCATGGCTCTACTAGTAAAACAATTCCTTTAAACTTATCCAACATCACAAAGGCTTTGTTAAGAAAAACAAATGTGTCGTTTGAGTGCTATTAGTTACCTAAATGATTAGATATCTTACTAGGACATGGCAACACAAGCAATGGTGAAACAACAACATCTTACTTACTACAAAATTGGTGAAGAAAAGCCACAATGTAATACGGATACTTTGTCGATCCATGGGATCAAAGATTGTGCTCGAGGTTAGAATTTCCATCTCATCGAATAATTGAAATGAAAAAAAAATGAAGGATTATATTGATAACCCGCTACCAAGAAGATGGACAAATGAGAATATACTTCCATATAACAGGCAATATGCAGAATATATTATGTGTTCCAAGCTAAGTGACAGTAGATATGCCTCGAATATATGCAGAATATATTATGCTTCACCAAAGGGAATTGCTCTTATATATAGCAGAACTTGATGTTGTTTGATCACCAGAGGAAATTCTCTTATATATGAGAATTGCTCTTATATATGCTTCACATGAGGTAAATTTATTTCAATATGTTGCAAGTTGTGTTTGACGAGAATTTTAAAATTGTTTAACAATTTAAGCAATATTTAAATATGTATGTTGAATTTTTTATGCATGCTAAAATTTCAGGACGTAGTCTTTCCACTGCTCTATCTACAAGAAAAGTTTTACATACTGATTCTTGGTGCTTCTTCTCAGGTTTGCTAGTATAATTCATTGATTTAAAGTAAGATTATTTAGTTTTCATTGAATATATAAAACATTTAGAGTTATACAAAGTGGTGACATTCATTCCCAGTATTGCCTTGGATGTATATATTGTAAATGTGAGAATCTTGAATGATTGGATAGTGCCATTCATTCCAGTTGATTGGATACTGCCTTTGGCAAGAAGTAAATTTTCATTCCTATATCTCAAAGTTGATTTTTTTTTTTTGTGGCATTGGCAACTCTAAATAGATAGATCTATGCATTTTCTTCTAGCATTTACCTTTTTTGTCTCATATTTGTCAACTCTAAATAGACAGATCATCTAGAATGATTGGATAATGACATTTATTCCCAATACTATTTTTTATGTGGTATGTTTGCTTTTCTCTGTGCTAAACAAATGCGTTGAGCTATTATTCATCAACTTGGAGCATAGGTATATGTGTTGTGGTCATTTGCTTGTGGCATAGGATTACCTGCACAAGGCTGCAGATACTTCCCCCATACCCTACTGTATAACACAGATGCTAGCCTTCACTAATGTAGCAAACTGCTGCTAGCTGCAATGCTTCTAAGGCTAACTACTTGGGTAATTTCCTAGACAGTGCACAGGTAAACTGCTAGCTGTTAAATGATGCAGATTCAACTGCACGCATTTGTAGTTGTAACTAGCAGTCCCTACAAGACTGAAGGCAGCCCCAAACTGATGAACACCTACTGCAGTTGTATTAGTTACGTGGATGCACTTGAAACAACATTTTGTTGGTTGAATAAGTATATTTGCCAAAAACATGACCTCTCTTGCACTCTACAAAGGAGAGGTGTTTCTTACTTTTTTAGATATTAGCACATAGTTTTTCCTGCTGTTTGCAAAGGAGATATGTTTCTCCTGCACTCTGCAATGGGGTTGTGTGTTCTTGTTGGAATGCCAGTTTTTATATTATTTACCCTTAAAGATAATACATGTTTTATATGTTTCTGAAAGATGCTAATCAAAATCTTAATGAGTAGCTCCGATAGTTTGTTTGGTGAGTTGATACTAGTGTCTTTGTGGAGAGCTCTAGCTTTGACTCTCTCCATTGCATCTCCGTGCATATTCTGTTTCCATATTTGTTGAAACACTATCAGATTCTTTATGATTTACATAGTGGAATGTACACTGATTTTCTTCCTAAGCTTGGAATTTGCTAGCAGTTCATTAATTCATTGACGACACTATAAACATAGAATTATGGTTTAGGATTTAAGGTGAAATTTCAATTTGTTTAAAATGCTATTCAATTATCTCTTTCGGTAACTTAGTTAAAATAAATATCTATATGTATCTTCTAATTATTTGGTTTGCTTTTTGCAGCTTTTGGTTTATTGGTCTACCTATAGTTTATGGGAAACTTTCTTGACTGGTTTATGGCTCCTTCATCCAAAGAGTAAAAATATTACATTAAAGCATAAAGTTGATATCATTATATGGCTCAAGTATATAATAGAGTGATATTCTTAAATGTGATATTCTTAAATGTTATTATAGAGTGATATTCTTAAATGTTATCATTACACAGGCACTCGTCCCTTAGGGGGCGTTTGGTACGCGGTATTTTTTTTTATTCCCGGGGAAATTTAAGATGGGAATCTATTACCACGTTTGTTTGGCTTAAAAAAAATTTATTCCCAGGAATTATAAATACCCAGGTAAATAGTTTACCCACAAAACATGGGAATTCTATCCCTTGAGAATAGGTGGGTATTTTTTTTTTGCCCGGGAAAAAAAAATTGTTTAAATTTTTTTCTTCTTTTTTGATCAATTTTGATTAGTTTTGAACATTTTCTTTCTTTTTTTGTCGTTTTTTATCTTTTTTTTGTCATTTTTTGTCGTTTTTACCAATTTTTTGTCGTTTTAAGCAATTTTTGTCGTTTTTACCCATTTTTTTCTTTTTTGTCACTTTTTGATTATTTTTTGTCGTTTTTATCGCTTTTTGTCATTTTTTGTCGTTTTTACCATTTTTTATCGTTTTAAGCGATTTTTTGTCGTTTTAACCCATTTTTTGTCTTTTTTGTCGTTTTTATCAGTTTTTTGTCATTTTTTTTCGTTTTAAGCAATTTTTGTCGTTTTAAGCAATTTTTTATCCTTTTTTTGTCACTTTTTTGATTATTTTTTGTCGTTTTTATCGTTGTTTTTTTTTTGTCATTTTTTTTCGTTTTTACAATTTTTTTGTCGTTTTAAGCGATTTTTTGTCGTTTTTTACCCATTTTTTTGTCTTTTTTGTCACTTTTTGATTATTTTTTGTCGTTTTATCGCTTTTTTGTCATTTTTTTGTCGTTTTTACCATTTTTTTTGTCGTTTTAAGCAATTTTTTGTCGTTTTTTACTCATTTTTTTGTCTTTTTTGTCATATTTTTTTGATTATTTTTATCATTTTTATCGCTTTTTTGTCATTTTTTGTCGTTTTTTACCCATTTTTTGTCGTTTTTAAGCAATTTTTGTTGTTTTTACCCTTTTTTTTTTGTCTTTTTTGTCACCTTTTTGATTATTTTTTGTCGTTTTTATCCAACTTTGTCTTTTTGTCGCTTTTTTTTGTCAATTTTTGTCGTTTTAAGCGAATTTTTGTCGTTTTTGAAGTTTTTTTTTTTTGCTGTTTTTACGATTTTTAGTCGTTTTTGTCGTTTTTTTCGCTTTTTGGTCATTTTTACTATTTTATGTCGTTTTTTTATCATTTTTGTCGCTTTTACCTTTTTTGTCGTTTTTTTGGTTATTTTTTGTCGTTTTAACCGATTTTTTTGTCGTTTTTAACCGATTTTGTGTTCTTTTTTGTCGTTTTATCGATTATTTGTTTTAACCGATTTTTTGTAATTTTTTGTCGTTTTAACCGATTTTTTTTTGGTCGTTTTTGCCGCATTTTGGTTTTTTTTTGTCGTTTTTACCGATTTTATGTCGTTTTTGTCGTTGTTTTGGTTATTTTTGTCGTTTTTTACCCTTTTTTTGTTATTTTTTGTCGCTTTTTGGTCATTTTTGTCGTTTTAACCGATTTTTCGTCGTTTTTCATCGTTTTTGTCGTTTTTTGTTATTTTGTCGTTTTTACGATTTTTTTCGTTTTTACCGGTTTTTTGTCCTTTTATCGGTTTTTTTTTATATTTGTTCATTTTTTTCGTTATTATTATTTTTTATTTTTTTTCCGGGAATATTTATATTGTCACCAAACATGGGAATATAATTTTCTCGGGAATTTAATTCCTTGGAATTTGATTCCCGGGAATATAGAATTCTCGGCTATATAGTATTCCGCATACCAAACGCCCCCTTAGTGTATATAATAGAGTGATATTCTTAAATGTTATTATATCAACTGATTTTTTAAGAATACAAATAATTGACAGTTACTTTGAAGATGAATTAAGTGAATATCTCGAAGGTAGAACAGAAGTCTCACTGCTTGCCCAAAGCTAGGACAGTGAGTTGACTGAGGTAACTTTTGATCAGATATGCCAATTACCACTCCCACCATTTATGCATAACATTGTCCCTTTCGTTACTTATCTATGTTTGTGTGAATACGAAAACTTTATTCTCTTAGTGCAAGAAAAAGAAAACCTATATCCAGAGCATCTCAAATCCAAAATCTACAGTATAAACATAGCAAGCTCAGCACAATAAGAAGTGATCTTAACAACAAATATTGTCCTCTTAACTGCATGATACTAGAAAGGGAGAGAAAAAGATAATTAGCAATGTTATTTTTGAACCATCTTTTATTATAGTGAGTATAATAAAATAAATCAAAAAGGAAGATGGGACCTTTTTCAAGTTTGGAAAACTAACATATCACACATAAATTTTCCAAGGTTAATCAAGCATATAGCTTAGCTCCTTCATTTGTAGCTCTTTTGTTTTCACATTATCTTTCACATTTATAAGTATTACATCTCAAAGAAAAAAAAACATGACATGTTCTTATGCCAAGTATATTGGTGCTTTTGTTTTCAGGTACCGCCAAAAAGTCAAGATGAAGTTTTAGTTAATGAGTGTCTGTACTGTAAGATTAATGAGCTCAACGCATGGTCAATATTGACATACGTACTACACAGACCTTTTGCACATATTGCTACACAGACCTTTACTTTCCATGGATTTGTTGCGGCAGCCAAGAACTTTGGAAAGGAATGTCTAATAGGAGAATGGGGGCTTCGATCATTTGAACTTTAAGCTTCGTACATAAAACTTGAATCATGTTTCCAAATTGGTTTGAGTTTATCTGATGATATCATTCTTTTATTGTATATTTCAAATACTTGTGTGGTTCATGGAAGATAGTTTCAGGAGGTTATTTGTAACAACTATATTTGATAAAAAATCATGCAAGTCTTTTGTAACAACTCTATTTGATATATTTTTATAAAATATTTATGATTTGTAATGGTTATGTATGTGCCAATTTGTTGTTGCTATATGGGGTTGGGTTAGCATCGTAATTTGTTGTTGTTAATGATACCAATCTTCCAAGCATAAATTTCGTCACCTAGGTTCTAAGCTTCGGGTACCTACTATCATTAATATTAGTAGCCACACAAGCAACAAGGCATTACAAATAGGCGTCTTCTAATATTTTAAGTCCGTTCTATGCCGTTGTTAATAATTTTAGCCACACCAGGAATTAGTCGTCGCTAAATGGTGTTACAAAAGTTTAGCGACTATTTGTACCCCGTCGCTAATACATTTAGCCACCCGAGCAACAAACCGTCGTGAAAGGGAGTCACTAAATATTTGCGTCAGTCATTTGCTGTTGTTAATACGGCTAGCTACACAGGCAACCAACCATCGCCAAAGAGTGTTATTGACGCTATCGTCGGCTATTTTTCGGCGACAAAACCTTTTGCCACAAAACCAGTAGAAACCCCTAGTTTGATGTCGCAAAATCCGTCGCAAATAGTATTTGCGACGATAAAACACACTTGCGACGATTTTTTAGGGACGCAAAAGACCCCTTTTCTAGTAGTGGATTTCCCATGTTAGTAATATATATATATATATATATATATATATATATATATATATATATATATATATGTTGTGAAATGAGAGAAAGAGAAGAAATTGGTAGCCAGAAAGAATGTGTGTGTATCCTTTTCTCATTGATAACATATATAGAGGGAATAGGATAGAGGATGTTGTGGGTATGGATAAGGGCATCCATATTTAGATTTATCCAAATCACAACACTCCCCCTTGGATGCCCACTTTAATTATTGCCTCATTAGAAACTTTTCTAAGGAAAAATCCTTTGGAAAAATCTATAGAAAAGAAAAGAGTACAATAATATTCTTCAGGAATATGATTCTTCAGGAATCCAAGTAGGTGTGACTTACACTGTCTCGTTAAAAATCTTTCGAAGGGAAAACCCAGTAGGAAAAAACCTCAACGAATAAAAAGAGTACAATGCGCAAAGACATACTTCAAGATGTCTCCATTAGCATATTCAGGATGATAGCATCTACAGGATGCTCTCCCTCAAAATATTACTTTCTTGTTCTTACATCAATTCAAAATAAAAAATCAACCCCCAATAAAATTTAAATATTACATCTCACCCCAACACTTTATTTGTCTGTACATTTATACTTATATCCTAATGAAGAGGTTGCAGGCTTTATTTGTGATTCCTCAAAAGCTCGCAACTCCCCCTGATATGTTGAACTGTTGAAATCATAGCCATGCACATGATTTGATGAAGTTGTCGTAGTGATTTGCTTTAGTTCTCTCTAAAATACCTGTAACATTGTTTATAAAACATACCTTGTTTGTGGTATTCCCTTAATGGAGTATCAGATAAATATCATTCATCTGCATATCTCATTAGATCAAAACATTCATCAAGAATAATTTATGTGCATAATATTATTCTAAAATATTGTGCTGAGTAAATGACAATAAGGAATTTTATATTCTTTAAATATGGTACTTCAGGACCCAGAACATGTTCTTTTGGTTGTAAAATATCCTATTGACCTGACTATTATAGGTATAACATTCATATTAAATCTCTACATGAGATTTATCTCTACATGAGATTTATCTCTACATGATATTATCTCTACAGGATATTATAGTATATCTCTTCTAGAGATTCATCTTTTCATGAGATTATATGAGATCTCTTTTGGATATTTATTTTTATCTCTTCTAGAAATTCCTCTCTTCAGGAGATTTTCGCTCTCTTCAGGAGATTTTCGATCGCTACGGAAGATTTTTGATCTCTATGGGAGATTCCAATCGCTTGGAAAGATTCCTTATCTCTTCCGGAGATTCCTTATCTCTTCCGAAGGTATTTCAAATCTCTTCAGGAGATACTGTCATATTTTTTTTTTATCTTTTTAGGAGATTTTCTCTTCAGGAGGTACTTTAATCTCTTCAGGAGATCTTCTCTTCAGGAGGTGACTATTTTGATGAATACATTTAGGAATTTTTCTATAAACTCAATGAGCCTATCACATTCTTCTGGATGGTTTAATCCATATATGGATCATTTGTAGATCCTTCATGGATAACATGGTAATATTAAATCCTTTAAGGATATACCTAAAAATTTTAAATCTACGACATTCGAGGATATATCTTATCGTCTAGGCCATCATGATCGGAGAATATATTTATTCTTATTCTATTCATGATCATTTCGTGGATCCTTGAGCTAACATTGCTCTTATACATTTGGATCTCTATTTGTTACAAACACCCATTTAAAACCTACCAGATTTATTCATTTTGGTTTTTTTTATTGTAGGACGGAACACTCCACGTCGTGCGTGAGATATCGCATCTATTAATTAGATTATTCGTGATTTTAGTGTTATCCTTTAATTTTTATCACCTTTTTTGTTCTCATTCGATAATGTCATCTATGACAAAATTTCTTGATTCCAAATTTCTCTTGAACATAGATTTCTTGGATAACGGTACCTCTTTCTCAGTCTCTTCTGGAATCTGAGGTATATCCTCTACCGGAGCGATATACTTTGAAAATTTTGATCTTTGGTTCATGACATCTTCCGGACCGTCATGAACTTTTTCTCTACATGAGATGCTTCTTCGGGAGCTGCTTCTTTAAGAGCATTAGGGTGTGTTATATTATTCGGCATCTTCTTCTGGAGAGTTGAATCTTTAGAGCCTTAGTATTATTTGGTTCTTTTGGTACTTCTATTAGAAAATAGAAACATAGTTGGTATAACTATTTATACAGCATAATCGAGTAAGCATCTAATAATTTATTTGTAATGAAATACAAAAAAAATAATTTCTCCTAATTAGTTAAGATTAGATAATGTAGAGGTATTGTCATGATATGTTCTTCTGGAATGATGCTTTAGAACGTTCTTCTAGAATAATGATTTAAGACGTTCTTCTAGAACGATAATTCACACTGTTCTTCTAGAACGATGCTTTACGACGTTCTTTTAGAACGATGCTTTACGACGTTCTTCTAGAACGATAACTCACGACGTTCTTCTAGAACGATAATGTATCTTCTTACTATCTCCCCCTAACGGCAGAAATATTGTCTTATTAACGAGGCATATCAAAAAAAATCTTATGTTTAGAACATATAATAATCTAAGGAGATAAACATAATAATTCACAAAACATAGATGCCAATATTACAATTTCAAATAATACCAACATAAGCCATCTAATTCAATTCGAAGCTATGCTTCTAGTTATTTAGATACAATCTTCAGGATTGATGGTTTAGAAACAAACTAATCCTTGAGATCAAGGGTGTATGTTGTAATTTGTTAAGAGATAATCATACGAATTAGTTTTGATAATCATCATATTTTTTGGGTATCTTGTCGACCATGTCACAGTTTAAAAGGTATATGATCATTTGGCTTATGGCTCACAATGGACCCTTAAGATTGAGCTTCTAACTTATGATATATGATTGAGCTTCTGGCTCATGATAGTATGTGACTTGACATCCTAGAGTGATGTATATCTCTACTAAATAGCTGAAGAATCTATCTAGACGAACTTTTGGTTCTCTCTTAGACGAACTTCTGGTTCTCTTAGACGAACTTCTGGTTTTCTTAGACGAACTTTTGGTTCTCTTAGACGAATGGTTACACAAAATTATTTCTTATTTCACTTGCTCAAAGTTTACCTATTTTTCTTATATCATTAAAACTCAGTAAAATTCTTCTGGAATTATGAGAGTACGATACATTATGTATCTGTTGGATAAAATATGCTTTGTCAGAGCCTTTATAATTGAACATGAGCCTTTATAATCTGGTTTTCTTAGACGAACTTTTGGTTCTCTTAGACGAATGGTTACACAAAATTATTTCTTATTTCACTTGCTCAAAGTTTACCTATTTTTCTTATATCATTAAAACTCAGTAAAATTCTTCTGGAATTATGAGAGTACGATACATTATGTATCTGTTGGATAAAATATGCTTTGTCAGAGCCTTTATAATTGAACATGAGCAGCTATTATGGATACTATTTTCAGACTAGTATTCTTGTTGGAGGAAAAGATCATATTCTTAAGTATGGTGTTGGTACATAGCACTATCAGTCATGCATAAAATGTCTCTATCTAGTTTTTTCATGGATTCCAGTTTCTAGATATGGCAATATTTATCAGCAGTTGCAAATAAAGATATTATTAATCAATAATAATGTAAACATAGAACTTCAGGTCTACGATAGTTGCTACCACAATAATGCATTCTTAGTATCCCTACGGATAGAATAACCTTATGTCACCAACTTTAAAATTTTCTCATGTAAGAGATTTGCAACATTAAAAAAATGCCACTATGAAATACCAACATTCAGGTTGGCATATATATATATATATATATATATATATATATATATATATATATATATATATATATATATATATATATATATATATATATATTACCTATGAAATACCTACTTGGTTCTCCGGATATGCAGCACAATATCTGTCATGCATGTACCCATTTGGATGGTACGAAACTCAAGCAAACAAATGGATTACATTATGCAAAGATAATAAAAAAATTATAATTTCTCCAACATAATATAGCCCTTTTAGCTTCTAGCAGATGAAAGTCATGATAATAATGGCATAATTCAACAAAACATGACTTCATGTTTTTTGTTTTACTCATGAATGATTGCACAATTGTAATCATGAAAAGACATAATTGAAGAACAAGCATCTACTTAAATTGTGTAAATGACATGCATTCACTTTCACCATTACAATAAACTATTAAATAATTTTCCAACTACTATGGAAAATGAAATAACAAATTGAGTGAAAATAATACAGTGATAAGTTGTGTCCACTAATGAATGTGGCCTTCCACAAGCACAACTATGAAAGAAAAAAATCCAACGAACAATCATCTACTGGGATAAAATTGTTAGATTACAGTGCTACGTCGATCATGATCATATCTTTTGGCAAATATTTTTGAAATATTGTAGTTGCAAACATGTATCACCTTACAAATAGAATCACAAAATAAAGTAATTTCTACGTCGATCACGATCATTAGGGTTTTCTTCCACTGTGGCAAAAAGGTGACAAAAGGTGGCTAATTACGTAGCAATTTTTTTAATATCAAATTTGCTTAACAAATAGTAGCACAACATGTGCTTAACAAATAAGAAGATAGGACAAAACCAATTAATCCAACAAATAAATGTCATAGATGAATATATCACATTACACAGCCTTCAAAATAATTAAACAACATACCACATTTTGTCAACATGAATTCTTCATGAATATCTTTGAAATTGAACTATACAATGGTTGTAGTTCTTGTTGGTTACGGCCTTATGTAGGCTATTCAATTTGATGAGATGCAAAACTTTAATCAATAGCCAATAAACTTCACATGAATAACTCATGGGTACTACAACAAATCTTAATTTAGAGCAAGAAAAATGAATATTTTAAAAAATCTAAAATCTAAAATTTTTAATTGATCATATTTAGAAGGACAAAAAAAATCTCCAACAGAAAATGGAAATATTAAGACTTTACCAATTATTATCTAAATTTTAACAATTCGTGTAGACAACTTGTGTAAATAATTTCCATGAACCAAATAATTCGCAAGCTGTATAGTGTCTTCCATTTATGTTAAGCGTCTGAGTGAAGCTTCCTACTCACCATGCAAAATATACCATAATGGATGCTTAAAACAATCTAGAAATTGCCTACTATCATGACATTCCTCACTATTATACGCATTCCTCAAAACTAACCTCAATGGTATACATGAAGGAAAAAAGAGATGAAGCACAGCTGCATCCTAGCAAATAGGTCATGCTTTTTAAAATGTAAATTATGAGGAACTAGTTTCAGTGTTTCATAAAAACATGAAAAAAATTATCTTAAGATTTATGGTGCAAACAGTAAGAAACACAACGGGGCATAACCTTCTTAAGAAACTTATTCCAAAGGTAACTTGCATTACAACATATGGTACATAAACTTATCCCAATAATTATTCCGTTATTTAAGAAAGTTTTTTCTTCTATTTTCTGACCTCAAGGCACGTATACAGTAAAAAAGCAATTTAACTATCACCATGAACATAGCAAATAAGGGACAAATATCAATCAATAAACATAGCAAAAGACAACGAACTTTGGATCATATCAAATATATCATCTAATCTATGAACCTGATTTGAAGTTGATATGACTTTCCTTTCATGCTTGATCTCTTCCACCTTTTCTGCTTGATACCGATAACGTGTCGTGAAATGAGAGAGATAGAGAGAAGAAATTGGTAGCTAGAAAGAATGTGTGCGTAGCCTTTTTTCATTGATAACATATATAGAGGGAGTAGGATAGAGGTTGTTGTGGGTATGGATAAGGGCATCCATATTTGGATTTATCCAAATCACAACAATATATATATATATATATATATATATATATATATATATATATATATATATATATATATATATATATATATATATATATTGTTGTGATTTGGATAATATATATATATATATATATATATATATATATATATATATATATATATATATATATATATATATATAAAGAAAAAAAATATATATATATATAAAGAAATATATATATATATATATAAAGAAATATATATAAATATATATATATATATATATATATATATATATATATATAATATATATATATATATATATATATATATATATATATATATATATATATATATATATAGAAGCATGGAAAAGAACAAGAAAAGCCCATGCGGCTCAAAACAGAAGAGGCCCATGCGGCTCAAAACAGAAGAAGCCTCATGCGGCTCAGGAATCTATCGGAGCCTCATGCGGCTCAGAAACTCTCCAATAGCCTCATGCGGCTCAGGAAAGAATCACGTGGCCCTATGCAGCTTGCTTTTTACAGCTGGCCATAAAGTGAACAAAACAGTTTTATGGAAGGACTGGACTTCTACTTCATAATACAAACTCGCTCATACAAATAAAGCCTAGGAATAAAAACCTAGGTACAGCAATCTAAGTACAATTGTTTAGTTTTGATTCTGGGGGGTGACGATAGAGGCTCGAGAAAGCGACGGCAACTCTGCCTTACTCCTTGGACGATCGGACGTAGCCTCGGCTCTGATGAAGAATTCTCTCGAAGCGTGTAGGAAGACTCTTCTGTGCGTGCCTTTGTCTCTCTATGTATCCAGCCGGGTGGTTTGCAAGGGAATGACACCTTGCTATTTATAGGAGTGGGGTGTCATCATTAGGATTTGCAATGATTGCCCTAAAAAAGTCGACGGCTTAGGGATCTAATTGCCATTTTCCTTCATCCTATTTTGTTGGCAATTAATATGGACCACTAATCTTGATTGCAACGAATCTGGACAATTAATGGTGATTGTGTAAAATTTATATGGGCAATTAATGTTGATTGCCATGAATCTTTGGAAGCTCGGATCTTCTGCCACGTATTTAATCTGCGTGATTGCAATAAATCTGCTTTGATTTGGGTAATTATGATGATTGTACTAAATCTGGTTGTTGGGATTTGATAAGTCTTGATTGATTTAATGCCACGTATCTAACCATCATTACAGGGAAACTGATCTTCTGCCACGTGTCATAACCGCGAGCTACAGCCGCATGAGGGTAGCTTCTTAGGTTTTGAACCGCATGAAGGTGGCAGCCGCATAGGTGTAGCCTCCGAAATCTGAGCCGCATGGGAGTGGTTTCCAATTGAGCCGCATAAGACTAGCCACGTGTCAAGGCTGCATAGGCATGGCCTCTCAGTATTTGAGCCGCATGGAGATGATTCCCATGATCCGAGCCGCATGAGGACAACGGCCGCATGATGTGGCTTCTTAGGATTTGAGTCGCATGACGATGGTCTCCACGATCCGAGCCGCATGAGAGCATTAGCCGCGTGGGGGGGGGGGGGGTGGCAGCCGCATGTGGGGGGGTGGCAGCCGCATAGGGAGCTTTGGAGTTGGTGGATCGTGCCAGCTGTATAGGAGATTTTCTTCGTTTCCTGAGGAACACGCCGTCATGTCAGAGTTTATCATTTCAGCTTTAATGTCAGAGTTATCACTTTATGTCAGAGCATTTAATGGAAGAAGTCACTTTATGGCCAGCTGTAAAAAACAAGCTGTATAGGGCCACGTGATTCTTTCCTGAGCCGTATGAGGCTATTGAAGAGTTTCTGAGCCGCATGAGGCTCCGATAGATTCCTGAGCTGCATGAGGCTCCTTCTGTTTTGAGCCGCATGGGCTTCTTCTGTTTTGAGCCGCATGGGCTTCTTCTTGTTCTTTTCCATGTTTCTACAAGACCCCCTTCAAAGTTTTCAATTTGAAAAATTGAAATACTTTGAATAAGAATTATGGCTATATGAGCTCTGCTGGCCGCATAGGATGTTCTGGCCGCATGGACTTCTTGGCCGCATGGCCTGTTTGGCCGCATAGACTCCCTAGCCGCATGGGCTCCCTGCCACGCGTGCGTCTTATTAATTGCCCTTAATTCGTTTTAGAGCCGTCTTTTGGGGGAATTCCAAGAGTTGGTTCAATAAATATTTAGATTTTATGCCCTGGGTGAATCTCCTTTATGAGAGGGGGCAAAATTCGAGAAGTTGATTTTGCCTGCAGCACACGACCCGAAGCGGTTATCGGTCCACGTTCCTCCCATATTTTCCTATAAATAGTGGTGTGTTTAGGTCATGGAGATTTTTTTATTTTTTTTATTCTTCTCTTGCCCTAAGCTGCTGTTTCTCCTTCTCCGATCATCATCGACAATGGCCCCCAAAAGCTTCCAAAGCTCCCAAGGCCTCTGCTGCGACAAAAGGCAAGAAGGCGGCGGCCTCATCGCCGATTGTACCGCCCCCAGTCCATCCTGACGTCCACCCTGCCATCAAGAGTAAGGACTATATAGAAGATCGAACACTTCAAACCCTAAAACAATGGCTCTGTTGCATATTTTTTATGCACAAGCCTTCTTACCCTCAGCATTCAATACGTTCTTCGTCTTTATGAAGCCGCATATGTTGTATGGGCCGCATGAACTTCTCATATCTGAGCCGCATGGGGTATGCCCTATGTTTGAGCCGCATGAGAACGCCTGAGCCGCATAAACGCCTTTAGAACTGAACCGCATGAAGCCCCTCTGAATCAGAATCGTATGAGCTCCTATTGGACTGAGCCGCATAGCGTTCCACGAATCAGAACCGCATATGAACCCACCTAAACAGAGCCGCATGAGGACTCGTCTAAATTGAGCCGCATGAACTTTGTAAAAAAAAAACCAGCCGCATAAAGACTCATTTAATCAGAGCCGCATGTACTCTGTAAAAACTGAGCCACATAAGAACTCGTTTAATCAGAGCCGCATGAACTCTAAATATTTTTTGGCCGTCTCCTGAACTCGGTTATCGGTCCACTCAGCTCTCGCCTCGCTACATGGGCGATATTGTTGTCTCCTACCACATGATCTTCGTCCCACAAAAGGTTATTAAAGGTCAAGCTCTGACAGACTTTTTAGCAGCCCATCCAGGTTCGGAGTCAACCAGGATATACGAAGAGATTCCAGATGAGGTTGCCGACTCACATGTGGCCTCTCATGATACCATATGACGAATGTTCTTCGACGATGCTTCCAGAACTGGGCCCAAGGGCAACATCGTCGTTGGAGTCGGAGTGGTGTTGATTTCTCCCTCCGGGTTGGTGATCAATCGGGCTTATTCCCTCACGGAGCCCTGTTCAAATAATATGGCCGAGTATAATGCTTTGGTCATTGGCCTCCGTCTTGCAAAGGAACTGGGGGTAGAATACCTTGAAGCATACGACGACTCGCAGTTAATCGTCAATCAGATCCGGGGTTCATATGAAGTCCGTCATGAAGACATGCCCCTATCACCAAACGGCGATCAGCATCATTTCGTCGTTCGAAGGGTTCTTTATAGAACACGTTCCCAGACTCCAAAATATCGAAGCCGATGCATTAGCTGGCCTTGTCGCTTCCTTAGCAGTTTCGAACTATGCTCATCACTCGGTGGATGTGATAGGCCACGAACTGGTCTATCCCAAGAATAACATTCAGTTTGTGGCGAGTCATTCTGCTCAGACGGCTGAGGAAACAGCAGACTGGAGATAGCCATTCATAGACTTTGTAGTCTATGGCATCTTGCCCGAAAACCCAAAGAAGGCCACCTCTATTAGAAGGCGTTCCCTCAGATTCTTCTACGATACAGAGACGAAGATGTTGTATCGACGATCCTACGATGGATTACTGCTTCGGTGTCTATCAAATACAGAAGCCAAAAAAGCCGTACGCAAAGCTCATGACGGTGTCTGCGGGGCCCATCAGCCTGGTCCGAAACTACAAGATCGCCTTCGTCGAATGGGCTACTACTGGCCCACGATGGTTGCGGATGCCATGCGGCTCAAGGAGAAGGAGCTGACAAGGAACTATATTAAGCGGTTTCGCCAAACCGCAATGAAGTTGCCGTCTGAAAATTCGGATTCCTCCTTAATTGAAATTTGCCAAAAGAGTCTGCTCCCAACAATCAGCCTCTGGATGGGTGAAAGTCAATTTAAGGACTGGAAGACGTTCATCATCAGTGCCACTAGCACCAAAGATAAGTTGAAGAAGGCTCGCCAACTGGGATTACACATCTCGGAGGGAGAGGACAAGGACAAAACCCCCTAATGCCAACACCAACAACGGGGGTAATTCCTCCAATAACTGAGACAACAAGGGCAAACAGGATATGGTGGCCGACGCAACCCAGAAGCCTGAATCAAAGCCAGCTGAAAAGCAGTGGCCGCAGATGACTTACTCCTTCGAGGACGGTCATGTCAAGCCCATCTTGGACATGCTCATACAAGGAGATAGAATCCAGCTCCCTCCACTGAGACGGGAACCTCGACCGACCGAGATGGAAAGCCCCAAGTACTGCCATTACCATCGTTACGTCCACCACGCCAAGTAGGACTGCTTCCAATTGAAGCGATATATCCAGCATCTCATCGATTCGAAGGCTCTGGTCATTGATTTCGAGGAGGTAACCGTGGCAGCCAACATGGTGTCAGTACAGTTCGGCAGCTTCCCTCCGACAGAGACTCAAGACGGCGTAGTACCCGTCCCTCGGGCAACAATGGAGATTGCTAATCTTCTACCTCCTCGAGATCAGGCTGCTGGTCTAGTGCCCCTCACCACATCAGAGGGGAGGTCATGTGGGTCCATCCGGACCTGGTACTTGAAGTGACTCAACCTACACCACCCTCCACTGGCAGGAAAAAGGGTGGAAAGGTCAGATCCTGCCGTACAATCTCGGCAGATGTCAAAGAAGCCACAGCTGTTGTCACCCGGTCGAGTGCGCAATCCCAACCTACACCGGATAACTCGGCTGCAGGTCATCAGTCGGCTACTACTGATGCTCCAGGAACTTCTCAAACTCCCAAGACCGACAAGCCTAGGCCGAAGGAGACTCGCTTTGACAAATTCCTCCGAAAAGAGGCACCTCATGGGCTGTAGAGGCCCTACAACTTTGACATCTTGGCATAATTGGCCAACACACCAGCCAAATTATTATTATACGAGCTCCTGAGACTCTCCAAAGATGTTCGCGTGGCACTGAGCGATGCACTCCAGAATGCCGACGTATATCTGGCTCAGGTCAACCTCACGGAAGAGAGCCCACCTGCAAATCTCCAGAACAGCGCTTGCACATGTGCAATGCCCAACATCGTCTTCACTCTGCAGGATTTGCTCATTAAAACCAACCTGCACGATCATCCGTTGTATTACACTGGATACATCGGTGACGTAAAGGTGGATCGGATGCACATTGATCCCGGTTCTTTCATAAGCATCATCCCGAAGAGTCTATTGCACCATCCTCGCATCCCCATGCATCGCCTGACGCCGACAAGCACCGCCATCAGCCGTTTCAATTCGGACAGGAGCTACCCGATCGAGAAGATTCGCTTGAAGTACCAAATCGGCGATCTGCAGTCAGAAGTGGCTTGTTATGTCATAGATGTGGACACTTCCTACAATATTCTTCTGGGGCGTCCTTGGATACACGATTACATGATCGTGCCTTCCACGCTGCACCAGTGCTTCAAGTGTGTCGACAAGCACGGCTTCGTAAGGACAGAATTTGTCGACATCGATCCCTTCAAAGGGGTCGAGTCTTATTACTCGGACTCCTGCTTGTACGAGAAGTCGAAGAGGCACATTGTCGAAGGAGATATGCAAGCTCAAACTGAGACAGCAACGGGATCAGAAGAACATCTGACGATCCACCTTCAAGCTCGCAAACCTGGCAAGACCGCACCCCTTACGGTCGCTCTGCGTAAGGATGCAATCAATCTCTCGGTACAAGAGGGCCAAATGATAATCCGACTGCCAAGGTCTGGCCAAGCGCCAAAACCCACAACGGAGCCACTGACAATCAGGCTGCCAAGAGCCGGCCAGCCACAAACAGAGAAGCTCAAACCCTCTGACAAGCCAATAACGATACGTCTTCCCAAGATGAATCGTCAGTCCAATACGAAGTCAGGGACTCCTAGCGCGCCAACAACTCCCCGCCTAGCATCAAGCACCAAACAGGGGGTCGCTAGTTCGCCAATGACTCCACGTTCTGCCCCACCAGCGGAACCCCTGATGATTAAGCTGCCCAAGTCATCCTCTCAGTCTTCATTTATACAGGGGGTGGCCGAAGAAGAACCAGAATTGGCCAAGTATGTGGCTGCTCATACTGATGTTCCATTCGCAGATGATGTAATCCTACTAGAAAAGATACCTTACTTCATCAAAGGGCTGTCTTTGAACTACCTCGAGCTTGATAAGCTTTGTACAATGTATGCTATGGAACACAGTATAGGCACTCACCTACACACGCAAGTGACAAATGTTTACACCGCAAATCAACTTACTCCTGTGGAAGGTGCCTACTTCATAATCGAGGAAGAAGACCATCCAATCATCTTCGGCCGGAAGAATGATCCACAGCCCTTCGCAATAGAGGAAGTCGATCTCGAATCGGACGCCGGGAGACTGCTCCTTTATCTATATAGCTCCCAATCCAAGTACCTCATGCAAAGACAGGGGTATGATATGGATACTACACCAGGCTTGAACTACGGCACTGGTCGGCCGTTACCTTTACAGTTGCCTGTCCCGGCCGGGAAACCACGGGATTACTACAACAAGACCCGATGTGGATTGGGGTATGTTACGCCTGCAACGACCCCTGAAAGCTCAGATGAGGAATGCGATTGGCATTCACACTCAACCGGATCACCAACTTCTGATTCAGATATCAGCATTGGGGACGTATTCATGCAAGTCTTGTCTGTCAATATGGCATTCGCCGACGCTTACGAAGAAGAAGACATTCCTGAACTCCTTGAATTAGAGCCGTGGGCCCAACAGCTGGATGCACAATGGGAAAAGCGGTTCGAACAAAGTGAGCCTCCTACTGAAGATGAGGTTATGCAAGTTGACCTCGGCAATGAGTCTTCTCCAAAACCAATCTTCGTTAGTAAAAGCCTGGCAGACGAAGAGCGAGAATCGCTGCTACAACTCATCAAAGAATATATTGATGTGTTCGCCTGGAGTTATGAAGACATGCCAGGGCTAAACCCCGAGATTGCACTTTACAAACTCAACATTCGGCCGGATGTAAAGCGGATCAAGCAACAACAGCGACGCTTCCGTCCGGACATTATGAATGCGATCGAAGCCGAAGTCAACAAACTGATAGCCAGCGGCTTCATTCGTGAGGAACAACATCCGGACTGGGTCGCCAATATAGTACCGGTCCTCAAGAAAAATGGTAAGATTCGAATCTGTATTGACTTCAGCAATCTGAACGAGGCGTGTCCTAAAGATGAGTTCCCCCTCCCTATCACGGACATCATGATTGACAACACCCGCGGCTTCGAGCGCATGTCATTCATGGATGGTTTTTTGGGATACAACCAAATCAAGATGTCTCCCGACGACGAGAAGCACACATCATTCCGAACACCGATTGGCACATACTGCTACACAGTCATACCTTTTGGTTTAAAAAATGCTGGAGCCACGTATCAAAGAGCCATGAGTGTCATCTTCAGAGACCACTTACGCAAGACCGTGGAATGCTATGTTGACGACATCGCTGTCAAAAGTCGCTATAAGGAAGACCATCTGCAGGATCTAAGGACGGTGTTCGACTTGATACGAGCGCACAACTTGAAGATGAATCCTACCAAATCCTTCTTGGGCGTATCCAGTGGAAAATTCCTGGGTTTTATCATTACTGCCCAGGAGATTCATATAGATCCGGAGAAGACAAAGGCAATCATGGAGATGGGTCTCCCGAGAAATCTTCGTGAACTCCGAGGCCTTCAAGGGAGGCTAGCTTACATCAGGAGGTTCATTTCCAACCTCTCCGGACAATGTCAGCCATTCACTCACTTCATAAAGAAGGGCGTCTCATTCGTATGGGATAAAGAATGCCAACGTGCCTTCAAACGCATCAAAGAATATTTGTCGAACCCTCCAGTCCTGGTGGCCCTGGTTGCTGGAAAACCATTCCTGCTCTATGTACGAGCGATGGAGCATTCTCTCGGCGCTCTGCTAGCACAAAATAATGATGCAGGCCATGGGCAGGCTATATATTACCTCAGTCGAATGATGATGGGGCCGGAACACCGATATACCGCCGTGGAGAAGGAATGCCTCGCCCTGGTGTTCGCCATTCAGAAGACGCGATACTATGTCACGGGACAAACCATACATGTGATCTCACGAGTCAACCCCCTCAGGGTCCTCATGACCAAGCCAGGGGCACTCAGCTCTTGCCTCGCTACATGGGCGATATTGTTGTCTCCCTACCACATGATCTTCGTCCTACAAAAGGCTATTAAAGGTCAAGCTCTGGCAGACTTTTTAGCAGCCCATCCAGGTTCGGAGTCAACCAGGATATACGAAGAGATTCCAGATGAGGTTGCCGACTCACATGTGGCCTCTCATGATACCATATGGCGAATGTTCTTCGACGACGCTTCCAGAACTGGGCCCAAGGGCAACATCGACGTTGGAGTCGGAGTGGTGCTGATTTTTCCCTCCGGGTTGGTGATCAATCGGGCTTATTCTCTCACGGAGCCCTGTTTAAACAATATGGCCGAGTATAATGCTTTGGTCATTGGCCTCCGACTTGCAAAGGAACTGGGGGTAGAATACCTTGAAGCATATGGCGACTCGCAGTTAATCATCAATCAGATCCGGGGTTCATATGAAGTCTGCCATGAAGACATGATCCACTATCACCAAACAGCGATCACATCATTTCGTCGTTCGAAGGGTTCTTCATAGTACACGTTCCCAGACTCCAAAATATCGAAGCCGATGCCTTAGCTGGCCTTGCCGCTTCCCTAGCAGTTCTGAACTATGCTCATCACTCGGTGGATGTGATGGGCCACAAACTGGTCTGTCCCAAGAATAACATTCAGTGTCACGACCCGCACCCAGTGCAAGGGCATGAGAAGTGACGAACGCCCAGCCTACACCGCAGTGTCGGCGGTAGAACGCTGTCCTGAGTCACAGTATCTAACACAGTCTAAAATAAACTCCGAATGGAGAGTAGAATAATAAGTAACTCAATCACAATACTAAGATGGAATAGAAGAATGAATCTCAAGAGAGTCACAGATAAAAAGTCTAGGTGTAAACCACCAGAATAAATCTCCAGTACAACTCATAAAGTCTCAAATAGAAATACAAATAAAGTACTAAATCACAGCTAGACTACGGGCAAGTCCTCAGCGACTGTGGGATCCTTCTGAGGGTCCACGTCGCCAGTGTCATCTAAGCCAATGGCCATAATAAGTATGATAGAACTCTTCATCATCACCTATAAAATTTTTAACATGCCCAGTCAGGACGGAACGAGCACATATCTCTCACAACAGTTCATAGCAGGAATGAACATATAAAGCAAGCTATAGGAAACTATACATGAATCGCTTTAAAGAAAATTAATAAGAGAGAGAATATAAAATGAGATATAATATGATAAATAGAGAAATGTAACCATCTACGTGATTTAGAGCATAAATTGGTTATGTAAACGATTTGGGTTGCACATGGATACAGCTATGGAGTGCACATGGATACCTACTGGGGATAATGATCACATAACCAACTACACTCTTCCTGCCCCCAATCAATACACAAGGATCAATGCATGTTATGTTATTGCACATGGATAATAACTACTGTATACATGGAGCTCATATGGTCATGAGTGTACATGAATAACATATGAGTGCACATGGATAATTATAAATACATGGAGTACATGATGGCCATGATAAAGTACATGAACATGATATACTCGATGTATCCGAGGGGATAATATCGTATGAAAAGATCCAGAGGGTACTAATCCGTGTGAACATCGTGTCAGCATCAAGTATACTAGTCTATTACAAGAGAACATATCCAAAGAAGTATGAAAAGATCAGAGAATGTACTCGCCTGGCAAATCGAACTGCTGATGATGAGGTGTAACTAAACTGGGGCAATGTAAACCTATTTAAAATACACACATGTCACAACCAAGTCTACAATATCAAGAGAAATAGCTACAATGCAAGACTACATGCTTCTAGGTCCATTTTAGTCAAAGTCAACCCTCGGTCAACTCTGGTCAAACCTGGTCAACGCTGGTCAAACCTGGGTCAACTAGTCCGTCTACTAATTTCTGGGTCATACACAAAATTCTAGGTCATTTGGAGTTCATTTGAGTTGAATTGGATCAAGTTTGACCCAAAGTTGATTTTTGTCAATTAGGTCAACTTGTCGGCCAATTCGACTAAACTAAGCTCGAAATGACAAACCAAATCTGTCCTAGGGCTCCTATAGTTATATACACAATTACAATCTAATCTAAGAGAATTAACAAGCATAAATATATATATATATATATACATATAGGTATATACACACATGTATATATACAATACAACCAAACCTTATTTCTAACAAAAGATGATGTGTGTGTGTGTGTGCTGGTGCTTACTGAAATAGGGTAAAATCTGAGATTAAAAACAGTAAAACGCAACCATGGAATTACTCAAATAATATATTATTTATATACATATATATACAAAGTAAGAAACTATATATATATATATATATATATATATA
Source organism: Iris pallida (assembly GCA_029216955.1). NCBI lineage: Eukaryota > Viridiplantae > Streptophyta > Magnoliopsida > Asparagales > Iridaceae > Iris > Iris pallida. The sequence goes on along the minus strand of JANAVB010040420.1, from coordinate 922,885 downwards.
TATATATATATATATATATATATATATATATATATATATATACACACACACACACACACACACACACACACACACACACACACACACACAAACGTTTAAATGGAAGATACGCAATGATGCGAGATAAATAAAGAGTCTAAAATCTGGAAATATATCTCCCTCGACCCATTCGCGATATATATACATTAGGAATGGATTTCAACGGAATTATATATACATACATATATATATATATATATATATATATATATATATATATATATATATATATATATATATATATAGTTAAATATATGCATAAAGCTATATAGAAACACATATATTCATAAATAATGGAAAAATTATGAAACAAAGCCAAAGGTTGGTTCCCACGAATCCGAAATCTCATATAAGTCTTGTAAACTCAGATTTAGAAGCTAAGAAGCTGAAAAAATCAGAATATCATATTAATTCAAAAATTGAAAACTAAAGAAAAATAACCCAATTCACACAACGACCCAAAATCCAAAATACACCAAACGAACCCGCAAAACTTGGCATACACGTTGGCCTCGACCCACGTGATGCGTTCGTATACTCTCGGGTCCGAAATTGTGTCCGTGTCGTGTCCACAGAATGTGTATCGGAATTTCCCGATACCGCGTGGTACGCGTGCGTTCTCGCTCATTTGAGCGCCGCACACGCAACGAAACGCCATGTGCTTGTGCACATAGCTGGAGGGGTCCTGGGGTAGTTCTAGGACATGATGACATGGTGACATGCTGCCCGAAGTGATGCACGCAGCCCCCGCACCCGCGCGGCCTGCTGCGCGCGCGCGCGCGCCCGCGCGCCCTCGTGCTCGTGGTTCCTGCCTCGCTGCTCCCTCATCGGGCCACACTGCAACTCGGGGTCCGTCCTACGGGTCGTCTAGGTCTAGGTCGACATGTTCCGGGTCCTGGAACGGGCCTTTGCTGCGTCGTGTGCGCGCACGAAGTCCGTCTCTGCGACAAAAACGACAGGCTGAATGCACAGTGGCTGAGCGGTGCACGCGCGATTTCTCCGCGCTCGCTCAACGAAAAGTCGTAAAATTTTACGAGCATGAGTGAAGAGGTTGCCCACACGTGCTCACAAATTTTCACACAAAAATACACTCTGTGCATCGAGCAATCACACGCGGACAGCAGGGCACGCACGGCCTCGTGCACGGGATCCGTAGACGTGCGTCCGTTGCCCGAAACGCCGCTGAAATGATGTCAAATCCAAATCCGTCTTCACAAATGTTTATCAAAATCATATTATCTAAACATCCATGAAGTTGGAATCGAAAAATAACAACTTTCTATCCTAAACGGCATTTCGTCGAACACGTGTCGTAAAGAACCGACACGTGTCCAGTACCTCCATCAAAAGGAGTCGAAATCCCACCAAATTTTGTAGGCAAGGCTAGGGAACCTATATGGATGCAAAAATGAAGAAAAAACCAGATTTGTAATGGTAGATTAGGATTTACCTATTGAGTGTCAAAACTCAATGATCGGGGCTCCTCGGTTGTCGTGTCGGCCGATTTCCCTCCAGCAAAACCCTCCGTCTCCACTCCAGAAATGCTCCAGCAGATCCTTCTCTCCTCAACGAGCGCAATAGAGTTCGTTTGGAAAGAAACAGAATCCGGATGAAGAAAATAGGTGTTTTGGAGAGATGGATCTTTTAGGGTTTCTTGGTGGAGGCTCACAATTTTCACAAATAATGAAAAGAGGAGGGGGTGCTGCTGTGTTGGGCGGCCAAGGGGGTGTCTAGGGGTTAGGGTTTCACTTGGGCCATCTCCTATGCAATTAGAAATGGGCCTAAGTCAAAAAGCTCAAAGGCCTACATGCAATAAGGCTAAATAAATAAATAAAAGCCTTAAAAATAATCTAATGCACAAAATAAATTCTAAAAATGAAAATAACAATTCTAATGCATGGTTAGGCCCCTATACAAGTCTACTAAGGTTAAACCAGTTGCTAGCACAAACAAGAGTCAACATATTCAGGAAGTCACATAAAGGTCAAAATGGCTAAAATGACTGAAATACCCTTCTATGTAAAAGTGGATGCTACAAATCTACCCCCCTTAAAATAATTTCTTCCTCGAAATTAAAGACAAAATGCATGATTAAGAAAGAACAAAAATCATACCTCAAGACTGAAAAAGATAGGGGTAACGTTCGCGCATCTCATCCTCTCTCTCCCAGGTGGACTCTCCTGGAGAGTGATGCTTCCAAGCTACACGAACTAAGGGTATCGACTGGTTCCACAACACCTTCTCCCGTCGGTCCAGAATCTCAACAGGCTGCTCTGGATAACTGAGAGTAGGTCCCACCTCAATCTCAGAATGGTCCAGTACATGGCTAGTATCTGCCACATACCGTCTCAACTGCGATACGTGAAATATATTGTGGACTCCCTGTCACGCCCCAGAACCAGAATACTGGAGAGCGGGGGCCGACACAGCCAGCTACGTATATTGAAATAGAATACATCTCAACTATACGGTCACGGCTGTCTAGATATGAGGGTTTACTACAAGCCAGCAGTCTCTTAAGGTCAAGCCTATTGTCTCAATCTCAAGCAATTAACAGAGTTACAAGATATTAGAGCATCAAATATATATATATAAGGCGTCCCAAATATTACATATTGGATGATCATGAAGCTAGTCGTACAAAATGATAGGACTAGCAAGAGTTCAGTCATACATGATCAACCCTAGGATTTGTTAATCATGTTTACAGCCCGTAGGCAGACAGTAAGTAAATGTGCATCGAGCTAACAGGTGCTCGTCGGCTAAACGCCTCAAAAGAATAAATTTACATATAAGTGGGTGAATCAAAAAGGGAAAACCCACTCGTAGCCCGGGTTCCGTCTAGTGTTCACCATTGGGCTGGAAGCTTGGTAGATCCTCGGGAGCTGCTCCGAAATCTGGCCACACAAAACCAGCTGGGTCAAACCCCAGAAAGAGCAAGTGCCACAAAGGAGGCCACAAATAAGAACAAAAACCAGCATATCAGAACATAAAGAATAAAAAAAAAGTACAAGTAGTAAAAGTACACAGGGCGATAAAAGACTAGGGACGTGGAACCATTCCGGGAGCCAGGTTACAATCCTTAAACCAAACAAGGACCGGGATTGTACCCCTTCGCCTGAATAGCTCACTGTCTCTACCCATTTATCGTTAGATATAAGTAAAACAATCATGATCAAGGGTTCCAGGTACAGGGGCTAGACAAGACTTAGACAGGGCTGGACACCATTCATTCACAATCGGCCAAGCAAGTACTACGGCTTACTACTTTAACTAACTAGGGTTATCACAAGCCTAATTACTAACAAGATGCAAGTGAGAATTCCAGTCCCAAGCCCTGCAGACCATCCAGTTATCCTTCCGCGGGTTGAGAGTTATAGTTGGGTACATCGCCCGGGAGACAAATGTACCCTTAGGTGACTTAGAGGGTGCAACACATGACAGTGTGCTGGAAATGTGCTCTACTCGTCGGCAAGCTACAAGTCCATTAAAGCGCCCAGATAACGAGATTGCCTGTGACTGGGAATTCTCCATGTTCTAGTTTGATCTAATCATTAGCCTAATCCAATTTAGTGCGAGTCCCTGGCCGTGGTACCCAGGAAGTCACGTCCTAGACATGATGCAAGACAAGACAAGTGGATTGTACAAGCAAGCAAGCAGAAACACCCACGGTGTCAAGACAAGTCAAGCTAAGTTATCATGTCATGTCAAGTCAGGAGTACGCCACGACGGGCCACTATCATGTCATATTGGTCATGTCAGGAGTGCACCACTACGGGTCACTGTCGTGTTATGCAAGTTCCTTACCATACCAGGCCATGTACCATAGACATTCCAAGTATATAAGTAAAAATCAAGTTCATGACAAAAGGCATAAGGATATAAAATGGGCGTAAAATACCTAATAAAATATCAATATACAATGCTATAGAAGAGCCAAGCTCAAGGAATTAAAATCAAATCTCCAAGAGCCAATAGATTGCACAAGGGGTCAGGGGGTTGGATTATGCAGGGTGTCAGTTGTACAAGGTGCCAAGTGCGCAGACATAAATTGCGCAGGAAATGGATTGCGCAGGAATGGATTGTGCAGGAATGGATTGTGCAGGAATGGATTGTGCAGGAATAGATTGTGCAGGAAATGGATTGCGCAGGAATGGATTGTGCAGGAAATGGATTGCGCAGGAATGGATTGTGCAGGAATGGTTTGTGCAGGAATGGTTTGTGCAGGAAATGGATTGCGCAGGAATGGATTGTGCAGGAATGGTTTGTGCAGGAAATGGATTGCGCAGGAATGGTTTGTGCAGGAATGGTTTGTGCAGGAAATGGATTGCGCAGGAATGGTTTGTGCAGGAATGGTTTGTGCAGGAAATGGATTGCGCAGGAATGGTTTGTGCAGGAATGGTTTGTGCAGGAAATGGATTGCGCAGGAATGGTTTGTGCAGGAATGGTTTGTGCAGGAAATGGATTGTGCAGGAATGGTTTGTGCAGGAAATGGATTGCGCAGGAATGGTTTGTGCAGGAATGCTGCGCAATCCAGTGCTGCGCTAAAGAGCGCAGACTGTAGATCTTCTTCTCCAGGCCGAGAAGAACACCAAGAACACTAAAAATTCAATCTTTCATATCTTTTTCAAATCAAAGCCAAATCTAGATTTTCAAAGTTCTAACTTGAGTAAAATTGAATTCTCTTCCACATGGAAGCATCAAAACAAGCTAAAATCAAAGTTTAATAGATCAAAACCAAGGAATTCCGAAAATAACTAAAACTTAGATCTAGAACAATGGAGACTCTAATTCACAAAATTCCAAGTTCTAATGTTGTTCTCCATGTCCTAATCTAGCTAATGAACAAATAAAAGATGGTGCTTATTTAATGGCAAGATGCACTTGCCTAATGGGTTGGGGAGTTGTGTGGAAGAAGGAAGAAGAAGAAGTTGTAAGAAATAAATGAGAGAATAAAGAGGAGAGAGAAAGTAGGTGGAGTTATAATGAGGGTGGTTGTGTTGTCATGAGGGTAGAGTGTAGGTTAAGGTGTTCCACTTAAGATGAACCAAACCAAACTAAACCAAACCAATTAAAACCAAGCCGAACCAAAACCCGAAATACGAGAAAACCTAAAATTCTGCAAGTCGAGAAAATTAAAAATACAAGCCAAAATCCAACTACGAGTATAAATACGAAATACGGGAAATGAGGGTGACAACTCTACCCACCTTCAAAGAATTCCGTCCTCGGAATTTAATCAAGGAGCTAGAGATTGCCACGACAAGCTATACTAAGCACAGACAAGCTACACTAAGCAGTTCAATCATACAATCATACAATGCAAGCAAGGAAGGGAAAGCGTAAGGCATAAGAAAGACATTATACCTCACGAGTCAAACAGGTAGGGATATCGCGATCGGATGTCGTCCTCACGCTCCCACGTTGACTCACCTAGAGAGTGATGACCCCAAGCAACACGGACTAAGTTAATAGTCTTGTTCTTGAGCGTCTTTTCTCTCCGGTCCAATATAGACACGGGCCTCTCCTCATACGAAAGGTTGGTACCAACAACCAATTCCGAATGATCTAGGATATGGCTCGGGTCCGGAATATACCGTCGTAATTGGGATATATGGAATACATCATGCACCTCACTTAGCGACGGCGGAAGAGCGAGACGATAGGACACATCGCCTACTCGCTCCAGAATATCGAACGGCCCTATATACCTAGGACTAAGCTTTCCCCGCACACCAAAACGAATGACGCCGCGGGTAGGCGAGATCCTAAGGAATACATGGTCGCCGACGGCAAACTCTAAGGGGCGCCGATGAGCATCGGCCCAATGGCGCTGGCGATCCTGAGCAACTCGGAGGTGATCTCTGACCTTCCTGACCACTTCAACCGTCTGAGAAATCAGTTCTGGACCGAGCATCTGCCTTTCTCCGACATCGTCCCATGCTAATGGGGATCTGCACTTTCTACCATACAGAGCCTCGAAGGGTGCCATCTGGATACTGGCCTGGAAACTATTGTTGTACGAGAATTCCACCAGGTGCAGGTGATCCTCCCACGAACCACCGAAGTCAAGGGTACATGACCGCAACATATCTTCGAGAGTTTGTATAGTGCGCTCTGACTGCCCATCTGTCTGCGGATGATACGCTGAGCTGAACTTGAGACGAGTCCCCAAACTTTGATGAAGACTGCGCCAGAAGTGCGATGTGAATCTTGTATCCCTGTCTGATACTATGCTGACTGGCACTCCGTGAAGTCTGACAATCTGCCTGAGATACATCTCTGCTAGCTGTGCCGTTGACTGTCCAACTCTAAATGGAAGAAAGTGTGCCACCTTGGTAAGCCTGTCCACAATGACCCAAATAGCATCTCTGCCTGCCGGAGACCTGGGTAATCCAGTCACGAAATCCATGGTAATGTGTTCCCATTTCCATTCTGGGATCGGTAAAGGTTGAAGAAGTCCAGCTGGCCTCTGATGTTCAGCCTTGACTTGTTGGCAAACCAAACATCGAGAGACATACCGGGCTATCTCCCTCTTCATACCATTCCACCAAAAGTGCTGACGAATATCTCGGTACATCTTTGTGCCGCCTGGGTGAATGGAGTACTGCGAACTGTGAGCCTCTGCCATGACTTCCTGTCTGATATCTCCACTGGGTACACAAAGACGCGTGCCGTGTCGAAGTGTACCATCCTTATGAATACATAACTCTGGCCTTCTCCCTGCCTCGCACTCTGCTCTGAGCCGCTGAATCTTGGAATCTGTTAACTGTGCTGTCCGGATCCTCTCAACTATGGTGGACTGAATCTGTAGGCTGGCCATCAAGGCCACATTGGAAGGAAGAATCACTTCAATTCCCATCTTCTGAAGATCCGACAATAGCTCTGGTTGCGCCGTCAAGAAATAAACTCCGGCTCTCCTGCTCAACGCATCTGCTACAACATTGGCCTTCCCTGGATGATACTGCAAGTCCACATCATAGTCCACAAGTAGCTCGAGCCATCTTCTCTGCCGCATATTAAGATCTTTCTGGGTGAAAACATACTTCAGGCTCTTATGATCAGTGAATATCTCCACTCTGTCCCCGTACAAGTAGTGCCTCCACAACTTAAGTGCAAATACTACTGCTGCTAGCTCCAAGTCGTGGGTCGGGTAATTCTTCTCATGATCACGGAGTTGACGTGACGCATAAGCAATTACCTTCCCATGCTGCATCAAAACACATCCCAATCCTCTGCCTGAAGCGTCGCAATAAACTGTGAATCCTCCGGTCCCATCTGGAAGGGTGAGAATGGGAGCCGTTATCAAACCTCGCTTCAACTTCTCAAATGATTCCTGACACTCTGCTGTCCAAACGAACGGTACATCCTTGCGGGTCAACTGGGTCATCGGCGCTGAAATCCTTGCAAAATCAGAGACAAACCGCCGGTAGTAGCCGGCCAATCCAAGAAAGCTGCGAACTTCTGCCACTGAGCTGGGTACTGGCCATGCCTCGATAGCCACAATCTTCTGGGGATCCACTTCCACTCCTCCTCTGGTAATGATGTGACCCAAGTAAGAAATGCGATCGAGCCAGAACTCGCATTTACTGAACTTGGCGTACAACTGGTGCTCTCTGAGAATCTGGAGGACAATTCTGAGATGTTGCTCATGCTCTGCTCCACTCTTGCTGTAGACCAGGATGTCATCAAGAAACACTATCACAAACTGATCCAAGTAAGGCATAAAAATACGGTTCATGAGGTCCATGAACACTGCCGGCGCATTGGTCGCTCCAAAGGGCATAACTAGAAACTCCCAATGCCCGTACCTAGATCTGAATGCCGTCTTCGGGATGTCCTGCTCTCTGACTCTAATCTGGTGGTATCCTGACCGCAAGTCTATCTTCGAGAAAACTGAAGCCCCCTTGAGTTGATCAAACAAATCATCTATCCTCGGGAGAGGGTATCTGTTCTTAATTGTCACTGAGTTCAAGGTACGATAATCTACACATAACCTGGACGTACCATCCTTCTTTTTCACAAGAAGCATCGGGGCTCCCCAAGGCGATCCACTTGCACGAATGAATCCCTTGGTCCTGAGTTCTTCAATCATCTTATACAAAATCTCCAACTCTGAAGGCGCCATTCTGTAGACTCGCTCTGATACTGGTGCTGTCCCGGGAATCAAGTCAATGGTGAACTCGATCTCCCGCTCTGGTGGCATCCCTGGAAGTTCCTCTGGAAAGACATCTGGAAACTCTTCAACTATCCGGGGCAACTGCACTGCTGCTACTGCCATCCGTAATACTGGGGGAGATGGCTCTACTGTGCCTCTGGAAAAAGAAAACTCTGGCTCTCCGGGAATACTAAAGACAACTCTGCCAACATGGCAGTCTATCCTAGCATAATGGTTCCTCAACCAATCCATGCCTAGGACTACATCATAGTCTGCCATAGGGAACTCTATGAGCCTAGCGGGGAACTCTCTACTGCTAACTACGATCCGACACGAGGAAAATACTCGATCTACTCCCACAAGACCATTACCAGTAAGTATATTGAGCCTCACTGATAATGACTCGGGCTCCAACCCTATCCGTGTCGCGAATCGTGCAGACATGAATGAATGCGATGCACCAGAATCAAATAATACAGATGCTGGAAAAGTGTTGACGAGAATAGTACCTGCCACTACCTCACCTGGTGCAACTTCTTCTTCCATGGTCATCATCATAGCCTGACCTCTAGCTGCGGGTCCTCTCTGCTGGAAACCCCTCTGTCGATTCTGTACTGGAGCCTGGGTGAACTGCTGCTGGTTCTGCTGATGAAAGGCCTGGGCCTGGGGCGCCAATGGCCTTGGGTACTGCTGCTGCTGCTGAACTGGAGCTGGGGCTGGTCCTCTCACCGAAGAACTAGAAATGTTAGATGACGTCGAGCCACCCCTATTCGGGCAGGTCCCTATCTTGTGATCTGCTCCTCCACAAGCCAGGCACAACCCCTGTGCCCTACGACACTCTGCCACTACATGGCCCGGCTTCCCGCAATGAGAACATCCCACCGCGGAAGACTGCTTCTGCTTCTGCTGCTGCGGGTACGTCGGGGTCGAATGCTGAACCGACGTCACTGAGGCCGCCCGCCTCGGAGTTCCAATGGTTATACCCCTAGCTGCCGGGGCTGGAGCTGAAGATTGGTGCATCTGGTTGTGGGACCGCTTCCTGCCTCCGGTCCTGTCCACAATTCTCCGGGAGGTATACTCATGTCTCCTAGCTGCCTTCAACACTGCATCGAACGTCTGGTGCTCGAACTGCTCGACAGCCAATAATATCTCTAAATGCAGCCCCTGCTGGAACCGCTGAGCCCTATCGAACTCGGTTGCCACCAAGGTGGGGGCGAACCTACTCAGCCTGGAAAACTCGGTCGCATAGCCATCGACCGTCCTGCCTCCTTGCTTCAAGTTGGTGAATCTGGTCTGCAGGTCGTACCGTGCCACCGCATCGAAGTACTTTGTCTGGAACCTCTCTCTGAACGTCGCCCAAGTGACTGGTGTTGCTAATCCCATGGCCTGAGCTGCCCACCAATCACGAGCCAAGTCTAACAACTGTAGGCGTACCACCGCCACCTTCTCATTCTCAGGCGTCCTAGCTGCTTCTAGAACCACCTCGGTATCCTGAAGCCAAGCGTCCGCGGCAATCGCATCTTCACTGCCGTCAAAGAAGGGAGGGTTCAAGCGCTTGAAACTGTTGGCCGCCTGATTTCCTTGGGGACCTCCTCGGTTTAGTGCATCATGAACTTCCTGGTGCAAGGCGTCGCCTCGACGATCTTGGGATGCAAGCAGTTCTCTTATAAGCCCTACCAAAGGCCCCTCATCCTGTCTAGCTGGTTGAACGGGCGGAGCTGCCTGAACTGGAGGTTCCGGGCCTCCGGAAGGCATAACTCGAGAGGCTACTCCAGAGTGCTGAGCTTGATCTTCCTGGCGCTGGAGTGCTTGTCGAGCTTCCTCTGGCTGGTTGGCAGGTCCGGGAGTAATGCCGCTGAAGAAGACGACATAGGGAACAATAAGGAAAGGACCAGGACAGATCAATGATACAAGCATGTGATCAAGTCAAGAATATCAGGGATTTGAAGATACGAGCAGAGATCAAGGGCGAATATTGATTGAGACATCTATTGGGTAAACCCTCACATTTCTTGATTGACAAGACCTGCATGGGCCACCACTTAAACCGTGTCACGCCCCAGAACCAGAATACTGGAGAGCGGGGGCCGACACAGCCAGCTACGTATATTGAAATAGAATACATCTCAACTATACGGTCACGGCTGTCTAGATATGAGGGTTTACTACAAGCCAGCAGTCTCTTAAGGTCAAGCCTATTGTCTCAATCTCAAGCAATTAACAGAGTTACAAGATATTAGAGCATCAAATATATATATATAAGGCGTCCCAAATATTACATATTGGATGATCATGAAGCTAGTCGTACAAAATGATAGGACTAGCAAGAGTTCAGTCATACATGATCAACCCTAGGATTTGTTAATCATGTTTACAGCCCGTAGGCAGACAGTAAGTAAATGTGCATCGAGCTAACAGGTGCTCGTCGGCTAAACGCCTCAAAAGAATAAATTTACATATAAGTGGGTGAATCAAAAAGGGAAAACCCACTCGTAGCCCGGGTTCCGTCTAGTGTTCACCATTGGGCTGGAAGCTTGGTAGATCCTCGGGAGCTGCTCCGAAATCTGGCCACACAAAACCAGCTGGGTCAAACCCCAGAAAGAGCAAGTGCCACAAAGGAGGCCACAAATAAGAACAAAAACCAGCATATCAGAACATAAAGAATAAAAAAAAAGTACAAGTAGTAAAAGTACACAGGGCGATAAAAGACTAGGGACGTGGAACCATTCCGGGAGCCAGGTTACAATCCTTAAACCAAACAAGGACCGGGATTGTACCCCTTCGCCTGAATAGCTCACTGTCTCTACCCATTTATCGTTAGATATAAGTAAAACAATCATGATCAAGGGTTCCAGGTACAGGGGCTAGACAAGACTTAGACAGGGCTGGACACCATTCATTCACAATCGGCCAAGCAAGTACTACGGCTTACTACTTTAACTAACTAGGGTTATCACAAGCCTAATTACTAACAAGATGCAAGTGAGAATTCCAGTCCCAAGCCCTGCAGACCATCCAGTTATCCTTCCGCGGGTTGAGAGTTATAGTTGGGTACATCGCCCGGGAGACAAATGTACCCTTAGGTGACTTAGAGGGTGCAACACATGACAGTGTGCTGGAAATGTGCTCTACTCGTCGGCAAGCTACAAGTCCATTAAAGCGCCCAGATAACGAGATTGCCTGTGACTGGGAATTCTCCATGTTCTAGTTTGATCTAATCATTAGCCTAATCCAATTTAGTGCGAGTCCCTGGCCGTGGTACCCAGGAAGTCACGTCCTAGACATGATGCAAGACAAGACAAGTGGATTGTACAAGCAAGCAAGCAGAAACACCCACGGTGTCAAGACAAGTCAAGCTAAGTTATCATGTCATGTCAAGTCAGGAGTACGCCACGACGGGCCACTATCATGTCATATTGGTCATGTCAGGAGTGCACCACTACGGGTCACTGTCGTGTTATGCAAGTTCCTTACCATACCAGGCCATGTACCATAGACATTCCAAGTATATAAGTAAAAATCAAGTTCATGACAAAAGGCATAAGGATATAAAATGGGCGTAAAATACCTAATAAAATATTAATATACAATGCTATAGAAGAGCCAAGCTCAAGGAATTAAAATCAAATCTCCAAGAGCCAATAGATTGCACAAGGGGTCAGGGGGTTGGATTATGCAGGGTGTCAGTTGTACAAGGTGCCAAGTGCGCAGACATAAATTGCGCAGGAAATGGATTGCACAGGAATGGATTGTGCAGGAATGGATTGTGCAGGAAATGGATTGCGCAGGAATGGATTGTGCAGGAAATGGATTGCGCAGGAATGGATTGTGCAGGAATGGTTTGTGCAGGAATGGTTTGTGCAGGAAATGGATTGCGCAGGAATGGATTGTGCAGGAATGGTTTGTGCAGGAAATGGATTGCGCAGGAATGGTTTGTGCAGGAATAGTTTGTGCAGGAAATGGATTGCGCAGGAATGGTTTGTGCAGGAATGGTTTGTGCAGGAAATGGATTGCGCAGGAATGGTTTGTGCAGGAATGGTTTGTGCAGGAAATGGATTGCGCAGGAATGGTTTGTGCAGGAATGGTTTGTGCAGGAAATGGATTGTGCAGGAATGGTTTGTGCAGGAAATGGATTGCGCAGGAATGGTTTGTGCAGGAATGCTGCGCAATCCAGTGCTGCGCTAAAGAGCGCAGACTGTAGATCTTCTTCTCCAGGCCGAGAAGAACACCAAGAACACTAAAAATTCAATCTTTCATATCTTTTTCAAATCAAAGCCAAATCTAGATTTTCAAAGTTCTAACTTGAGTAAAATTGAATTCTCTTCCACATGGAAGCATCAAAACAAGCTAAAATCAAAGTTTAATAGATCAAAACCAAGGAATTCCGAAAATAACTAAAACTTAGATCTAGAACAATGGAGACTCCAATTCACAAAATTCCAAGTTCTAATGTTGTTCTCCATGTCCTAATCTAGCTAATGAACAAATAAAAGATGGTGCTTATTTAATGGCAAGATGCACTTGCCTAATGGGTTGGGGAGTTGTGTGGAAGAAGGAAGAAGAAGAAGTTGTAAGAAATAAATGAGAGAATAAAGAGGAGAGAGAAAGTAGGTGGAGTTATAATGAGGGTGGTTGTGTTGTCATGAGGGTAGAGTGTAGGTTAAGGTGTTCCACTTAAGATGAACCAAACCAAACTAAACCAAACCAATTAAAACCAAGCCGAACCAAAACCCGAAATACGAGAAAACCTAAAATTCTGCAAGTCGAGAAAATTAAAAATACAAGCCAAAATCCAACTACGAGTATAAATACGAAATACGGGAAATGAGGGTGACACTCCCGCTAAGGAAGAAGGTAAGTCCAGTCTGTATGACACGTCACCGACCCTTCCACTGATAACGAAAGGTCCGATATAGCACAAGCATGGTCTCAATTAACTAAAACAATCACACAATCAACAAAACACAAACAAACAAGATTCTAATCCTAAGTCTAAGCTATACCTCGAACTACAAAGGTCTCCGGTGGTTATCGGCCCAATGTCGCTGTCTGTCCTGCGCTATGCGAAGTCGATCCCTGATGAGCTTTACTTTCTCAGCTGCATCCACAACCATCTCAGGTCCCAGTAAAGCTTGCTCTCCAACATCATCCCAAGACAAGGGAGTATGACACCTACGACCGTATAACGCCTCGAATGGTGACATACCAATGCTGGCCTGGTAACTGTTGTTGTGTGCAAACTCTACCAAGTGCAGGTGATCCTCCTATGATCCTCCAAAATCCAGAACATAAGTCCGTAACATGTCCTCGAGAGTCTGAATAGTCCTCTCCGACTGTCCGTCCGTCTGAGGGTAGTATGCAGTACTGAATTTGAGCTGAGTGCCCAAGTCTGCAAACTCCGCCAGAAATGGAAAGTAAAGCGACTATCTCGATCCGAGACAATGCTCACCAGAACTCCATGTATCCTGACAATCTATCGCATATACAACTCCGCTAGCTTCTCCGTAGACGTCCCCACTTTGAATGGCAAAAAGTGGGCCAATTTGGTCAACCTATCCATGATGACCCAAATCGCATCTTTCCTTCCTGATGAACGTGGCAATCTTGAAACAAAATCCATCATGATGTGCTCCCACTTCCACTCCGGAATGGGCAATGGCTGCAACAGTCCTCCTGGCCTCTGTCTCTCTGCCTTAACCTGCTGACAGACTAGGCACCTGGCTACGAAGCGTGCTACTTCCCGCTTTATCCCATACAACCATACATGCTCCTTCAAGTCTCTATACATCTTATTGGCACCTGGATGCATAGTGTACTGAGAGCGATGGGCCTCCTGCATAACATGCTCCCGAAGCTCTCCGCTAGGCACACACAGTCTGGAACCGTGCCTCAATGTGTCATCCTCCTTAATGACGAACTCCACATCTGCCAATCTTGCTCGAACCTGCTCTCGGATACACCGCAGAGTAACATCGTCAAACTGAGCTGACTTGATCCTCTCCATCAAGTCTGACTGAATCTGCAGGCCCTACATCTGCATCTGAACTCATGGCACGAGCACCTCGATCCCCAAACTCTCCAAATCTGCTAATAGATGGCGATCCATCGTCAAGCACATAGCTACCGGATACCTACTCAAGGCATCGGCAACCATATTGGCCTTCCCTGAATAGTACTGCAATAAAATATCGAAGTCCTTCATCAACTCCAACCATCTGTGCTGTCTCATGTTGAGCTCTTTCTGTGTAAATACATACTTCAAGCTCTTGTGGTCTGTGAAGATCTCCACACGCTCTCCGTATAGATAGTACTTCCACAGCTTCAGAGCAAAGATAACCGCCGCCAACTCCAAATCATGGGTAGTGTAGTTCTTCTCATATGGACATAACTGCTTGGATGCATAGGCAATCACCTTTCCAGGCTGCTGCAAGACACAACCCAAACCCTTCCCTGAGGCGTCACTGTAGATAGTGAACCCGTCTGATCCTAATGGCAACGTCAAAATTGGGGCTGTCGTCAGTCGCTTCTTCAGTTCATCAAAAGCAACCTGACACTCCTCTGACCAGACAAACTCTGTATCCTTCCGGGTCAGCCTAGTCAATGGCTCTGCAATCCAGGAGAAATCCTAAACAAACCTCCTGTAGTATCCTGCCAATCCCAGAAAGCTCCTGATCTCTGCGACTGAACTCGGTGCGGTCCATGCCTCAACTGCTCTGATCTTCTTCGGATCGACTGAGATCCCATCTTCGGTCACCACATAACCTAAGAAATCAACTCGATCCAAGAAGAACTCACACTTTATGAGCTTACCGTAAAGCTGCTCCTTCCTGAGAGTCTCCAGAACCACTCTCAAATGCTCCTCATGCTCCTCTGGGGTCTTCGAATACACCAAAATGTCATCGATGAACACCACCACGAACTTGTCCAAGTAATGGTGGAACACCTTGTTCATCAAGTTCATGAACACCGCCGGGACGTTAGTTAACCCAAGCGGCATCACCATGAACTCAAACTGGCCATACCGAGTCCTGAAAGCTGTCTTCGGAATATCCTCCTTCTTCACCTTCACCTGATGATATCCTGACCTCAGATCAATCTTGGAAAATGCCTTCGCTCCGCTCAGCTGATCGAATAGGTCATCGATCCTCGGCAACGGGTACTTGTTCTTGATCGTGAGGCTATTGAGTGCCCTGTAGTCGATACACATCCGTACCGACCCATCCTTCTTCGGTACAAAGAGTACTGGCGCACTCCATGGTGAAGAACTCGATCGGATGAAGCCCTTGTCCTGCAACTCATCTACTTGCTTCTTCAGCTCTACAAGCTCACTGTTGTTCACTCTATAGACATGCTGAGATATCGACTCTGCGTCGGGTACCAAGTCTATAGAGAACTTCGCATCCCTATCCGGAGGCAACCCTGACAACTCCTCCGGAAACACATCCATAAACTCAGCTATCAGTGGATGTGGCATACTCTGCTCCTCTGCTGAACCTTCGCAGAAAACTTCGCTGCTCTGCTCTGACTCCCGCCTGGTGAACTCGAACTCTGGCTCTCCTGGCATGCTGAAAAGAACTCTACCCCCGCGGCAATCTATACTGGCATGGTGCCTGCTCAACCAATCCATACCGAGTATAATATCGTAGTTCGGTAGTGGCATCACGAGCAGACTCACATCTAGTTCTCGGCCTCCCGAAACTACTCTCTGATCCTTGTAAACATCACTGACGAGAATAATACCACCCCCAGTCATGATCTTACAAGTCCTAGGCAAAGGTTCAGAAGAAAGCTGGTGTCTAATGGCAAAAGATACAGACACGAAGCTATGGGAAGCACCCAAATCAAATAATACGAATGCGGGAAAATAGTCGATAAGAACAGATCCTGCTATCATATCGCCTGCTGCCTCGGCATCCTCCGCTGCCATGGCGAAAGCTCACCCCTGCTGGCCCCCTCTAGTCTGCTACTGGTACTGAACAAACTTCTGCTGCTGAGTCAGTAAAGGTCCCCTCTGCTGCTCCACTGGTGCCTTGGTCCCTGCTCCCTGTCCTTTACGCCCGAAAGCCTCAGGACAGTCCCTCAACTGATGATCTGATGAACCACAGAGTAGGCACTT
>JANAVB010040420.1:876572-901572 GCA_029216955.1 Iris pallida | reverse complement strand
TGTGAATTTTACAATAATGAGGGCAAAGGTTGCCCCCACGTGCTCACAAATTTTCACGCAAAAATACACTCTGTGCATCGAGCAATCACACGCGGACAGCAGGGCACGCACGGCCTCGTGCACGGGATCCGTGCACGTGCGTTCGTTGCCCGAAACGCCGCTGAAATGATGTCAAATCTAAATCCGTCTTCACGAAAGTTTATCCAAATCATATTATGTAAACATCCATGAAGTTGGAATCGAAAAACAACAACTTTCTATCCTAAACGGTATTTCGTCGAACACGTGTCGTAAAGAACCGACACGTGTCCAGTACCTCCATCAAAAGGAGTCGAAATCCTACCAAATTTTGTAGGCAAGGCTAGGGAACCTATATGGATGCAAAAATGAGAAAAAACCAGATTTGTAATGGTAGATTAGGATTTACCTATTGAGTGTCAAAACTCAATGATCGGGGCTCCTCGGTTGTCGTGTCGGCCGATTTTCCTCCAGAAAAACCCTCCGTCTCCACTCCAGAAATGCTCCAGCAGATCCTCCTCTCCTCGACGAGCGCAATGGAGTTCGTTTGGAAAGAAACAGACTCCGGATGAAGAAAATAGGTGTTTTAGAGAGATGGATCTTTTAGGGTTTCTTGGTGGAGGCTCACAATTTTCACAAATAATGAAAAGAGGAGGGGGTGCTGCTGTGTTGGGAGGCCAAGGGGGTGTCTCGGGGTTAGGGTTTCACTTGGGCCATCTCCTACGCAATTAGAAATGGGCCCAAGTCAAAAAGCTCAAAGGCCTACATGCAATAAGGCTAAATAAATAAATAAAAGCCTTAAAAATAATCTAATGCACAAAATAAATTCTAAAAATGAAAATAACAATTCTAATGCATGGTTAGGCCCCTATACAAGTCCACTAAGGTTAAACCAGTTGCTAGCACAAACAAGAGTCAACATATTCAGGAAATCACATAAAGGTCAAAATGACTAAAATGACTGAAATACCCTTCTATGAAAAAGTGGATGCTACAAATCTATCCCCCTTAAAATAATTTCTTCCTCGAAATTAAAGACAAAATGCATGATTAAGAAAGAACAAAAATCATACCTCAAGACTGAAAAAGATAGGGGTAACGTTCGCGCATCTCATCCTCTCTCTCCCAGGTGGACTCTCCTGGAGAGTGATGCTTCCAAGCTACGCGAACTAAGGGTATCGACTGGTTCTGCATCACCTTCTCCCGTCGGTCCAGAATCTCAACAGGCTGCTCTGGATAACTGAGAGTAGGTCCCACCTCAATCTCAGAATGGTCCAGTACATGGCTAGGATCTGCCACATACCGTCTCAACTGCGATACGTAAAATACATTGTGGACTCCCGCTAAGGAAGAAGGTAAGTCCAGTCTGTATGACACGTCACCGACCCTTCCACTGATAACGAAAGGTCCGACATAGCACAAGCATGGTCTCAATTAACTAAAACAATCACACAATCAACAAAACACAAATAAACAAGATTCTAATCCTAAGTCTAAGCTATACCTCGAACTGCAAAGGTCTCCGGTGGCTGTCGGCCCAATGCCGCTGTCTGTCCTGCGCCACGCGAAGTCGATCCCTGATGAGCTTTACCTTCTCAGCTGCGTCCACAACCATCTCAGGTCCCAGTAAAGCTTGCTCTCCAACATCATCCCAAGACAAGGGAGTACGACACCTACGCCCGTACAACGCCTCGAATGGTGACATACCAATGCTGGCCTGGTAACTGTTGTTGTATGCAAACTCTACCAAGTACAGGTGATCCTCCTATGATTCTCGAAAATCCAGAGCACAAGTCCGTAACATGTCCTCGAGAGTCTGAATAGTCCTCTCCGACTGTCCGTCCGTCTGAGGGTAGTATGCAGTACTGAAATTGAGCTGAGTGCCCAAGTCTGCAAACTCTGCCAGAAATGGAAAGTAAAGCGACTATCTCGATCCGAGACAATGCTCACCGGAACTCCATGTATCCTGACAATCTGCCGCATATACAACTCCGCTAGTTTCTCCGTAGACGTCCCCACTTTGAATGGCAAAAAGTGGGCCGATTTGGTCAACCTATCCATGATGACCCAAATCGCTTCTTTCCCTCCTGATGAACGTGGCAATCTTGAAACAAAATCCATCGTGATGTGCTCCCACTTCCACTCCGGAATGGGTAATGGCTGCAACAGTCCTCCTGGCCTCTGTCTCTCTGCCTTAACCTGCTGACAGACTAGGCACCTGGCTACGAAGCGTGCTACTTCCCGCTTTATCCCATACCACCATACATGCTCCTTCAAGTCTCTATACATCTTATTGGCACCTGGATGCATAGTGTACTGAGAGCGATGGGCCTCCTGCATAACATGCTTCCGAAGCTCTCCGCTAGGCACACACAGTCTATAACCGTGCCTCAATGTGCCGTCCTCCTCAATGACGAACTCCACATCTGCCAATCTTGCTCGAACCTGCTCTCGGATACACCGCAGAGTAACATCGTCGAACTAAGCTGACTTGATCCTCTCTATCAAGTCTGACTGAATCTGCAGGCCCCACATCTGCATCTGAACTCCTGGTACGATCACCTCGATCCCCAAACTCTCCAAATCTGCTAAAAGATGACGATCCATCATCAAGCATATAGCTACCGGATACCTACTCAAGGCATCGGCAACCATATTGGCCTTCCCTGGATGGTACTGCAATAAAATATCGAAGTCCTTCGTCAACTCCAACCATCTGCGCTGCCTCATGTTGAGCTCTTTCTGTGTAAACACATACTTCAAGCTCTTGTGGTCTGTGAAGATCTCCACACGCTCTCCGTATAGGTAGTTCTTCCACAGCTTCAGAGTAAAGATAACCGCCCGCCAACTCCAAATCATGGGTAGGGTAGTTCTTCTCATGTGGACATAACTGCCTGGATGCATAGGCAATCACCTTCCCAGGCTACTGCAAGACACAACCCAAACCCTTCCCTGAGGCGTCACTGTAGATAGTAAACCCGCCTGATCCTGATGGCAACGTCAAATTGGGGCTGTCGTCAGTCGCTTCTTCAGTTCATCAAAGCAACCTGACACTCCTCTGACCAGACAAACTCTGCATCCTTCCGGGTCAGCCTAGTCAATGGCTCTGCAATCCAGGAGAAATCCTAAACAAACCTCCTGTAGTATCCTGCCAATCCCAGAAAGCTCCTGATCTCTGTGACTGAACTCGGTACGGTCCATGCCTCAACTGCTCTGATCTTCTTCGGATCGACTGAGATTCCATCTTCGTTCACCACATGACCTAAGAAATCAACTCGATCTCAAGAAGAACTCATACTTTGTGAGCTTACCGTAAAGCTGCTCCTTCCTGAGAGTCTCCAGAACTACTCTCAAATGCTCCTCATGCTCCTCTGGGGTCTTCGAATACACCAAAATGTCATCGATGAACACCACCACGAACTTGTCCAAGTACTGGTGGAACACCTTGTTCATCAAGTTCATGAACACCGCCGGGGCGTTAGTTAACCCAAGCGGCATCACCATGAACTCAAACTGGCCATACCGAGTCCTGAAAGCTGTCTTCGGAATATCCTCCTTCTTCACCTTCACCCGATGATATCCTGACCTCAGATCAATCTTGGAAAATACCTTCGCTCCGCTCAGCTGATCGAACAGGTCATCGATCCTCGACAACAGGTACTTATTCTTGATCGTGAGGCTATTGAGTGCCCTGTAGTCGATACACATCCGTACCGACCCATCCTTCTTCGGTACAAAGAGTACTGGCGCATCCTATGGTGAAGAACTCGATCGGATGAAGCCCTTGTCCTGCAACTCATCTACTTGCTTCTTCAGCTCTACAAGCTCACTGTTGTTCACTCTATAGACATGCTGAGATATCGACTCTGTGCCGGGTACCAAGTCTATAGAGAACTCCACATCTCTATCCGGAGGCAACCCTGACAACTCCTCCGGAAACACATCCATAAACTCAGCTATCAGTGGATGTGGCATACTCTGCTCCTCTGCTGAAACTCCGCAGAAAACTCCGCTGCTCTGCTCTGACTCCCGCCTGGTGAACTCGAACTCTGGCTCTCCTGGCATGCTGAAAAGAACTCTACCCCCGCGGCAATCTATACTGGCATGGTGCCTGCTCAACCAATCCATACCGAGTATAATATCGTAGTTCGGTAGTGGCATCACGAGCAGACTCACATCCAGTTCTTGGTCTCCCAAAACTACTCTCTGATCCTTGCAAACATCATTGACGAGGATAATACCACCCCCAGTCGTGATCTTGCAAATCCTAGGCAAAGGTTCAGAAGAAAGCTGGTGTCTAATGGCAAAGATACAGACACGAAGCTATAGGAAGCACCCAAATCAAATAATGCGAATGCGAAAAAAGAGTCGATAAGAACAGATCCTGCTATCATATCGCCTGCTGCCTCGGCATCCTCCGCTGCTATGGCGAAAGCTCGCCCCTGCTGGCCCCCTCTAGTCTGCTACTGGTGCTGAACAAACTTCTGCTGCTGAGTCAGTAAAGGTCCCCTCTGCTGCTCCACTGGTGCCTTGGTCCCTGCTCCCTGTCCTTTATGCCCGAAAGCCTCAGGATAGTCCCTCAACTGATGCTCTGATGAACCACAGAGTAGGCACTTGCCTAGCCTCTTCCTGCACTCACTCCACCTGTGCCCTGGCTTCTTACAGAAGTCACAAGTGGTAGCCTGCTGCTGTCTCGGTGCCTGCTGACCCTGCCTCTACTGTGCCTGCTGGAATGGCCTCTGCTGCTGGAAAGACCTCTGCTGATGCTGCTGCTGAAAGTGGGGCTTCTTGGCCGGTCCTCCACTGCTGCCGGCTGCATGGGAATCACGGCCTCTCTTCTGCTTCAGCTCCAGATCATCTTTTGCTGCCATGGCTCCCATCAAAATCTCCTCAAATGTAGCATTCTGTTGCTCTTAGTTAAGGACTTGACTTCCTTAACCAAACCCTTCCTGAATCTCCTAGCCTTCGCTGTCTCGCTAAGGCCCTCCACAAATCTGCCCAGGCGGCAGAACTCCTCGGCGTACTCCTCTATAGTCTGGTTCCCCTGAACCAGGTTCTCAAACTGCGTCTCCAACGCGCCAAGTGCAGTATCAGGGAAGAACTTCTCCTTGAAAAGCTTCTTAAAAGCCTCCCAAGTTTGCCCTGTAGTACCAACCCTGGGGTCGGTCTGGTACCAAGTGCGGGCAAGATCCTGCATCATACTGCCTGTTGCTTCCACCTGGAGTCTAGCCGGTATCTCTGCGAAACGGAAAATCTCCTCTATGTGCTCGATCCAGTCGTCCGTGTAAAGGATACCCTCCGTACCCTTGAAGTCCTACGGCCTCATCTTCTGGAACTCCTGAATACCTGGAGTCCTCGACTGGTATGGTTGAATCTGCCCTCCCTGAGGTTGGGCAGTCACCCTCTCCACTGCCACCATCGCTAACTAGTGGGCATTATCAATGCCTTGTCTCATGTCCTCTGACTGACATCGCTGCGTCTCTATCATCTGCTAAATGAAAGCAAAACACTGCGCCGTATCAATTGTCCCCTGGGGGTAGTGGTGGTAGCATCCCCTGAACTCCTGGGGTAGTCCTCGAAGCTGGTGGAGGAGCACCCTAAAAGTAGCAGATGGGACCACCTGAGCTGGAACAAGAGGCACTGTGGTCCCTGGGGCCTGCTGAGTCAGACGAAAAGTAGCAGACCTCTCAGTGGTATCCCTGAGACCAGAGCGCTGCGATCGTGTCTCCACCATCCTGAAGACAGATCAAACAGGGAATCAATTTCTGATAAAGAAGCAAAATTATCAAAGGAGGACAGTTGTTTTCAAAAGGAGACAATTAACAGCAAGAATTGATAGAATTTTCCTAATGTGATTGAGTACCTTAACTTATATCCTATATCCTATTGCAGGCTGTAATGATACTCTAGTTCGAGTACCACTACGAATCACACTAGTTGTGATTGTGACCTGCATGGGCCACCACTAAAAATGTGTCATGACCCGCACCCAGTGCAAGGGCACGAGAAGTGACGAACGCCCAGCCTACGCCGCAGTGTCGGCGGTAGAACATTGTCCTGAGTCACAGTATCTAACACAGTCTAAAATAAACTCCGAATGGAGAGTAGAATAATAAGTAACTCAATCACAATACTAAGATGGAATAGAAGAATGAATCTCAAGAGAGTCACAGATAAAAAGTCTAGGTGTGAACCACCAGAATAAATCTCAAGTACAACTCATAAAGTCTCAAATAGAATACAAATAAAGTACTAAATCACAGCTAGACTACGGACAAGTCCTCAGCGACTGTGGGATCCTTCTGAGGGTCCACGTCGCCAGTGTCATCTAAGCCAATGCCATAATAAGTAGGACAGAACTCTTCATCATCACCTGTAAAATTTTTAACATGCCCAGTCAGGACGGAACGAGCACATATCTCTCACAACAGTTTATAGCAGGAATGGACATATAAAGCAAGCTATAGAAAACTATACATGAATCGCTGTAAAGGAAATCAACAAAAAGAATATAAAATGAGATATAATATGATAAATAGAGAAATGTAACCATCTACGTGATTTAGAGCATGAATTGGTTATGTAAACGGTTAAGGTTGCACATGGATACAGCTATGGAGTGCACATGGATACCTACTGGGGATAATGATCACATAACCAACTACACTCTCCCTGCCCCCAATCAATACACAAGGATCAATGCATGTTATGTTATTGCACATGGATAACAACTACTGTATACATGGAGCTCATATGGTCATGAGTGTACATGAATAACATATGAGTGCACATGGATAAATATGAATACATGGAGTACATGATGGCCATAATAAAGTACATGAACATGATATACTCGATGTATCCGAGGGGATAACATCGCATGAAAAGATCCAGAGGGTACTAATCCGTGTGAACATCGTATCAGCATCAAGTATACTAGTCTATAACAAGAGAACATATCCAAAGAAGTATGAAAAGATCAGAGAATGTACTCGTCTGGCAAATCGAACTGCTGATGATGAGGTGTAACTAAACTAGGGCAATATAAACCTATTTAAAATACACACATGTCACAACCAAGTCTACAATATCAAGAGAAATAGCTACAATGCAAGACTACATGCTTCTAGGTCTATTTTGGTCAAAGTCAACCCTCGGTCAACTCTAGTCAAACCTGGTCAACGCTGGTCAAACCTGGGTCAACTAGTCCATCTACTAATTTCTAGGTCACACACAAAATTCTAGGTCATTTGGAGTTCGTTTGAGTTGAATTGGATCAAGTTTGACCCAAAGTTGACTTTTGTCAATTTGGTCAACTTGTCGGCCAATTCGACTAAACTAAGCTCGAAATGACAAACCAAATCTGTCCTAGGGCTCCTATAGTTATATACACAATTACAATCTAATCTAAGAGAATTAACAAGCATATATATATATATATATATATATATATATATATATATATATATAGATATATATATATATATATATATATATATATATATATATATATACACAAACGTTTAAATGGAAGATACTCAATGATGCGAGATAAATAAAGAGTATAAAATCTGGAAATATATCTCCCTCGACCCATTCGCGATATATATACATTAGGAATGGGTTTCAACGGAATTATATATATATATATATATATATATATATATATATATATATATATATATATATATATATATATATATATATATATATATAGTTAAATATATGCATAAAGCTATATAGAAACATATATATTCATAAATAATGAAAAAATTATGAAACAAAGCCAAAGATTGGTTCCCACGAATCTGAAATCTCATATAAGTCCTGTAAACTAAGATTTAGAAGCTAAGAAGCTGAAAAAATCAGAATATCATATTAATTCAAAAATCGAAACTAAAGAAAAACAACCCAATTCACACAACGACCCAAAATCCAAAATACACCAAACGAACTCGCGAAACTTGGCGTACACGTTGGCCTCGACCCACGTTATGCGTTCGTATACTCTCAGGTTCGAAATCGTGTCCATGTCGTGTCCACAAAATGCGTATCAGAATTTTCTGATACCGCGTGGTACGCGTGCGTTCTCGCTCGTTTGAGCGTCGCACACGCATTGAAACACCACGTGCTTGTGCACATAGCTGGGGGGGTCGTAGGGTAGGTCTAGGACACGATGGCACGGTGACACGCCGCCCGAAGTGACGCACGCAGCCCCCGTACCCGTGCGGCCTGCTGCGCGCGCGCGCGCCCGCGCGCCTTCGTGCGCGTGGTTCCGGCCTCGCTGCTCCCTCGTCGGGCCACGCCGTGACTCAGGGTTCGTCCTACGGGTCGTCTAGGTCTAGGTCGACATGTTCCGGGTCCTGGAACGGGCCTTCGCTGCGTCATGTGCGCGCACGAAGTTCGTCTCCGCGACAAAAAATGACATGCTGAATGCGCAGTGGCTGGGCGATGCACGCACGATTTCTCCGCGCTCGCTCAACAAAAAGTTTTGAAATTTTATAGGAATGAGGGCAGAGGTTGCCCCCATGTGCTCACAAATTTTCATGCAAAAATACGCTCTGTGCATCGAGCAATCACACGCGGACAGCAGGGCACACACGGCCTCGTGCACGGGATCCGTGCACGTGCGTCCGTTGCCCGAAACGCTGCTGAAACAATGTCAAACCCAAATCCGTCTTCACAAAAGTTTATCAAATTATATTATCTAAACATCCATGAAGTCGGAATCGAAAAACAACAACTTTCTATCCTAAGCGGCATTTCGTCGAACACGTGCCGTAAAGAACCGACACGTGTCCGATACCTCCATCAAACGGAGTCGAAATCCTACCAAATTTCATAGGCAAGGCTAGGGCACCTATATGGATGCAAAAATGAAGAAAAAACTAGATTTTTAATGGTAGATTAGGATTTACCTATTGAGTGTCAAAACTCAATGATCGGGGCTCCTCGGTTGTCGTGTCGGCCGATTTCCCTCCAGCAAAACCCTCCGTCTCCACTCCAGAAATGCTCCAGCAGATCCTCCTCTCCTCGACGAGTGCAACGGAGTTCGTTTGGAAAGAAACAGACTCCGGATGAAGAAAATAGGTGTTTTGGAGAGATTGATCTTTTAGGGTTTCTTGGTGGAGGCTCACAATTTTCACAAATAATGAAAAGTGGAGGGGGTGCTGCTGTGTTGGGCAGCCAAGGGGGTGTCTAGGGGTTAGGGTTTCACTTGGTCCATCTCCTACGCAATTAGAAATGGGCCCAAGTCAAAAAGCTCAAAGGCCTACATGCAATAAGGCTAAATAAATAAATAAAAGCCTTAAAAATAATCTAATGCACAAAATAAATTCTAAAAATGAAAATAACAATTCTAATGCATGGTTAGGCCCCTATACAAGTCCACTAAGGTTAAACCAGTTGCTAGCACAAACAAGAGTCAACATATTCAGGAAATCACATAAAGGTCAAAATGGCTAAAATAACTGAAATACCCTTCTATGAAAAAGTGGATGCTACATTCAGTTTGTGGAGAGTCATTCTGCTCAGATGGTTAACAAAACACCAGACTGGAGACAGCCATTCATATACTTTGTAGTCTATGGCATCTTGCCCGAAAACCCAAAGGAGGCCACCTCTATCAGAAGGCGTTCCCTCAGATTCTTCTACGATACAGAGACGAAGATGCTGTATCGACGATCCTACGATGGATTACTGCTTCGGTGTCTATCAAATACAGAAGCCAAAGAAGCCATACACGAAGCTCATGACAGTATCTGCGGGGCCCATCAGCCTGGTCTGAAACTATAAGATCGCCTTCGCCGAATAGGCTACTACTGGGCCACGATGGTTGCGGATGCAATAGACTATGCACGAAAATGAAAAGCCTGTCAAGTCCACGCAAATTTCATTCACCAACCATCCGAGTTTCAACATCCGACGGTGGCATCTTGGCCATTCGAAGCATGGGGAATGGACATCATCGGTCCGATCACTCCCCCTTCGTCCCGAGGACACCGCTTCATACTTGCAATCACAGATTACTTCTCCAAATGGGCGTTGGCTGTTCCGTTGGTAGAAGTGAAGACTTCAAACGTGATCAGCTTCCTCAAGCATTACGTCATCTATCGCTTTGAACTGCCCCGAAGGATCATCCACGACAATGGTCCACAGTTCGCTAGCCACGCCTTCTATCGGTTCTACGACAAACACCGAATCGAGAATATTGCTTCAATACCATACAACCCAGCGGCTAATGGTTTGGCTGAAGAATTCAACAAAATAATCGTCAAGCTTCTCAAGAAGTTTGTGTCATCAAACAAACACGACTAGAATGAGAATCTCGGTGAATGCTTATGGGCGTACCGTACTACAGTACAAACGGCCACCGGGAACACGCCATTCTCCTTGGTATATGGGAGTGAGGCAGTTCTCCCCTTGGAGACCCAAATCCCCTCACTTCGCGTCTCCCTCACCTATCGATTGACGATAGATGATAATCTCCATCGTCGACTACAAGAGTTGGAGGCCCTAGATGAGAAGCGCATGTTAGCTCAACAACGAATTGAGTTGTATCAAGCCCGAATCTTCGGAGCTTTCAACAAGAAGGTCAAAATCAGAACGTTTTAGGCGATCTTGTTTTGACAGTTCGGAGGCCGATGGTCATGACTCACAAGACCGCCGACAAGTTCTAGCCAAAGTGGGAAGGTCCGTTCATCATCGATGCCGTATTATCCAATGGAGCTTACCCCTCGCGAAACAAATGGAGACTTGCTCATGTTGCCCATCAACGGCAAGTTCCTGAAGAAGTATTATGTCTGAAACGACATACCGCGAATATCTCATACTGTTGAGTTATGTACCCTCCGGTACCGCTAAACCCACAGTCTGCTTCCAAATATCTCAGATTGTTGAGTTATGTATCCCTTGGTACCGTTGAACTCACATTCGGCTTCCAAACATCTTAGATTATCGGATCATGTACCCCTTGGTACCACTGAACCCACCTACATACATCTTCCAAATCCCAGATTGTTGAGTTATGTACCCGCTGGTACCGCTGAACTTACATTCTGACTCCATATTCCCCAGATTATCGAGTTATGTACCCGCATGTACCGCTGAACTTACACTCCGGTCACTCCAGATAAATCTATATTGCGTCTTTTAGGTAATAAGTCATGTATGATCATACCTCTGAACTTTCTTCCTAAAAGAGCTCCCTCCTCATGATCCACTATCCGCACTTTCAGTGCACAAAAAAGGGTAACAGATCCACAAATTTCCCAAAACAACTACGTCGATGTTACCTCTGAGTTGTTTCACTTCCGCCAAAAAAACAAATCACTCCCTTACATAGAACTTCCACGTCCTCATTACCTCTGAGTCGTTCTATGTACCCCTTCATGGAGCCCACTCCTGCCACGTCCTCATTACCTCTGAGTAGGAAGGCTCCATCGAAGAAACCCGTATGCTTGCCACGTCCTCATTACCTCTGAGTAAGTATGTTGGTTCCCTTTTGACTTATTATCCGTACCCAAAATCGGAGTACGCCAAGGATAATAGGCCCACAAATGTCCATTGTTGACCACAAATATCCCCCGCTGAGTCCACTCCTGCCACGTCCTCATTACCTCTGAGTAGGAAGACCCCGCGGTAAAACCCCCATACTTGCCACGTCCTCATTACCTCTGAGTAAGTATGTTGGTTTTCTCTCATCTTATTATCCGTATTCTGAACTGGAGTACGCCAAGGATAATAGGCCCACAAATGTCTTCTGCTGACCACAAATGTTGTACCAAATTTCCTGGTACATGCCCCTCATTTCTCATCATGCCCCGGGAGCCCAGCTGCTCCATGGCCTTCTTTCTCCCGATACTAGGAACGTCCATGACCGCCTTACCGTGGAATCGTTCTAGGTATCCCTATTAAATTTGTTATCCATACCTAAAACCCAGGTATGCCAAGGGTAACAGGTATACAAACAGTCCCCCTGTGGGGCAAACACCACCATAACACCATAAACGCAATAAGCAACACAAATGAAGGGTAAAATAAAACATACTCTTTTATTTTAAAGCCAAAAGTACCACAGGTTCTGGGACCACGTCCCTCTCAAAAAAAAGGGGGGGGAAAGAATATGAACATAAAAAGCAAAAGAGCCAACTATGGCTCGACGGTACATAATTCCAGGAGACGGCTCCTCAACAAGGCAGTCCCCCCGTTCGAACCGCTGCTTGGCTCGGCGCTCGGCCTCCTGAGACAACCGCTCCGCATCATCCAAGTGCACGTGAGCCTGCCAGCCATCCTCAAGCTTCTTCAGAGCGAGCTCCAGGCCAGCAGAAGCTCGAGTAACTTTGTCGGCCTCCTGGATAATCATCCCCTTTTCTGTACGGACAGCTTCGAGTTCAGACTCCAAGAAAGCCAGCTTCCTCTGAAGCTCGAATATCTGCTCCCGGGTGTCAATTATCCCACGGGAGGCAGTCGCTTCCTGAGCCGTGCAATCTTTACTCTCGCGGCTCAACTGATCATATAGCTGAGACAGATCGCGGAGATCCTTCAGTATGACCGGCTTGACCGTATCCCGAGTGACCCTTACCTTGTTCACGGCAGTTATGAGGAAACCTGTAAAACCCCAATATTTTCTAATTATTTTAATGCTTGAAAAATTATTTTTCTCTATTTTAATTGAATTTATTTGGTATTGTACGAATTTATAGGTGTATATGATATAGGTATGTTGTGTGCTTGTGATATTTTAAATACTTCTAAACATAGCCTTCATTTTATTACAAATATCTTTTACTAAATTATAAATTTTAGGAATTTTCTTGTGGATATATATATATATATATATATATATATATATATATATAGATATATATATATATATATATATATATATATATATATAGATATATATATATATATATATATATATATAATATATATATATATTTTATATATATATATATATATTATATATATATATATATATATATATATATATATATATATATATTATATATATATATATATGTATTATGTAGGGAATATATATATATATATATATATATATATTATATATATATATATATATAAATATAATACTATATATAGATATATATATATATATATATATATATATATATATATATATATATATATATATATATATATATATATATATATATATATATATATATGTTATATATATTTAGTAAAAAAAAAAAGGAAAGGCAGTGGTGGCCGAGCTCCCATAGCAGCAGTAGCTGCGGATTTGAGGGGGGCTCGACCCCCACAATGGTTTTTAGTCGGCAACTCTAGCTGCTGTGTAATTTGAACCCCGACCCCACCTAATACCTCACCCGTACCCCCTTTAACTTATTAACAGCAGCTTCAGCTGCAATGTATTGAACCCGAGCCCACCCCTTATATACTAATACTAATAGGAATAGCATACAGTCGGCGGAAGGGATATAAAGTCTACTCCGAAAACCAAACCCTAACCCTCCAAAATTTCTATCTCCTCTCCACCCTCAACCCCAGGCCGGCATCTTCACGTGCGCGCCCCCGACTACTCGCTGTCCATGACGTCGGGATCGCTCGGACGACGATAAACAGAGAATACTCTGTTGATTTCAGAACTCAGGTACCCGTTTTCAACTCCTAATATTTTTGATTCTATCCAACAAAAATTCGATCTATCGAATGCTGTGCGTAGTAGACATGACCCTCTTCAATCCCCTTCAGGTAGAATCCTGGGAACCCCAAAGGATTGCTCGAAAAATCGAGATGAAGTTGGAGAAAAACCCACTTTTCTGATTTCTAAAAACTGTTTTGAAACGCCAACTTGTCGGCCACTTTTCTCGCTGTTCATTAACCTTTCGTAAAAACTAATTGAACACGTTTGAAGACAACCTAACCACGATGGAAACGTAACTGGTAGATTAGTATTTCTATTACTGTATGTGTATTAATTCCATGTTGAACTTGTGAGAAAAACTGTCTTCAAAATAATAAAATTTCTGAATTTTTGTCCGATACGACGTCGCCCCGACAAATCGGGCGACGTGGTCGCACGTTATATGCATCGAAAGGCGCGTATGGACGTTGCGGATATGTGGGAACTGACGGAACTCAGTTTCGTCGCGTGTGTGCGACGAAATCAACGTGTATCCGTCGAGATACCCCCGTATCGGCATTTTGCAAACTTGTCCATAACTTTGTGTACAGTCGTCGAATCGAGACGAAACTTGTGCCAACAGGTCCGAATCGAAATTCTGGTCCTGTATGCCAAGTTTGGTTTGATTCTGAGAAGGTCGAATCGGGACCCACTTTTGGCGGGCCTGCGACCCACTCAAACGGGTGATTTTGTACACAGCTCTTTGGAATCCAAAACTGGACATACCGTTGAGTTCCTCTCCTTAAACTAAAACCGTAGACATATAGTTTGACGACTTTAGAGACCTTAGACTTCGGCACGCATTTCGGTGCAAAGCAGGTCCAACGGCGGACATCGTTTTGACCCAAAATTACGATATTGCCCCTGTTCCGGAATTTGACTTTTGGACAGGCGTTTCCTAGGTATATCTTCTTCACCGAGACCATTTTTGATGTTGGTTTTTCAGAGTTTGGAGTCATCTGTGATTTGTGAGTTTTTGGTGCGGACACTTGCTACTCTTGGACTTGCCACTTTGTACCACCAGGCAAGATACCTTGCCACCCTACTCTGTGATTTTTATATTCTTATTTTCAGTTGTTATTTTCAGCATTGTTTCGTGATATTTAAACTGTGCGTCCAAGTCACACTTGGGTGCAAGCGACTATATCGGTCGTTCTTCTTGCTTTATTTATTCTATTGCATTGACTTAGTCTAGTGACCACCCACTGATGTTGAGGTATTGGTATATCTCATACGGCCTTGACACTTGTTGTATCACGTGATGTGAGTCACATATAGGACACGTTTCCGCGTAGTCGGCTGGCCACCGATACGTATGGAGCGTGCGACGGATAGGAGTAACTGCCAATAGAATTGCATACTAGAAGACTTGGCAGTTACTAGAGGTTCATGAGTCATGGATGTGACCCTGCTAGGCATTGGGTGGGGAGAACAGTGTCCTTAACGTATGGGTCCTTATGCACTTTCCTATTACTGATACTGCTGGCCTCTGACATTCGAGGAATGTTATGCTTTGAGGTCCCTGGTATCCTGATGGGGCCATACCTGAGTTACTGCTACTGAGCCAGATACCCATGCGTTGAAGGTCTGTTCTTAACTGCATTTTTACTGTAGAACTGGTAGGCACCCTATTGCATGCATCTCTTTTCTTTCTATTATATTATCACAGTTATATGGCATGGTATTTTCTTGTATCTTGCTATGTCCCCTGAGGACCTGGTTATCTTTCCAGGATTAGACGACTTTCCACAGGAGTACGGAGCGGCTCTAGATCCATCTTACATCGATGACGAGGCAGTCACTACTGATTTCTAGTTTATTCTATATCTGAGACAGTTGTAGACATTATTTTATACCTCTTTTTCTCTCTATTTTGCGGAGGTCGGACTCCGAATATTGTGAGACTATTTTTCATAGCTGTTTGGAGTGAGTATGTTCACCCGGCTATCTTTTGATACTCTTACTCATTTATTTGGACTTCATTATCTTTTGTGATTGAGCTGTGATGAGATTAGATATGTTATTCTGGCCTGTATTATTTATTTACAGCTTATGTGCATATATGAGGATTCTATATATTGGAGTATTCTTCTTATATGTGCGGCTGGCATGTTCACGTTCTTGGTCCTATATATTATGGGACTGGAGCGTTACATGTTTTTGTGGTGGCCCATGCAGGTCAGATTTAATATTGTTGGGTTACATGACTGTGCCCAACAAGCCTGCATATAGAAATAGGAATATCTCATTCAGAACTACTACTATCCCTTGACTTCCAATCTTTTTTGAAACTTCCTTGATTATTCGATTTACTTCGTATCTAATCTTTCCTAATATCAACTTATCTTCCTCGTGCCAACAGTATGAATCTACGAAGCGGACGCACTTCTGCCTTGGCCCTCACATCTGGTGAGGAGATTACTCCGGAGGAACAGAATCCTCCCATGACTCCAGCAACACCTTACCAGCCAGGACTGTCACAGCCTACTACGATGCCGACGACGGAGTACCCAGAGGTCGCAGCACCCCCAGGCAGCCAGGCTGGACAGACTACTACCATGCCACCGGGAGGGAATGTACCACTGCCTCCACCACCACCATTCCCTCAGCAGTTTCCTCCACAGTCGGGACCTCAGATGCCTCCACCCCCGACTGATGGGAGCCCTACTACTCAGTTTATGTATGCCATGATGCAGGCTCAGTGGCAGCAGACTGAGCTGATGAGACAGACGATGATGGCAGCTATGGCTAGACCTCCACCACCACCTCCAGCACCAGTACCAGCACCGGCTTTGCATCCCTATGAAGGCTCTATCAAAGATTTCACAGATATGAACCCCAAGGCCTTTAGAGGGACGGAGAAGCCATTCGATGTGTCACAGTGGCTTATTAGTACCGAGAAGCTACTGAAGGCATCCCAGTTGCCAGCTCGAAATTGGATGACAGCAGTGGACTTACTGTTAGAAGACAATGCACACCACTGGTGGAAGGTGGAAGAGAGACGATTAGGCACTGGGATCACTTGGAAGCAGTTCTATGATGCATTTTATGAGAGATTCTTCCCTATTCATGTTCGAGATGGCCTCTACGACCAGTTCCTCCATCTGAAGCAAGGGAATATGTCAGTTGATGAGTATGACTCGGAGTTCAATCGCCTGAGTCGATTTGGTGCGGGATTGATTCCGACAGAGTTAGAGAAGGCGAGGAGATTTCACCAGGGGCTTGCACCAGAGCTCAAGTCTTATACGACTACTCAGTCTCGAGTCTCCCATTCTGCTGTCTTGGAAGAAGCTCGTGCTCAGGAGATTCTTCGCAAGGAGCAGCAGCAGACATCGAGACGCCATACCACAGCAGTTACACCAGCCCGAGCCACTCAGAGTGGGCCTATCAGGAGGGCCACAGGACAGTTTCAGCAGAGGCACACACCTTATCAGAAGCCCACCTGCAACTTTTGCGGGAAGCAGGGACACGTCTTGAAGGACTGTCGAATTCGACTTGGATCATGCTTGAGATGCGGGTCAGGACAGCACAAGGTGAAAGATTGTCCGGAACAGCAGTCCTTAGCCCCAGCACTTCCAGCACCTCAGCCAGCGACAGGAGCACCTCGCCCGCCATTACCACCTCAGTCAGCACAGTTCGAGAGGGCCAGAACTCAGGGCCCCGGACAAAATCATGGGAAGGCATTCTCTCTAGCTGTTGAGAATGTAGAGACAGAGGCAGAGGTTATAGCAGGTATGGTTTTAGTTGCATCTTTTTCTGCTATTATATTATTTGATATTGGAGCCACTCATTCATTTATAGCCACTAGTTTTGCCACTAGACACCGTATTTCCATCACCCCCTTAGCTAAGAATGTTAAAATCCTCACTGGAGGAGGAGTTGTACCTGTTAGTAGTATTTGTAGACTTTGTCCTGTAGTGATAAATGGTAGAGAGATGGTGGCACGACTTCTTGTATTCCCTATGCCGACATTTGATGTGGTTCTTGGAATGGACTGGTTGAGCCAGCATTTCGCTCTCATAGACTGCCATCGGAGCAGTATTATCTTTAGACCACCAAATGCGGCAGAGTTTGAGTTTACCAAAGAAGACGGAGATAGTTATGAGGCACCCACATCGGGGACTCATATGATGATGCACGACACCCCTCAGCACCCTATTATCACCAAGTTCGAGGATGTATTCCCCGAGGAGTTACCAGGACTACCACCTGACCGAGATATTGAGTTTTCTATTGAGCTTGTTCCCGGAGCAGAGCCTATTTTATCTCGAGTATATCGTCTGGCACCCAAGGAGTTGGTAGAGATGAAGACGCAGATTGATGACTTATTAGAGAAAGGATTTATTCGTGCTAGTGCGTCACCATGGGGAGCACCCGTTCTTTTTGTACCTAAGAAGGACGGGACAGTGCGCATGTGCATTGACTACAGAGCGTTGAATGCAGTGACGGTGAAGAACAAATATCCCTTGCCGCGTATAGACGATTTATTCGCTCAACTGAGTGGAGCAAAAGTATTCTCCAAGATTGACTTACGATCGGGCTATCATCAATTGAAGGTTCGGAAGGAAGATATTGCCAAGACGGCCTTTCGTTCGAGGTATGGACACTACGAGTTCTTGGTCATGCCTTTCGGTTTGACCAATGCTCCTGCAGTTTTCATGAATTTAATGAACAAGATCTTTCACCAATATTTGGACAAATTCGTAGTAGTCTTTATAGACGATATCTTGATTTACTCCAAGAGTCAAGAGGAGCACGAGCAGCATCTACGGATAGTTTTGGGTACATTGAGGAAGGAGCGACTCTTTGCGAAGCTTAGCAAGTGTGACTTCTTTCTCAAGGAGGTATCGTTTCTCGGTCATGTTGTTACGGGCGATGGTATATCGGTGGATCCAGAGAAGATCACAGCAGTCAAATCATGGCCCGCTTCCACAACAGCTTCTGAAGTGAGAAGTTTCCTCGGACTTGCGGGTTACTACCGACGGTTCGTAGAAGATTTCTCTCGAATAGCGGGGCCTATGACTCGATTGACTTGCAAGGATCAGGAGTTTGTATGGACAGACGAGTGTCAAGCCGCTTTTGACGAGTTGAAGAAGCAATTGACCACAGCACCGATCTTGACACTACCATCGGGCCCAGAAGGATTTGTGATCTACAGCGACGCATCCGGGAAGGGATTAGGATGTGTATTGATACAGCATGGTCGTGTAGTAGCATATGCGTCGCGACAGTTGAGAGTACATGAGAAGAATTATCCAACCCACGATCTAGAGCTCGCAGCAGTTATTTTTGCTTTGAAGCTATGGAGACACTACTTGTATGGCGAGAAGGTTGATATCTACACTGATCATAAGAGCCTCAAGTACGTGTTCACACAAAAGGAGTTGAATATGCGACAGCGACGTTGGTTGGAGTTGATGAAGGATTATGAGATTGAGCTGCATTATCATCCGGGCAAGGCTAATGTCGTGGCAGACGCATTAAGCCGTAAGCCCATGGCACACTTTTTGACTACACAGAAGGAATTGATTAGAGACTTGGAGCAGCTTGGTATTGAGGTAGTATTACCGGGAGCAGATGGCGTATTAGCCAACCTCCAAGTACAATCATCATTAGTAGAGCGCATCAAGGCAGCATTGCCTAATGATGCTAGATTTCGACGGCTCAAGGAGAGGACTGAAGCAGGAGAGCAGACAGGATTGAGGATCCACACTGATGGGACATTGCGATGTGGTGATCGCATTTATGTTCCCAATAGAGATTTACGACAGGAGCTGATGACAGAGGCTCACAGTTCGATTTACTCTATTCATCCCGGAGGGACCAAGATGTATCGTGACTTACGACAGTATTATTGGTGGCACGGAATGAAGCGAGAGATAGCTCGTTTTGTTGCCAAGTGCTTAGTATGTCAACAAGTGAAGGCGGAGCACCAGAGGACGGCCGGATTATTGTAGCCGCTACCCATTCCCGAGTGGAAGTGGGAGCACATTACTATGGATTTCGTCACGGGTTTTCCTCGGAGTCCTAGAGGACGTGACGCAGTGTGGATGATTGTTGATAGACTTACGAAGTCAGCACATTTCTTGCCTTTTAGAGTGGGCCAGTCGACAGAGGTATTGGCAGAGATATATATGGAGCAGATTGTGAGATTGCATGGTGTGCCTGTTAGTATTATGTCGGACCATGACTCGAGATTCACCTTGCACTTTTGGAGGAGCATGCAAGAGAGTTTGGGCACCCGATTGAAGTTTAATACATCGTATCATCCGCAGACAGACGACCAGTCGGAGCGTACCATTCAGACGCTAGAGGATATGTTGAGAGCGTGTATGCTTGATTTTGGCGGTTCGTGGGAGGACCATCTTCATCTTGTGGAGTTTTCCTACAACAATAGCTATCAAACGAGCATTCAGATGGCTCCGTTTGAGGCATTGTATGGTAGGAAGTGTCGGTCTCCTGTTTGTTGGAGCGACATAGGAGAGTGACAGCTATTGGGTCCCGAGTTGGTCTTGAGCACAGTGGAGACAGTGAAGAAGATCCAGAACCACCTGCGAGCAGCGTAGGATCGTCAGAAGCAGTGGGCAGATAATCGTCGTCGACCCTTGGAATTCAAAGAGGGAGACCATGTGTTCTTGAAGATATCCCCCACTAGAGGCACGATTCGATTCGGAGGACGTGGCAAGTTGAGTCCAAGGTACATCGGTCCTTTCGATGTCTTGGAACGTGTTGGAGAGGTTGCCTATAGATTGGCCTTGCCACCGTCACTAGAGGGATTACATGACGTATTCCATGTATCTCAGCTGAGGAGGTACGTGGCGGACAGCAATCATGTGCTTGATCACTCCGAGATCACCGTTGGACCGAGTTTGTCGTACGAAGAGCAACCGGTGGGTATCCTCGATCGCCGAGTGAAGGTGTTGCGGAACCAATCTATTCCATTGGTTCGCGTGGCATGGAAGCATCACTCGCCAGGAGAGTCTACTTGGGAGCGCGAGGACGACATCCGGAAACGCTACCCGCATTTGTTCGAAGGCGAAGGTATGTCTTGCAGTTGAGTTTTTTTAAATTGCTATTATTCCCTTGCATGGCATTCGATCCCCCGACCTTAGTTTAATTTCGAGGACGAAATTTTCTTTAAGTTGGGTAGGATGTAAAACCCCAATATTTTCTAATTATTTTAATGCTTGAAAAATTATTTTTCTCTATTTTAATTGAATTTATTTGGTATTGTACGAATTTATAGGTGTATATGATATAGGTATGTTGTGTGCTTGTGATATTTTAAATACTTCTAAACATAGCCTTCATTTATTACAAATATCTTTTACTCAATTATAAATTTTTAGGAATTTTCTTGTGGATATATGCATATATATATATATATATATATATATATATATATATATATATATATATATATATTTAGTAAAAAAAAAAAGGAAAGGCAGTGGTGGCCGAGCCCCCATAGCAGCAGTAGCTGCGGATTGGAGGGGGGCTCGACCCCCACAATGGTTTTTAGTCGGCAGCTCTAGCTGCTGTGTAATTTGAACCCCGACCCCACCTAATACCCCGACCCCACCTAATACCTCACCCGTACCCCCTTTAACTTATTAACAGCAGCTTCAGCTGCAATGTATTGAACCCGAGCCCACCCCTTATATACTAATACTAATAGGAATAGCATACAGTCGGCGGAAGGGATATAAAGTCTACTCCGAAAACCAAACCCTAACCCTCCAAAATTTCCATCTCCTCTCCACCCTCAACCCCAGGCCGACATCTTCACGCGCGTGCCCCCGACTACTCGCTGTCGACGACGTCGGGATCGCTCGGACGACGATAAACAGAGAATACTCTGTTGATTTCAGAACTCAGGTACCCGTTTTCAACTCCTAATATTTTTGATTCTATCCAACGAAAATTCGATCTATCGAATGCTGTGCGTAGTAGACATGACCCTCTTCAATCCCCTTCAGGTAGAATCCTGGGAACCCCAAAGGATTGCTCGAAAAATCGAGACGAAGTTGGAGAAAAACCCACTTTTCTGATTTCTAAAAACTGTTTTGAAACGCCAACTTGTCGGCCACTTTTCTCACTGTTGATTAACCTTTCATAAAAACTAATTGAACATGTTTGAAGACAACCTAACCACGATGGAAACGTAACTGGTAGATTAGTATTTCTATTACTGTATGTGTATTAATTCCATGTTGAACTTGTGAGAAAAACTATCTTCAAAATAATAAAATTTCTGAATTTTTGTCCGATACGACGTCGTCCCGACAAACCGGGCGACGTGGTCGCGCGTTATACACATCGAAAGGCGCGTATGGACATTGCGGATATGTGGGAACTGACGGAACTCAGTTTCGTCGCGTGTGTGCGACGAAATCAACGTGTATCCGTCGAGATACCCCCGTATCGACGTTTTGCAAACTTGTCCATAACTTTGTGTACAGTCGTCGAATCGAGACGAAACTTGCGCCAACAGGTCCGAAACGAAATTCTGGTCCTGTATGCCAAGTTTGGTTTGATTCTGAGAAGGTCGAATCGGGACCCACTTTTGGCGGGCCCGCGATCCACTCAAACGGGCGATTTTGTACACAGCTCTTCGGAATCCAAAACTGGACATACCGTTGAGTTCCTCTCCTCAAACTGAAACCGTAGACATGTAGTTTAACGACTTTAGATACCTTAGACTTCGGCATGCGTTTCGGTGCAAAGCGGGTCCAACGGCGGACATCGTTTTGATCCAAAATTACGATTTTGCCCCTGTTCCAAAATTTGACTTTTGGACAGGCGTTTCCTAGGTATATCTTCTTCATCGAGACCATTTTTGATGTTGGTTTCAGAGTTTGGAGTCATCTGTGATTTGTGAGTTTTTGGTGCGGACACTTGCTACTCCTGGACTTGCCACTTTGTACCACCAGGCAAGATACCTTGCCACCCTACTCTGTGATTTTTATATTCTTATTTTCAGTTGTTATTTTCAGCATTGTTTCGTGATATTTAAACTGTGCGTCCAAGTCACACTTGGGTGCAAGCGACTATATCGGTCGTTCTTCTTGCTTTATTTATTCTCTTGCATTGACTTAGTCTAGTGACCACCCACTGATGTTGAGGTATTGGTATATCTCATACGGCCTTGACACTTGTTGTATCACGTGATGTGAGTCACATGTAGGACACGTTTCCGCGTAGTCGGCTGGCCACCGATACGTATGGAGCGTGCGACGGATAGGAGTAACTGCCAATAGAATTGCATGCTAGAAGACTTGGCAGTTACTAGAGGTTCATGAGTCATGGATGTGACCCTACTAGGCATTGGGTGGGGAGAACAGTGTCCTTAACGTATGGGTCCTTATGCACTTTCCTATTACTGATACTGCTGGCCTCTGACATTCGAGGAATGTTATGCTTTGAGGTCCCTGGTATCCTGATGGGGCCATACCTGAGTTACTGCTACTGAGCCAGATACCTATGCGTTGAAGGTCTGTTCTTAACTGCATTTTCACAATAGAACTGGTAGGCACCCTATTGCATGCATCTCTTTTCTTTCTATTATATTATCACAGTTATATGGCATGGTGTTTTCTTGTATCTTGCTATGTCCCCTGAGGACCTGGTTATCTTTCCAGGATTAGACGACTTTCCACAGGAGTACGGAGCGGCTCTAGATCCATCTTACATCGATGACGAGGCAGTCACTACTGATTTCTAGTTTATTCTATATCTGAGACAGTTGTAGACATTATTTTACACCTCTTTTTCTCTCTATTTTGCGGAGGTCGGACTCCGAATATTGTGAGACTATTTTTCATAGCTGTTTGGAGTGAGTATGTTCACCCGGCTATCTTTTGATACTCTTACTCATTTATTTGGACTTCATTATCTTTTGTGATTGAGCTGTGATGAGATTAGATATGTTATTCCGGCCTGTGTTATTTATTTACAGCTTATGTGCATATATGAGGATTCTATATATTGGAGTATTCTTCTTATATGTGCGGCTGGCATGTTCACGTTCTTGGTCCTATATTTTATGGGACTGGGGCGTTACAAAACCGCGCTCTTGATCTATCGCAGCAGACAGATCAGCTTGCCGCAGCACCTAAAACTGGGCCACCAGCTGATCAGCCTCTAACAATTTTGGCTCCAGAAGCAAACATTTAGAGTTCATGCGGCTCTGATTAAACGAGTTCTTATGCGGCTCAATTTTTACAGAGTACATGCGGCTCTGTTTAGATGAGTCTTTATGCGGTTCGGTTTTTTTACAAAGTTCATGCGGCTCGGTTTAGACAAGTCCTCATGCGGCTCTGTTTAGGTGGGTTCATATGCGGTTCTGATTTGTGGAACGCTATGCGGCTCATGCGATTCTGTTCAGAGGGGCTTCATGCGGTTCAGTTCTAAAGGCGTTTATGCGGCTCAGACGTTCTCATGCGGCTCAAACATAGGGCATACCCCATGCGGCTCGGATATGAGAAGTTCATGCGGCCCATACAATATATGCGGCTTCATAAAGACAAAGAACGCATTGAATGCTGAGGGAAAGAAGGCTTGGGCGTAAAAAACATGCAACAGAGCCATTATTTCAGGGTTTAAAGTGTTCGATCTTCTGTATAGTCCTTACCCTTGATGGCAAGGTAGACGTCAGGATGGACTGGGGGCGCTACAGTCGGCGATGTGGCCGCCGCCTTCTTGCCTTTCGCCGCAGCAGAGGCCTTGGGAGCTTTGGAAGCTTTGGAAGCTTTGGAAGCTTTGGGGGCCATTGTCGATGATGATCGGAGAAGGAGAAACAGCAGCTTAGGGCAAGAGAAGAATAAAAGAAAATAAAGAAATCTCCATGACCTAAACACACACCTATTTATAGGAAAATATGGGGGGCACGTGGACTGATAACCGCTTCGGGTCTTGTGCTGCAGGCAAAATCGACTCCTCGAATTTTGCCCCCTCTCATAAAGGAGATTCATCCATGGCATAAAATCCAAATATTTAATGAACCAACTCTTGGGATTCTCCCAAAAGACGGCTCTAAAATGAATTAAGGGCAATTAATGAGACGCACGCGTGGCAGGGAGCCCATGCGGCTAGGGAGTCTATACGGCCAAACAGGCCATGCGGCCAAGAAGTCCATGTGGCCCGAACATCCTATGCGGCCAACGGAGCTCATATAGCCATGCTTCTTATTCAAAGTATTTTAATTTTTCAAATTGAAAACTTTGAAGGGGGTCTTGTAGAAGCATGGAAAAGAACAAGAAAAGCCCATGCGGCTCAAAACAGAAGAGGCCCATGCGGCTCAAAACAGAAGGA
>JANAVB010040420.1:849072-871572 GCA_029216955.1 Iris pallida | reverse complement strand
TAGTCTGGATTGGGACTAGTCCAGATTTTTTTATATTTTACTCAGGACAGTCCATTTTTTTAATCTAGGGCTGTCCCAAAGTGAAATCCCCCAAAAATTCAAATTTTTTCTCTCATTTGCAAAATTTTTTCTCTCTTCCTAAACCCTAACTCCTCTCTTCTTCTTCTTCCTCTTCTCCTCCACCATTTCTCTATCCCCAAGCAAGAAGTTAATTTGAAATTTTCTAGAAATTTCTTCCACCCTAGAAATTTTATCTTCTTCTTCCTCTTCTCTTCCAAATTTCCTTTTCAAGAAGATCGATGACACCCAAATTCTTTCTCTATTTGTTTCCAAAATTCTAGAAATTAAATTGAAAAATTCAAGCATCCATTACATTGTTTATTTCAATTGTCTGTAGTCCATTTGAATTAAACTACATTCGGAGTGGAAAATTATCCATTTAAATTAAACACAAGTATGCACGAACGAAAAAACTTTGCGTCGACCAGAACTGCCCAATTTTTTGGCAGTCCTACAAACTGAATGAACTGCCAGAAAACTGGACAGTCCTAAGTCACAACATGTGAAACAAAGGACTGTCCAATTTTCTGGCAGTCCTACAAACTAAATAGACTGCCAGAAAACTGGACAGTCCTAAGTCACAACATGTGAAACAAATGACTGCCCATTTTTCTGACAGTCCTACAAACTAAATGGACTGCCAGAAAACTGGACAGTCCTAAGTCACAACATGTGAAACAAAGGACTGCCCATTTTTCTGGCAGTCCTTACTGTATTTAGGACTGCCAGAAAAATGGACAGTCCTTTGTTTCACATGCTGCGACTTAGGACTACCCAGTTTTCTGGCAGTCCATTCAATTTGTAGGACTGCTAGAAAATTGGGCAGTCCTTGTTTGCACTAGTTGAACAGCAATATTGGGGTTTCCTCCCATATTAGGGTTCATATATTATGAGGAGCCTTTGGGTGCCATCGAAATTGGAAATGAGAAAAAAAATTAGGGATAACAATATTAGAATTTCCACCAATATTAGGGTTTAACATTTTTGTTGTTGTTGTTGTTGTTGTTCTTCCTTTTTTTTTTTTTTTTTTTTGTTTTCTTCTTCTTCATATTCTTCTTGGATGGGTTGAGGAAGAAGAAGAGGGAAAAAATAGAAAAAAAGTGACTTTT
Organism: Iris pallida; assembly: GCA_029216955.1. Lineage (NCBI taxonomy): Eukaryota > Viridiplantae > Streptophyta > Magnoliopsida > Asparagales > Iridaceae > Iris > Iris pallida. Next base: position 870,403 of record JANAVB010040420.1, on the reverse strand, counting down.
ATACCAAAGAGTGGGATAGCCCTAATCAATTTTTTCAATGACAAACTTGTAAATAATACAAAGTTTAAAATGGAATAGCCCTGATAAAAAAGTGAAGTGCCTTTATAACTTACCATATACATTTGATAAACATGTATGGCTATCCAATTGGGACAAGCAAATGCGTATAATCTATCCTAGTTGTACATATTATTTTAGATAACAATAATATTTTTAATTCTATGATCATTTATTTAAAACATTGTCATTCGAAATTACTTTGGATAATAATTATAATTTAATCCAATCAACAAAGAAAAACATAGTAAAGAGTTTTTTTAGGCTTAATTGCACTTTGATACACTCAACTAATTCGATTTTTCAACTTGATACCCTAAGCTTTTTTACTCAACAACTTAATACCTCAACTATTTTTTTTTTTTCAACTTCATACCTAAACTTTTAAAAATTTCGAAAATGCCCTTATCCCTTTCCCTCTCCCCTCCCCCCATCCAGCCACCCCCTCCCTCCCGTCCCGTCCCTCCTCCGGCCACCCCCTCTCCCGCTTCCGGTCACCCCCCCTTCTGCTTCCGGCCGCCTCCCCCCCTCCCGCTTCCGTCCACCCTCCGCCCCCCTCCCTCTCCAGCCCCCTCCTCCCACGCTGCCATGCCGTAGGGGGAGAGGCGGGGGCGGCCGGCCGGAGCGGGACGGGAGAGGGGGGGGGGTGGGGGGTAGACGGAAGCGGAAGGGAAGGGGGGGAGGCGGCCGGAAGTGGAAGGGGGGGTGGCCCAAAGCGGGAGAGGGGGTGGCCGGAGTGGGGGAGTGGGGGGAAGTGTGGGGGGGGGGGGGGGGGGGGGGGGGGGAGGGGATAATTTTCAAATTTGAGCATGAATATTTTCGTCCAAAAAAATATTCGGGTATTAAATTGTTACAAAAAAAAGTTTAGGGTATTAAGTTGAAAAACATGAATAGTTGAAGAAATAAGTTGCAATTAAGCCTTTTTTTTTTTTTTTTTTTTTAATTAAGTCGATCTTAAATTCAAATGAACACCATACTATAGTAAAGGGTTGGGCCCCACAATGCCCTCCCTACCTATGCCCCCTCCCTATTTTACTACTACTAAATCCCTCCTCTTTCGACCATGGGCTCCCTCTTCTCCTTCCACTCAAAATTAGGGTTTCCTCAATAGATTTTATGGAGATGGAGAGCTCTCGCAGATCCGCCATGGACCGATCCTCTCTGCCGGGCCCGAAGAAGCCAAGACTCTCCGCGTCGGCGGAGGAGTCGGCAGATCCGAGGAGGGCGGCGCTGAATTCCCAGCGCGGGGAGGACTCCTCCTCCTCCTCGTCGGTCTCGGCGGCGCTGGCGAGGGGAGTGCAGGAGCTGGTGGCGCAGTACAGGACGGCGCTTGCGGAACTGACCTTCAATTCCAAGCCCATCATCACCAACCTCACCATCATCGCCGGCGAGAACCTCCACGCTGCCAAGGGGATCACTGCAACCATCTGCTCCAACATCCTCGAGGTGATTGATCGACCGCCTGCCTACCGATGTGAATAGATCAGTAGGAGGAAACCTTATAGAAAAAGATCGTTCTTTGTTGTGTTTGTTTCTTTGTGCTGTGAATACTAGTAAATTTATAGAAAAATATTGCTTCTTTGATGTGTTTCTTCTTTGTTATGTTAAGAGTGTTAATGAAATTGTTTGAAAGTTTGGTAGATTGTACATATCTGATTGATTGATCGATCGGGTAGATGTCAATTGGAAGTGATTTGGGCCGATTTAGAATAATTTCCTGTGGTTGCCTATGTTGCATTGGCATGAATACGAAACGTAATGGTACAGACATGATGACGTGTAGACATCACTGATTTTGGCATGTATTCTGGAGTGTCTTTGTTTCGTCTGGTACATGTTTGACACGATGGGGCCACGGCACTGATTTGCTGAGTGTCTTCCTAGGTGGCCACTGTTTAAGGTTAGTTTGTCGCGTAATCTGATTGATCTGTAACTAGGGGTGGGATTGCACAAATTTAAAGCGTAAATCTGGAAAAGTTATTTTGATGGAGGTTTGTTGTCTCTCAGGGTTTGCAAATCCAATAACTTCCTGTGTTGCAGGTGGAAGTAATGGCATGGAAAAGAATCTTTTACGTTCTTTGTGTTTGGCTAGCAATTTTTGTGTAGTTGTGTCATGAAGAAGAATAGAAATTTGGATGGAATTTTACAACTATTTAGAAAACGTAAAACCTCCACTTCTCAGTTCTCACACACTTCCTCTCTTGGAGACAAAAAGTGGGAGAAGTGAAGGAGGGGGAAGTGGGAATCTTTCTACTTCTTGTATTTGCACTTTTTCCAATCAAACATGACCTAAAGGTTGATTACAGAGAGATGAGTGGATGAGAACTCCACTTCTCTCAGACTAAACAGGACCTAAAGGTTGATTACAGAGAACTATGTTACTACAAGATGTTGATAAAATTAGGACCGAAGGGAAACTTGCTTGAAAGATGTGAGTATTTTTACTTTATGGGTCAGAGTGTTAGGCAACAAATAAGTGTTACGCCTAGTAAAATGAGAGACATCTGAAATGTGAACGAGGAAAAAATGGAATCGAACGAGTTGCACAATTTTCAGTAGCCATAGTTTATTTTGACTACTAGAAGAGGTTAGACCAAAAATGTATCTTCATGAACAATTTGTGGTGACTTCGAATTTGACCGAGGAGATGGTCCATGTCCAATGTTGTATGCCAATATCCGGTGTTAGGATAAGAGAATTAAATAATTAAGACGAGGGAATGTCATAGATCAGGGTATAAATTATTGGTATTGGAATATTGCACATTATATAATTGTACTTTGACATCATATGATGTCTAAACTTGTTTGAACTGGAGTGTCATAGATGAGGGAATTACGTGTCCAGATTATATATGATTCTTACAATGTTTGATTTTGAGCAACTACCATCTGTAGTAATGGCATGTTAAGCAAGTTGCACAGTGTTGTTTTCTACCATTCTAAATTTCCTTGTACGCTAAGAATCTCCCCAATGTAACAATTCTCTTTGTTTCTTTCTTGAAGTACTCTTTTGTTATATAATCAATTTATCTGATATAACTACTAATTCCAGGTTCCCAGCGAGCAAAAGCTGCCATCTCTTTATCTTCTAGATAGCATCGTGAAGAATATTGGAAGAGATTACATCAAATATTTTGCTGCAAGACTACCTGAGGTAGATTCTTTTATCCAGCTTAAGAAGATGAACATAATGCAATTTCTTATAGCAAATTGTATCATCTTATCTCCTCGTCTAGATTCTTTATAGTCTAGGAGAACTTGGAGGGTTCTCCTTGGTTGCATGAGCTTGAACTGCAATAAAAAAATGTAGGTCTGCCTACCTATCAGCTAGTCACTTAGGTTTTATGGCATGACCCTCTTATGTTCATAGTTACATTGGCTAGAAACCTGGCACCAACGTAGGAGTTGACATCAAGTCCTGGTCATAAAACTGTGAAATCTTATATTGAGCTTTCTTATGCTTCATAGCCGATTCAATGCTGATGGGAGAAGGCTTGTATTAACAGAATACGTTCATGTCTTGTAGTTGCAGAGAAAGTTTTCTCTCTATGCAAGTTTGCATCTAAATAACATTTTGTATTATTTAAATGGTATACTGTGGGATATCACATTGGCTAAATTCTTTAAGGACTTTTCTTCCTTATGTGGTTCCAGATTTCTTCAATTACATCGTCTAGTTATTCATTAGGTCTTCACATATGTTCAAACCTTATCCTTGAGCTTCTTATTTGTAGTATTTTCCTGTGTATGTGGTGCTTCTCATATAATCTCAATTCTTGTTGATATGTTTATTTTTCTTTGCAATGCTTATGAAAAGTGAAAATTTCTTTACATCACGAGTTCTTTGCCCTCTCTCTCTCAATTTCATTACTGCATTGGCTTTTATTTAGGTATTCTGCAAGGCCTATAGGCAAGTAGACTCTTCAATACATAATAGTATGAGACATCTCTTTGGAACGTGGAAAGCAGTTTTCCCCTCCTCAACTCTTCAGGTAATTGAGAAAGAACTTTGCTTCACGTCAGCTGTCAACGGTTCATCTGGATCTGCTGCATCGAAATCAGATTCACAAGCACAACGCCCAGCCAACAGCATTCATGTAAATCCAAAATATTTAGAGGCAAGACAACGACTTCAGCAGTCAACCAGGGTAAGCGAAGTGCCATATGACATTAGAGTGCAAAATATGATTTTAACCTAGACAGTGTGAATTGTAAAACTGATGTTAAACTCTGATGAGATAAACAATCAGCAGAAGCATTTATATGTTAATTAAGCTCGACAGAAATTAGAAACCATAAGTGCTAGCCCACAAGTAGAACAAAATCCCAATCTTACCCTCTGAATAAAGTTTTTCTTTCTTCTAATAGTTGGTATGGTTCACATTTTAGTATTTACGAACGACCAACTTTAGACCAAGTTTTTGCTATGCACTATGGTTTTCTAGCTCGTGTGTGATGCATCTTCATTTATTGATGTCAAATTGTACTTTGCTCAAGGGGAACTACCGTTGATTGCTGTAAATAAATTTAATGTGAAACCATGTTTCTTGGCTAAAACTGATATATACCAACTGTTTTAGTTCATTTTTTGCCCGAAGCCAATCTGAAAACCATGCTAAAGGGATTAATTGGTACAAGTATGCACAGCTTCTCAAAGTAGCCTATCCTATTATTCCCACTCTCCATTTCTGCCACCATCGTGCCAGCCTTGATATTGCTTCTTACTCTCCCATTACCATTTTCTATTCTTGCCCTTCTCATGTCAATAACACTACTCATGATATTTGCGTTTTGATAGCGGATCCAGATTGATGTGATAATTAGCAAGGTTTGAGCTATCAGCCAATAGCTATAGGCATCGACCTTATCGAATCGGTTTTGGCATGTATAAACCGATAATGACCCTGCCAATACCGAAATTGAGGCTCTATTTTTTTCGGTCAATTCTGTAAAGGGAAAAAAGAGAAAAAGAGAGAATTATGACACAAAGTAATGACGACACATTGATTTGAGTGTGCCAAAGATCAATGTTTCGATAAAATCCTTGTCAAACACACTGTAAACATTGCCTTTTGTCGAACTTTATAGTATAAATTTACAATGTTCATACATCTTAATAATATTTCATTCTATTGTGGGGGGTACTTTGTCTAAAAGCAAGTAAAATAAACCACAATATCTATTGCGGGTGAATGATTCAATAATGTTGAATTTTATTCCATTCAAACTAATGGGTAACAAGAAATAACACATTCAAGTATGCCTTTTCTTGTTTTTTTTTTTTTAAAATAATTTTTATTAATTGGTTTTTCAAAGCGAAGAACATGGGATCTCTGATCGGAAATCGACGAAAGTTTGCATATGCCGATTGCCTTTTGTCGAACTTCACAGTATAAATTCACAATGTTCATACATCTTAATATTATTCCATTCTATTGTTGGGGTATTTTGTCTAAAAGCAAGTAAAATAAACCACATTATCTGTTGCGGGTGAATGATTCAATAATGTTGAATTTTATTCCAATTCAAACTAATGGGCAACAACAAATAATACATTCGATTACGCCTTTTCTTTTTTAAAAATAATTTTGTACTAAATTTTGTTTTTTAGAAGCGAAGAACTTTGGGAACTCTGATCGGAAACTGTCAAAAGTTTGCAGATACGGATACTCATAAGAAGGGTCCAAAACCGATTCCGATACCCAGACCGGTACTGTGAACCTTAATAGTTAGTAGTGGCCAGTAGAACTAGACAGATTTTAATTGGCATACAAGTTAGTACGAAGATATCAATAAGTAGTTAATTTGTTTAGTCGGTAATGCGAGTGAATTCGGGATATTCAAGTTGAAAAGGTTGGTAAAAATGTATCAGTAAAGAGTTCACTGTGTTTATATGTTTATCTTCAAATGTAAACAAGTTCACGACCATATGGCTTCAGCAAACATCTTGCACCTTGGCATTTTCAAGATGCATGGAACACGTCTATGTTTAGGCTCTAGGCCACCTTCGGGGTGCGTAGGGACTCCTTCCTTTTTTAAACAATATCAATTGGAACCATAAACTGTAAACATGACACGAAAAAAGTTATATTTTTGTATGCTGTGATGCAATCAGTCTTTTAAACTAGTTATGTAGTAGAAAGAATATTTTGGTCGTTCACTTTTCGATGCAAATTAATGATTACATTGACAAATAACTGATCAGTTGTTTCGTTTTGGTAGATCATATTATGTTTGTTAAGTACCATGTTTTCTCCATATGGACGCAGCATATCAAATTGTTCATTATATAAATCCATCGTCTTCTCAACCATTATATAGCTTTTTGCTTACACTCTGTTTATTATGAATTGAAGGCAAAGGAACTTAGCTGTGATGATGTTAGCAATGTGATGAGCTCACTCGATGATGCTGAGAGGTCTGATAGAAATGTTATAACTGGGAGTACAAGGCAATGGACAGATATGCCTAGCAGGATGCCTGTATGCAAATCATACTCCTTTTCTAGGATATTGGTTTTGACTAATAAACTATTGAAAGGATTTCCTCTAATTCTTTGGTCATTACCTGTGCAGAGCGTTCAACATCCTCAAAGGGAACAGTTGAACAATAGCATTCAAGAGAAAAAACCATTTGGAGATGCCAAAGATCATGAATTCTCTTCAGTACTTTCACGACAGCCAGACCTGGGAATCAGAAGGATGAATGAGAGGATTAAAGAGCGGGATGAACTTGAAAAGCCATATTATGGGTCTGGTAACCCAGCTTCTGAGGCAGTTGCCACCAGAAGGAATGGTCTTGATGCTATTAACACCTATGAAAATTATCGATCATCTGGATTTGCTCAAGCGGAGAGTCATCCTCCTCTGGTCCAACTTAATAATACTAATAAATCCAGCCGTCCAATTCTTAAGAATTGGAAAAATTCTGAAGAGGAAGAGTATATGTGGGATGATATGAGTTCCAAGTTGAAGGAATATGGAGGGATAAATAGCTCAATGAAAGATGGTTGGAATATTGATAATTCAGATAGGCCTGCTAACCTGCAAAGAGGCCAGTGGATGCCAAGTGAGACTGAGCAGCCAGATTTCCAACGAAACAAACATGATACATTTTCACGACTGAAGACCTCTGGTGGGGAGAACAGAGCTCCATTATTCAGAGTACCGCCCTCCCTAAAGTTATCACAGATTAAAAACGATAGTATCGGCTTGTGTGCTTGTACGAGAGAATCTTGACATTCTTGTCATCTCTATGCAAGATTGAGTGGACGGCATGGGGTACTCAATGTAGTAGCATATGATGTCATATGTCGTTTTCTTTTGATTATGAGAAACTTCATGCCATTCACTTTCATTTTGCACTCGGATAACATAGTATAGTTGTGTGAAGTTCATTTATCGACTAGTCTGCCATGCCTTACTATGTATTGCTAATTTGTTGAATGTGATTCTGATTTTCAAACAGGATTTCAGTGATCACCATTTGCAACCTCACAGTCAAAAGGATACTGACTCAAGAAGAAATATGGAAAGCACTACAGATCCACTCTCCCTAGAGCGAGCTGCATCAGGACATGCCTCATCTTTGTGGCCACAACGGGAGTCTCTGCTCTCAGCTAGTGACCTTAATCAGATGAGTACAAGAGTTCCAGCACAGCTGGAGGCTCGGAAAATATCACTTGGTGGTGGACTATCAACCAGTTTGATCTCATCTTTACCCAGGGCAGGGCTTCTATCCAATCCTCATTCTTCAAGCTTAGGTCATACAAGTACAATGTCGGGAGTAGGTGGACTGTGTGGGCAACAAAGGCCTCAACCTTTGCGACCTCCATCACCATCTGCACATTCACCTTCATCTTTCACACCGCCTCAGTACCAGAATTTAGTTGACCACGATCATCCCCACCCTCCTTCCTCGTCTCAAATGGCTCAAAAACCTATGCAGATTTCAGGACATTTTAGTAAAAGTGCATCAAGCTCCCAGGAAGCTTTCTCTAGTTTAAATCAAAACCGCAGTCAGCACTCCCACATTATGCACAATTTACAGCAACCAGCATTACCGTCATCTCAACCTCCTCCTGTGCAATTTGCTCAGCTGAGACATCAACCTGCCCTTCTACACCCATCAGAGCCTGATCTACCATCAAACCAGGCTCGAACACAGTCACAACTGTTGGTTCAGACAGAGAAACCACCATCTTTACCACAAGGTCCTGGAACTCATTTGCATGGATTTTCTGGAGAAACTCAACCAAACATTCCTGTCGATAGTTCAGATAAATCTACCACCAGTAGTTTAGTGGCTGCTATCATGAAGAGTGGACTCCTATCCAATAATCTGTCAAGCGTAATGCCAAATGCCAGTATTCAGCCTCCACTACCAAGCGGGCCTCCACCTATCCAACTTTTGACAACATCTGATCCTTTGATCACTCCGTCTTCAGCAACGCTTCAAACTTCCCAAGGTAATACTCCGGCTGTAACCCCACCTCTTATGGGAAATGTGTTGCCTCCACTGCCACCTGGTCCACCTCCTTCCTCCCTGGTATGCTCCTCAGAACAACCCAACAATGTTGGTGGGAATCCAAACCCCCTCTCGAATCTTCTTAGCTCGTTGGTTGCGAAGGGTATAATATATTCACCCGCAACAAAACTGACAGCTGCAACTTCACCTCTGGTGCCACATAAACTCCCAGAGCAGAGCAGTGAGTTCACCAGCAATACATCTGTTCTAGTCCCTTCAGCTGCAGCTACCTCGACCATTCCGCCGGCTTCAGTAAAAGAGTCTCCTGTTTGTGTCTCTAAGCCATCTGCTCCTCCGGATGCTGCTTTGTTACCTTCGGCTTCTAAAGAATTGGAGGGCCTTATAGGCATTGACTTCAAGCCTGAAATTGTTCGTGAACGGCATCTTTTGGTGATCAGCAGCCTTTTTGATGATTTAAGTCATCATTGCGATATTTGTGGCCAAAAATTCAAAATTCAAGAGCAGCTTCGTGGTCACTTGGATCTACATGCCTCAACAAGTTCTAAACCAAGTAGCTCTCGAAGAGCGTCTCGAAACTGGTATTCAGATATCAGAAATTCGGTGGTTGTTAGCCTCGAATCCTTGCAAGTGCCAGGGCCCACCACTTATCTGGAAGAGGTAGTCTCAACCAATGAGGAATGTGGACCAATGGTTCCTGCAGATGAAACCCAGAGTATCTGCGCACTTTGTGGGGAACCATTTGCAGATTTTTACTCCCATGAAAGGGATGAATGGATGTACAAGGGAACAGTGTATTTGAATTCAAAGGACCGTGATAATGGAGGCACAGATGAGAGCGTAGAACAGGTTTTCATTGTGCATGATAAGTGCGTATCGAGTTCAGCAGATAACATGGAAGTGGATGAGCATAATAGAGCGGTATACCCTTTAACTTGAAAACTGGTCTATTATGATTTCCAGATCTTTTTTCTTATATTTTTTTGTTAGTTCATCTAGTAGTATTAATTATTTTTGTTATTTTAAGTACATCTGGAAGTCTTATGTTAATTTTTTTTTGCATATGTTTAATTGGCTAAAACAATTTAGTGTGGATCTTAAAATTGTTGCTTGAATTGCTTAATTGTTCTATTGTTGTTCTGATTTTCCACTAGTGATTTCTGAGTTTTATACTTATATTTCTATACCTATCTTCTTTCTACTGTTTAAGAACCATGTCCTTCCTCATGAACACTACTCTAAAAACATGTAAAGCAAACTAGTATATTCCTCGATACCAGAGTATCACTGTATAAGGTTAGGTTACATCATGTTTCACTTTGAAAATTTTGTTTTCTAATTTTCTATATTCAGATTGAAGTTTATGACCTCAAACATTTTTGTAATAATGGCTTTGTTGTCGTCGTTGTTATTGGATAAATAACAAGGCGGCATCCAGAAGACACCCATTTTGAATCATAATTTAAGTCGGTAATTAGCAAGTTTTTTGCTGTTTAATCTCATCTGGATAAAAGAACCAGTTATTGCAAATAAACAAAGTTGAAACTGTTATTTTACAGGTACTTATTGCTTGAACTTTTTAGTTAAAGGCTCAATTGTCTATTTAGTTTCCATGCAAATGAACAAGAGATTGTGTAGAGGAGTTGGTTGTGTTTAGTGGAAATTTATTATTAGGGTATCTGTCATTGCCTAGACTCTATTTTGTTCAATGGTTGTATATTCTCTTTCCGCAGGTTATGGCAGATGGTTAAAAAGCACCTTGAAGATTCACAGCAATGTTTGCTGCAAAGTCTGGGCAATGGAAGAGATGTCCCAGGTTGAGGTTTGATCTTAACCTGTTCATATAGCTCTCAAGCATGCAGATGGGAGTAATTTTCTTGTGCATGGAAAAGAGAGCAATCTCTGACTCATCCATTATGTTTCTCCCCATATTCTTTTACCGAAAGAAATAGTTAAGCAAGTGGCTTGTACCCCCTCCACCCCCCCCCCCTCCCCCCCCCTCTCTCTCTCTCTCTCTCTCTCTCTCTCATAAGCACTTGTCCATGTTTGGCCAGCTATTCTTGGAATGGAACATGCTTGTAATCTTCGATAGTTCGGCAGTAACTTACAGAGACTGCAGTCTAAAGCCAACCCTAGAATCGGCTTATGTGCTTGGTTTTGGTAAGACATGGTTTTGTGTTAATTCTGTGGTAGATTCCATCAAGGTTGTATTTAGAGCACTAACAGGAGAACAAAGTTCGGTGCATTTCTAATTCACATGATGACAGATGTAAAATATGTACAACTGAGTTTCATGAATATTACTCTCTTGCGGACACATGCATATCGTGGAGCTATTCTTCTTGTGTTGTGGTTGTGGGTACTGAGAGTCCTCTTCTATATTCTTTTTAATCTTTGACGAGATACTTATTCATCCCGACCAAATACCTATAAAGACCTATGGACTTGATAACATTATTGTTTTGATAAATGTGCTGCTTTTTTAGAGTACATTTTTTTTTTTATAAATGTTGCGAAAGAAGCCGCACTTGATTAAGTCCAGTTGTTTCAGTAAGCTTGTCCTTATACCATGGACTTGGCTAATTTTAGTAGCTTACAGCTTGTCCTTGTGCTGGTGTTTTGCAATATTTATAGATGATTGTTCCCGAGTGACTACTGTTGTAATAATGTCTGTTGAATGCGTCTGTATATCTATATATACTTTTTTGTCGATGTTCGGCTAAACTCCATGTGTTGTATGCATACACAGTCATTTGTATATGCTATTGTCGCTTGTATAATTTTAGGATAAAGTATTGACAATACTAAGCTATTAACATACTAAAAAATAGGCTTAAATGTACTTTGATACCTTCAACTATTTTGGTTTTTCAACTTCATACCTTAAATTTTTTACTCAACAACTTAATACTTCAACTATTATTTTTTTTTCAACTTCATACCTAAAATTTTAAAAATTTCGAAATGTCCTTATCCTTTCCCTCTCCCCTCCCCCTCCCTTCCCCCACTCCGGCCATCCCCTCCTCCCGCACAGCTCCAGCCCCCCTCCCTACCGCCCCGCCCACCCTCCGGCCACCTCCTCTCTCGCTTCCGGCCACACCCTCTCCCGCTTCCGGCCACACCCCCCCCCTCCCGCTTTCGGCCGCCTCCCCCTCTCCTCCCTCTTCCGTCCACCCTCCCCCAGCTCCCCATCCTCCCACGCTGCCGTGCCCTAGGGGGAGAGGCGGGGAAGGGTGGCCGGAGCGGGACGGGAGGGGGGGAGGGTGGACGGAAGCGGAAGAGAGGGGGGGGGGGGGGGGAGGGGCTGCTGGAAGCGGGAGAGGGGGGTGGCTGGAAGCGGAAGGGAGGGGGGGGGGGGGGGGGGGGGGCGGCTGGAAGCGGGAGAGGGGGGGTGGCTGGAAGCGGGAAGGGGGGGGGGGGGGGGGGTAATTTTTAAGTTTGACCATGGGTATTTTCGTCCAAAAGTTTTTTCGGGTAGCAACTTGTTACAAAAAAAGTTTATGGTATCAAGTTGAAAAACAGGAATTGTTGAGAGTATCAAAGTGCAATTAAGCCTAAAAAATAATTCACATCTATTAGCATAGAACTATCTAGATATACAATCCAAAGTCTAGTTTTCCAAAAAAGTTAATATACGTAGAGGGTATTCAAGTTTTCCAAAAAGATTAATATACATAAGAGGGTATTCAAATAAACAAAATAAACTGTTTCCCTTTTTCAGAATGCATTCATTTATTGGATTCATTCACGTTATACAATGCGTCTGGTCTGGTGTCATGTCTTTATATAGTGAACAAATATTAAGTCATCAAAGAAGTGCAAGTCCTCGTTCAAGAACGATGAGGGAAGTGAAATAAAACAATATATGATTGAAAAATCATGATTTGATCCTCAGATACAAAGTAAAAAATTGAACAAATCCTAAGGATGTATTATATTGTTAACTTGAATTATGACTGTACTATAATTCTAAATCTAGTGATTCCTTGGTGCCCAAAATATCCTTATGGCCTAACAGTCAATACCATAATCACAATACATAGAGAACAATCTTTGTAACTCACACTTAACTAGTTTATCGATAATAATCCAATTTATCCAGGATCATGTTGTATTTTTGGATGACACGATGCTTAGTGATCCGCCCCTCCATAGAATGATTAAGATGAGACATATCATTAAACACAAAATTGATTTTTTTTTCTAAATAGTCCAGGTGTTGTGCAGAGGTAAGTAAGCTAAACACTCACACCATCCCCTCACAAGGCCTTGCCGAAGATTTCATACATTGTGATCCATTTTTTTTCTTCCATGCGCAATGCACTATTCTACAATCACAAAGAATTTCTAAATGTATTGTCGTATTAATTCTTCCTTTACTGGCTCAGGTAAGTATCTCGACCAGTGTACCCTAGCTATCACGTAAATATGTTGATATTTTTCAACAGAAAATTTCTATATAGTAGAATAAGACAATGTATGTATCTCGATATATGTAAGTATCACGTAGTAAGAGGATAGTTCTTCTCATGGTCCCGAAGCTGTCGAGATGCACAACCTATCACTATGTCGTACTACATAAGGACACAACCAACTTCTCAGCCTGACGCATCACAATACACCGTGAACCCACCTGGTCCGACGAGTAATGTCAGACTAGGAGCCCAAATCACTCCGCTTGAGCTTCTTAAAAGAAACCCGATGTAACGCCCTAGTCCCAAAATACATAGGATCATGATACGTAAACATGCCAGCTATGTATCAAATGGATTTGTCACCCCCAATTTTCAAATTAGGGGTATTTTCGTCATTTTTCAAGTTTTATAATTTTTAGGAATTTTTATTTATTTTATGTGATTTTTTGGGATTTATTTGGATTGGTTTGGATTTTATCCAATTCGGACTCAAATTGGAGACCCGGGTAGCCTGGACCCTAGTGGGACCCACATACTAGCTGGACTTGGCCCACATACCATCATAATTAGGTTAGAAATCATAAACCCAACTTCCATGGCTTAATTAGTCATTATAGAGGCTAATTTAGTTAGTTAGGGTTAAACCGAACCGAACCGAACCAACTTAAACCAAGTCTATTGGGTTGGAGGGTTATTGGATCCACCCAAAACCCAATAACCCCCTCCCCCCACACACACACACATGGCCGGCCAAGTGAGTCCCCCCCCTTTTCTTCTTTATTAAGTTACAACCCTCTCTCTCTCCAAAAATTCCTTTCTTCCCAAACTCCTTCCCTACAAGAACCTAATTTAGGTAAGCCATTAAATCCTCTATTTATTGCTCTTTGCTTTTAATGTCTTCACAATAATTGTAGGGAATTAGATTCTCCACCATTTGCCCATGAATTTGTAGGTTTTCCCTAGAAAATCTAGGTTAAGAAATATTTGGGGGTTTATATATTAAGTGGTATATATATATATATATATATATATATATATATATATATATATATATATATATATGTAGTATTTGTATATATGTATTTGTGTGTGTGTGTAGAGAATTGGTAGTGGTGGTGTTTGTGTGTGAGAGTGGTGGTGAGAGTGTGTGTTGGTGTGTGTGAGAGTGAGTGTGTGTTTGTGTGGTAGGAAGAGTGTGTATGCATTTACATATATATATATATATATATATATATATCTATAGGTGTGTGTGTATATGTATATATTATATATATATATATATATATATATATATATATATATATATATATATATATATATATCTATATGTGTGTGTATATATGTATATATATAGATAGAAGGATGGATATTAGATTATATATATATGTATGTAGATATATATATATATATATATATATATATATATAATATATATATATATATATATATATATATATATATAGAGGAATAAGGAAGAAGAAGTAGAAGAAGTAGAAGAAGAGAAGAAGTAGTAGAATAAGGAAGAAGAAGTAGAAGAAGTAGAGAAGAGAAGAAGAGAAAACAAGCAGCAGTAGTAGTCCCTGTAGCAGCAGCTATAGCTGCTACAGTAGCAGCAGCACTGGCAGCAGCTGCTGCCAGTGAACCCCCCCCCCCCCTTTTGGCCCTATTAAGCCCCCTTTAACCCCTATAAACCCTCCCATTATATATATATATAAAATATATATATATATATATATATATATCTATATATATATATATATATATATATATATATATATATATATATATATAAATATATATATCTATATATAGATGTGTAGAGAAGTTAGAAGAAGTTAGAGAAGAAAAGAGTAAGAAGAAATTAGAAGAAGAAGAAGTTAGGAGAGGAAGGATTAGAAGAAGTTAGTAGTTGAGAAAAAGTAGAAGATTAGAAAAGAAGTAGAAAGGAACAAGAAGGAGTTAGAAGAAGGAATAGGAAGAAGAGTTAGAAGAAGAATGAGGAGAGGATTAGAAGAGAATAGGAAAGGAGAATAGAAATTAGTAGGAAGGAGAAGAATTAGAATGGGAAGAAGAAGTTAGAAGAGGAATTAGAGTGAGAGCTAGAGAAGGATTTTAGGAGAAATCGAGTTAGAGAGCGAATTTGAGCCCGGAGTATCGAAACGCGATGAAACTTGGCGTGGAGTTAGAATACGTGATTTAAATTTTGCGGGTAGGCTCCCGAGTGGAAATCGAGGTCGTAGGGCGCCGGTATCGCGCCGTATCAGTGCGTATCTTGAAATATTCAAAATTTTGGCAACGGGCCGTATCATGGACCGGATGTCCACGTTCCCTAGGTATTTTGGTAGGTAATATATGTATAGGCTAGTATCATACTACCCTGGGGAGATCGGGTCAAAATATCAAGCGTAGATAGGCTAACTAGATAATCGTCGAAGGTAGAATTTTACCCCTTTTAAGGGTAAAATAGGTAATTGGCCTATGGCCAAGATATGAGTATCGAAGTCCAAGATGGACTTGGATATGGGTTGTAGAGGTTGGTAATGGGTAGAAATAGCCGTCTACACCTAGTCTTGACCCCGGTTGACCACGGTTGACTTTTTAGACCAAAAGTCAACTATGGGTCAACACTTTGCCCAATTTAGTTCCAAATTCCATTAGACTTGTGCAGTTGACCCAAAAGTCAACTGTTAGTCACCAGTGACCTAGAGTTGACCTAAGGTTAACCAGAGTTGAACACGGTTGACCAGAGTTGACCGTTTGACCAAAAGTCAAATGTTGACTCAAATTGACCTAGATTAATTCCGTTTGACTTGTGTTGACCCAGTTTGACCCAGTTAGACCTAATATGACTTAGTTTGACCCCGTACAACCTAGTTTGACGTGCCTTGACCTAGAATGACTTAATAGGGTCTAAATTGATTTGATTTTACTTCCTAAACATAGTATTGATACGTCTTGTTCTCTATAGGTCCTCGAGACGCTGTATTTGCTCTGGTTGACGTACCATATCATATTTCAGGCGAGTACATTCTCTGACACTTTTCTAATTTATAATGATTGTTATGATTCATGTAATTAGTGTGGATATGCTTGTTCTTGACACACTGGTCACACGGATTGGTATTCATGGATCCCGACATGAGACGTTATTCCTCGTTATCTTGGTATATCTTGTGCAAGCTCCCTTGTAGTTCTTGTGCAGTATATGGACACCGATTCTCGAGGAGACTTGCTCCCTTCTCGTAGAATCCCATGTCGTAACGTGTCTTGCTTGGATCCACTCTACCAGTCGGGGACGGGGAGTACTAGTGTAGATGTGTGGTCATACCCACCTTGTATATATTGTGAACCTTGTGAATGCCAATCCTACACCACATGTATGATTGGCTAGATCATAACCTTGTGCAGACCCAATCCGGCCACATGTTGTAATTCACACACCTAGATATATGACTCTTGATTTTTGTACATGCCATGATCAGTTTACTTGCCTTGTTCTAGCTCTAGATTTACAGCGTACCTTGCCATGATACTCACATGTACATTCCATGATTTTCTTGTGTATACTCTCTATTTACTGTCTTATAGCTTTTGTCATATCTTGTGAACTGTTGTTAGTAGATTGTACTCGTTCCATCCTGACAGGATATGTTGAAAATATTATAGATGCTGACGAGGGAGATTATTGTACCTACTATGGTCCGGATGACGTAGTGGGTATAGAGTTGAAGACTTTGGTCCAGCAGGGCTTAGCTCCGTCTGACGAGACCTTACCACTTGCTTAGTTAGAGTAGGTCTTTTATACTGGACTTTGTCTCCAGCTACTTTTGAGACTGTTATTACTATGGATTGTATTAGAGACTTGGACTTGTATATATTCTTGTGTTGGACTTGACAGGTTATTATTTTATTATCATCTTGTTGTCTTTATCTTTCAGTCTTTACTTTGTTATCTTAGAGTCGTGATTGAGTACTCGTATATATTCATTGCTTGTCCTCCGTTCGGAGTTGACCATATCTCGACAGGTTTTTGATATATATATAACTGTTTAGAGTAAAAAAACCTACAGCGTTCCACGCCGTTTTTACGGTGAGGGCTGGGCGTTGTCACGTGCACGTGCCCTTATAGCGGTATGTGTCGTGTCACGCCCCAGAACCAGAATACTGAAGAACGGGGACGTGCACAGCCAGCTACGTATAACGGAACGGCAACCCCCGCTATACGGTCACGGCTGTCTAGCTATGTGAGGGTACGCTACAAACCATCAGTCTCTTAGGGTCAAATCAAGCTATTGTCTCATCTCAACAAGTAATGATAGTAACAAGATATCAGACCACCAAATATACAATTGTAAGGCGTCCCAAACATTACATATCCAGATGATCATGAAGCTAGTCGTACAAAATGTAAGGACAGCAAGAGTTAAGTCATACATGATCAACCTCGAGTTGCCAATCATGATTACAGCCCGTAGGCAGATAGAAAGTAAAGTGCATCGAGCTAACAAGTGCTCGTCGGCTAAACGCCTCAAAGAATATCAGTTAACAATACAGTGGGAGAAACAAAAAGAGAAAACCCACTCGTTGCCCGGGTTCCGTCTAGTGTTCACCATCGGGCTGGAAAGCAGGTAGATCCTTTGCTGCTGCTCCGGTATCTGGCCATACAAAACCAGCTGGGTCAGACCCCAGAAGAGCAGTGCCACAAAGGAGGCCACAAAAAAAACAAAAGCAGCACAATCAGCACCATATATAATTACATAATAAGAGACAGTAATTAAAAAAAGCATGATAGTTAGATATAAACGACAAATCTTGTACAGAATCGATAAAAGACATAACATATGGAAAGGCATGACAGGATGATATACGATGGATAACCATGGAACTATTCAGATAGCCAGGTTACAACCCGTAAACCAAACAAGGACCGGGTTGTAACCCTTCGTCTGAACGGAACTTGGTTTCTCCCACCCTTATCGGCAAGATAAAATATGCGAATTCAAGACTTGCAATTAAACATGATTAAGGTAAAGCACGAGTAATCATGTCATGTCATGACCTTGCACAAGATCAGGACAGGACAAAGGGACTAGACTCCATTCAATCAATCACGGCCAAGCAAGTACTACGGCTTACTACTTTAACTACTAGGGTTATCACAGACCTGATTACTAACAAGATGCAATGAGAATTCCAAGTCCGGTTACCTGTTTGTTACTACCTGAAGCTCCCAGCAAGAAAGGAAAGATAGCATGATAAGCAGACACACTGTAGTAAGATACATGTGTCCTAAGGTACCACTCTCGACGGCGGGCTGGAAGTGCGCTATCTCGACGGATAGCAACAAATCCCATGTATATATATATAAGGCCGGGACCAAAGGGGCAACATAACTGGGAAATTCTCCATGAACTATTGATCAATCTAGTCATTAACCTAGCCAGATTCAGTATGAATCCCTGACCGTGGGAACCAGGAGTCCCACGTCCTAGACATGATGCAGACAATACGAGTGGATTGCCAAGCAAGCAGGAACACCCACGGTGTCAAGACAGGTCAAGCTAAGTTACAAGTCCATGTCAAGTAGTGCGCCGCCACGGCCACTATCAAGTTATCAGATAATTCATGTCAGGATACTTGTCAGGAGTGCGCCACGACGTGCCACTGTCAGGTCAGGTTTGGTCATGTCAGGAGTGCACCATTACGGTCACTGTCATGTTATGCTAGTTCCTTATCATACCGTGCCAGTACAATAGTCATTCCAACATATTAAGTAAAAATCGTTCATGACAAAAGGCGTAAGGATATAAAATGGGCGTAAATATCTAATAAAATACTAATATAAATAGGACTATAGAAGAGCCAAGATCAGAAATAACAAATTCATCATAGACAAGTAGTTGTGCAGGGTATGTACTGGCAGGGTGCCAAGTGCGCAGGTGAGCTGTGCAGGGTACCACTGCGCAGGGGTGCCAGTGCGCAGGGGCAGATGGCGCACATGATTGCGCAGAGGTAGACTGCGCAGGAGTGAACTGCGCAGGAGTGAACTACGCAGAGATGGATTGCGCAATGGTCGAATTGCGCAGGGGTTGCTTGCGCATGGCTGGCTTGCGCATGGCTAGCTTGCCCAGCGCAATCCAGCGCAGCGCAAGCACTGGCCAAGGATCTTGCGCAAATGGCCATGCGCTAA
Organism: Iris pallida; assembly: GCA_029216955.1. NCBI lineage: Eukaryota > Viridiplantae > Streptophyta > Magnoliopsida > Asparagales > Iridaceae > Iris > Iris pallida. The sequence continues at coordinate 851,255 of JANAVB010040420.1, read as the reverse complement.
AGCACAGGTCAGGGTGCGCAATGGCCTTGCACTAAAGAGCGCAGGCCAGGGAATTTGCGCAATCGGCCAGTGCTAAAAAGCATTGGCCAGAGCTCCCCCATGGCTGGACTCTCAAAACACTAAGACACCAAGTTCAAATCTTCACAACTTAGCCAAATCAAAACCAATTTAGATTTTTAAAGTTCTAACTTGAGTAAAATTGAATTCTCTTCCACATAGAAGCATCAAAACCCACAAAAATCCAACCAAAATAGATCAAAACTATATAAATCCGAAAATAGTTAAAACCTAGATCTAGAACAATGGAAACTCCAAATCACAAATGTCAAGTTCTAATGTTGATCTCCATGGCCTAATCTAGCTATGGACAAATAAAAAGTGGTTTCTCATTGGTGGCAAGGTGCACTTGCCTAATGGGTTGGAGAGTTGTGTGGAGGAAGAAGAAGAAGAATTAATGGAGGAAAATAATGAGGAGAGAGAGTGTTAGGTGGGGATTTAATGGGGGAGGATAAGTTGTGTTTAGGGTGGAGGTTAGCTAAGATGGTCCAATGCATAATAACCAAACCAAACCATTCCTTCTCCTATCCAATAAAACCAAGCTCCATTAATCAGAATTAATCCAGGAATGATAAATGACAATTAACTACATGCTAAGTATGAATATACCACAACTTAACTGGTCAAGAAATGAAAATACTGGTCAGAAATAACGATCACGTATAAATACGTATCACGAATTTCGGGGCACTACATCCTACCCACCTTAAATATTCCGTCCTCGAATTTAATCAAGAGGCTAGAGATGTCGGGACGGCTATACTATCGCAAGCAATCTATGCTACCATCCTCATACAATCATACATGCAAGCAAGAATCGAAGTGCAAGGCATAAGGAAATATTCACCTCACGAGCCAACCGATTGGGGATAACGTGATCGGATATCATCCTCACACTCCCACATTTGACTCTCCAAGGAGCGATGAACTCAAGCAACTGGACTTACTGATAGTCTTGCGCTTGAGATTTCTCTCTTTGGTCAACGGACACGGGCCTCTCCTCACGAAAAGGTTGGTACCAATAACCGTTTTCAAATGATCTGGACATGGCTCGGTCCGGGATATACCGTTGTAGTTAGGACACATGGAACATGACATGTGCCCTCATAACGACGGTAGAAAAGCAAGATGAGAGGACACATATACCTCTCGGCCGATTCTGGATCTGGGCCTGGGCCAGGGCGAACTGCTGAGGCCTCTGCTGCTGAAAGGCCTGGGCTTGAGTCGGCAATGGACCCGGAACTGGAGCTGCTGTGTTGTGCTGGAGCTATTCCTGGTGCTGTGCTGGTCCCATAACCGAGGGACTAGTTACTGTCGACGATGATCTTATTTTTCGAACGGACAAGATCCTATCATGTGGTCCGGTGCTCCACAAGCCAAGCACAACCCCTGTGCTCTACGGCATTCAGAACAACGTGCCCTGGCTTCCCGCATGAGAGTGCAGCCTATTGCGAAGACTGCTTCTGCTTTCGTTGCTGGGGTAGATCGGGCAAATGCTGTAAGGAGGTGACCGCATCTGTCCTCGTAGCTCCAATGGTCAAGGCCCTAGCTGCTGGGGCCGGTGCTGATGATTGGTTCATCTGGTCGTGAGACCGCTTCCGATCTCCGGTCCGGTCCATTATCCTTCGGGAAGTGTACTCATGCCTCCTCGCTGCTCGCAAGACGGCATCAAAAGTTGTGTGCTCGAACTGCTCGACTGCCATATGATTTCCAAATGGAGCCCCTGCTGGAATCGCTGCTCTGTCTAGCTCGGTTGCCACCAAGGTGGGAGCAAACCGACTCAACCTTGAAAACTCGGTCGCATATCCGTCGACCGTCCTGCTCATCTGCCTGAGATTACTAAACCGGTCTGCAGGTCATATCTAGCTACTGCGTCGAAGTACTTGGTCTGGAACATATCCACTGAATCCGCCCACATGACAGGCGTACCCAAACTCGTTGCTTGCATAGCCCACCAGCTGCGGTGCTAGATCCAGTAACTGCAGACGCACACCCCCGCCACCTTCTCTGCTTCAGGGGTTGGCTGCCTCTAATCACTTCAATGTCCTGCAGCCAAGCATCTGCAGCAATAGCATCCTCGCTGCCATCGAAGAAGGGAGGGTTCAGGCGCTTGAAATTGTTGACCG
>JANAVB010040420.1:842500-849059 GCA_029216955.1 Iris pallida | reverse complement strand
AAAATTATGAAAAAGCCAAAGGTGGTTCCCACGAATCCGAAATCTCATATAAGTCTTGTAAACTCAGATTAGAAGCTAAGAAGCTGAAAAAATCAGAATATCATATTAATTCAAAAATTGAAAACTAAAGAAAAATAACCCAATTCACACAACGACCCAAAATCCAAAAATACACCAAACGAACCGCAAAAACTTGGCATACACGTTGGCCTCGACCCACGTGATGCGTTCGTATACTCTCGGGTTCGAAATTGTGTCCGTGTGTCCACAGAATGTGTATCGGAATTTTCCGATACCGCGTGGTACGCGTGCGTTCTCGCTCATTGAGCGCGCACACGCAACGAAACGCCATGTGCTTGTGCACATAGCTGGAGGGGTCCTGGGGTAGTTCTAGGACATGATGACATGGTGACATGCTGCCCGAAGTGATGCACGCAGCCCCCGCACCGCGCGGCCTGCTGCGAGCGCGCGCGCGCCCGCGCGCCCTCGTGCTCGTGGTTCCTGCCTCGCTGCTCCCTCATCGGGCCACACTGCAACTCGGGGTCCGTCTACGGGTCGTCTAGGTCTAGGTCGACATGTTCCGGGTCCTGGAACGGGCCTTTGCTGCGTCGTTGTGCGCGCACGAAGTCCGTCTCTGCGACAAAAAACGACAGGCTGAATGCACAGTGGCTGAGCGGTGCACGCGCGATTTCTCGCGCTCGCTCAACGAAAAGTCGTAAAATTTTACGAGCATGAGTGAAGAGGTTGCCCACACGTGCTCACAAATTTTCACACAAAAATACACTCTGTGCATCGAGCAATCACACGCGGACAGCAGGGCACGCACGGCCTCGTGCACGGGATCCGTAGACGTGCGTCCGTTGCCCGAAACGCCGCTGAAATGATGTCAAATCCAAATCCGTCTTCACGAATGTTTATCAAAATCATATTATCTAAACATCCATGAAGTTGGAATCGAAAAACAACAACTTTCTATCCTAAACGGCATTTCGTCGAACAGTGTCGTAAAGAACCGACACGTGTCCAGTACCTCCATCAAAAGGAGTCGAAAATCCCACCAAATTTTGTAGGCAAGGCTAGGAAACCTATATGGATGCAAAATGAAGAAAAAAAACCAGATTTGTAATGGTAGATTAGGATTTACCTATTGAGTGTCAAAACTCAATGATCGGGGCTCCTCGGTTGTGTGTCGGCCGATTTCCCTCCAGCAAACCTCCGTCTCCACTCCAGAAATGCTCCAGCAGATCCTTCTCTCCTCAACGAGCGCAACAGAGTTCGTTTGGAAAGAAACAGAATCCGGATGAAGAAAATAGGTGTTTTGGAGAGATGGATCTTTTAGGGTTTCTTGGTGGAGGCTCACAATTTTCACAAATAATGAAAAGAGGAGGGGGTGCTGCTGTGTTGGGCGGCCAAGGGGGTGTCTAGGGGTTAGGGTTTCACTTGGGCCATCTCCTATGCAATTAGAAATGGGCCCAAGTCAAAAAGCTCAAAGGCCTACATGCAATAAGGCTAAATAAATAAATAAAAGCCTTAAAAATAATCTAATGCACAAAATAAATTCTAAAAATGAAAATAACAATTCTAATGCATGGTTAGGCCCCTATACAAGTCTACTAAGGTTAAACCAGTTGCTAGCACAAACAAGAGTCAACATATTCAGGAAGTCACATAAAGGTCAAAATGGCTAAAATGACTGAAATACCTTCTAGTAAAAGTGGATGCTACAAATCCCCCCTTAAAATAATTTCTTCCTCGAAATTAAAGACAAAATGCATGATTAAGAAAGAACAAAAATCATACCTCAAGACTGAAAAAGATAGGGGTAACGCTGCGCATCTCATCCTCTCTCCAGGTGGACTCTCCTGGAGAGTGATGCTTCCAAGCTACACGAACTAAGGGTATCGACTGGTTCCACAACACCTTCTCCCGTCGGTCCAGAATCTCAACAGGCTGCTCTGGATAATGAGAGTAGGTCCCACCTCAATCTCAGAATGGTCCAGTACATGGCTAGTATCTGCCACATACCGTCTCAACTGCGATACGTGAAATTATTGTAGACTCCCGCTAAGGAAGAAGGTAAGTCCAGTCTGTATGACACGTCACCGACCCTTCCACTGATAACGAAAGGTCCGATTAGCACAAGCATGGTCTCAATTAACTAAAACAATCACACAATCAAACAAAACACAACAAACAAGATTCTAATCCTAAGTCTAAGCTATACCTCGAACTACAAAGGTCTCCGGTGGTTGTCGGCCCAATGTCGCTGTCTGTCCTGCGCTACGCGAAGTCGATCCCTGATGAGCTTTACCTTCTCAGCTATCCACAACCATTTCAGGTCCCAGTAAAGCTTGCTCTCCAACATCATTCTAAGACAAGGGAGTATGACACCTACGACCGTATAACGCCTCGAATGGTGACATACCAATGCTGGCCTGGTAACTGTTGTTGTATGCAAACTCTACCAAGTGCAGGTGATCCTCTATGATCCTCCAAAATCCAGAACATAAGTCCGTAACATGTCCTCGAGAGTCTGAATAGTCCTCTCCGACTGTCCGCGTCTGAGGGTAGTATGCAGTACTGAATTGAGCTGAGTGCCCAAGTCTGCAAACTCCGCCAGAAATGGAAAGTAAAGCGACTATCTCGATCCGAGACAATGCTCACCAGAACTCCATGTATCCTGACAATCTATAGCATATACAACTCCGCCAGCTTCTCCGTAGACGTCCCCACTTTGAATGGCAAAAAGTAGGCCAATTTGGTCAACCTATCCATGATGACCCAAATCGCATCTTTCCTGATGAACGTGGCAATCTTGAAACAAAATCCATCATGATGTGCTCCCACTTCCACTCCGGAATGGGCAATGGCTGCAACAGTCCTCCTGGCCTCTGTCTCTCTGCCTTAACCTGCTGACAGACTAGGCACCTGGCTACGAAGCGTGCTACTTCCCGCTTTATCCCATATAACCATACATGCTCCTTCAAGTCTCTATACATCTTATTGGCACCTGGATGCATAGTGTACTGAGAGCGATGGGCCTCCTGCATAACATGCTCCCGAAGCTCTCCGCTAGGCACACACAGTCTGGAACCGTGCCTCAATGTGTCATCCTCCTTAATGACGAACTCCACATCTGCCAATCTTGCTCGAACCTGCTCTCGGATACACCGCAGAGTAACATCGTCAAACTGAGCTGACTTGATCCTCTCCATCAAGTCTGACTGAATCTGCAGGCCCTACATCTGCATCTGAACTCATGGCACGAGCACCTCGATCCCCAAACTCTCCAAATCTGCTAATAGATGGCGATCCATCGTCAAGCACATAGCTACTGGATACCTACTCAAGGCATCGGCAACCATATTGGCCTTTCCTGAATAGTACTGCAATAAAATATCGAAGTCCTTCATCAACTCCAACCATCTGTGCTGTCTCATGTTGAACTCTTTCTGTGTAAACTACTTCAAGCTCTTGTGGTCTGTGAAGATCTCCACACGCTCTCCGTATAGATAGTACTTCCACAGCTTCAGAGCAAAGATAACCGCCGCCAACTCCAAATCATGGGTAGTGTAGTTCTTTCATATGGACATAACTGTTGGATGCATAGGCAATCACCTTTCCAGGCTGCTGCAAGACACAACCCAAACCCTTCCCTGAGGCGTCATGTAGATAGTGAACCGCCTGATCCTAATGGCAACGTCAAAATTGGGGCTGTCGTCAGTCGCTTCTTCAGTTCATCAAAAGCAACCTGACACTCCTCTGACCAGACAAACTCTGTATCCTTCCGGGTCAGCCTAGTCAATGGCTCTGCAATCCAGGAGAAATCCTAAACAAACCTCCTGTAGTATCCTGCCAATCCCAGAAAGCTCCTGATCTCTGCGACTGAACTCGGTGCGGTCCATGCCTCAACTGCTCTGATCTTCTTCGGATCGACTGAGATCCCATCTTCGGTCACCACATAACCTAGAAATCAACTCGATCCAAGAAGAACTCACACTTATGAGCTTACCGTAAAGCTGCTCCTTCCTGAGAGTCTCCAGAACCACTCTCAAATGCTCCTCATGCTCCTCTGGGGTCTTCGAATACACCAAAATGTCATCGATGAACACCACCACGAACTTGTCCAAGTAATGGTGGAACACCTTGTTCATCAAGTTCATGAACACCGCCGGGACGTTAGTTAACCCAAGCGGCATCACCATGAAGTCAAACTGGCCATACCGAGTCCTGAAAGCTGTCTTCGGAATATCCTCCTTCTTCACCTTCACCTGATGATCCTGACCTCAGATCAATCTTGGAAAATGCCTTCGCTCGCTCAGCTGATCGAATAGGTCATCGATCCTCGGCAACGGGTACTTGTTCTTGATCGTGAGGCTATTGAGTGCCCTGTAGTCGATACACATCCGTACCGACCCATCCTTCTTCGGTACAAGAGTACTGGCGCACTCCATGGTGAAGAACTCGATCGGATGAAGCCCTTGTCCTGCAACTCATCTACTTGCTTCTTCAGCTCTACAAGCTCACTGTTGTTCACTCTATAGACATGCTGAGATATCGACTCTGCGTCGGGTACCAAGTCTATAGAGAACTCCGCATCCCTATCCGGAGGCAACCCTGACAACTCCTCCGGAAACACATCCATAAACTCAGCTATCAGTGGATGTGGCATACTCTGCTCCTCTGCTGAACCTTCGCAGAAAACTTCGCTGCTCTGCTCTGACTCCGCCTGGTGAACTCGAACTCTGGCTCTCCTGGCATGCTGAAAAGAACTCTACCTCCGCGGCAATCTATACTGGCATGGTGCCTGCTAACCAATCCATACGAGTATAATATCGTAGTTCGGTAGTGGCATCACGAGCAGACTCACATCCAGTTCTCGGCCCCGAAACTACTCTCTGATCCTTGCAAACATCACTGACGAGGATAATACCACCCCAGTCATGATCTTGCAAGTCCTAGGCAAAGGTTCAGAAGAAAGCTGGTGTCTAATGGCAAAAGATACAGACACGAAGCTATGGGAAGCACCCAAATCAAAAATACGAATGCGGGAAAATAGTCGATAAGAACAGATCCTGCTATCATAGCCTGCTGCCTCGGCATCCTCCGCTGCCATGGCGAAAGCTCACCCCTGCTGGCCCCCTCTAGTCTGCGTACTGAACAAACTTCTGCTGCTGAGTCAGTAAAGGTCCCCTCTGCTGCTCCACTGGTGCCTTGGTCCCTGCTCCCTGTCCTTTACGCCCGAAAGCCTCAGGACAGTCCCTCAACTGATGATCTGATGAACCACAGAGTAGGCACTTGCCTAGCCTCTTCTGCACTCACTCCACCTGTGCCCTGGCTTCTTACGAAGTCACAAGTGGTGGCCTGCTGTTGTCTCGGTGTCTGCTGACCTGCCTCTGTTGTGCCTGCTGGAATAGCCTCTGCTGCTGGAAAGACCTCTGCTGATGTTGCTGCTGAAAGTGGGGCTTCTTGGCCGGTCCTCCACTGTTGTCGGTTGCATGGGAATCACGGCCTCTCTTCTTCAGCTTCAGATCATCTTCTGCTGCCATGGCTCCCATCAAAATCTCCTCAAATGTAGCATTCCTGTTGCTCTTAGTTAAGGACTTGACTTCCTTAACCAAACCCTTCCTGAATCTCCTAGCCTTCGCTGTCTCGCTAAGGCCCTCCACAAATCTGCCCAGGCGGCAGAACTCCCCGGCGTACTCCTCTACAGTCTGGTTCCCCTGAACCAGGTTCTCAAACTGCGTCTCCAACGTGCCAAGTACAGTATCAGGGAAGAACTTCTCCTTGAAAAGCTTCTTAAAGCCTCCCAAGTTTGCCCTGTAGTACCAACCCTGGGGTCGGTCTGGTACCAAGTGCGGGCAAGATCCTGCATCATACTGCCTGGCTTCCACCTGGAGTCTAGCCAGTATCTCTGCGAGACGGAAAATTCCTCTATGTGCTCGATCCAGTCGTCCGCGTAAAGGATACCCTCCGTACCCTTGAAGTCCCGCGGCCTCATCTTCTGGAACTCCTGAATACCTGGAGTCCTCGACTGGTATGGTTGAATCTGCCCTCCCTGAGGTTGGGCAGTCACCCTCTACTGCCACCATCGCTAACTAGTGGGCATTATCAATGCCTTGCCTCATGTCCTCTGACTGACATCGCGTGTCTCTATCATCTGCTGAATAAAAGCGAAACACTGCGCCGCATCAATTGTCCCCTGGGGCATTGGTGGTAGCATCCCCTGAACTCCTGGGGTAGTCCTCGAAGCTGGTGGAGGAGCACCCTAAAAGTAGCAGATGGGCCCACCTGAGCTGGAACAAGAGGTACTGTGGTCCCAGGGGCCTGCTGAGTCGGAGAGAAGTAGCAGACCTCTCAGTGGTATCCTGAGACCAGAGCGCTGTGATCGTGTCTCCACCATCCTGAAGACAGATCAAACAGAGAATCAATTTCTGATAAAGAAGCGAAATTATCAAAGGAGGACAGTTGTTTTCAAAAGAAGACAATTAACTGCAAGAATTGATAAGAATTTTCCTAATGTGATTGAGTACCTTAACTTATATCCTATATCCTATTG
>JANAVB010040420.1:832500-837500 GCA_029216955.1 Iris pallida | reverse complement strand
GCAAACTCTACCAAGTGCAGGTGATCCTCCTATGATTCTCGAAAATCCAGAGCACAAGTCCGTAACATGTCCTGAGAGTCTGAATAGTCCTCTCCGACTGTCCGTCCGTCTGAGGGTAGTATGCAGTACTGAAATTGAGCTGAGTGCCCAAGTCTGCAAACTCTGCCAGAAATGGAAAGTAAAGCGACTATCTCGATCCGAGACAATGCTCACCGGAACTCCATGTATCCTGACAATCTGCCGCATATACAACTCCGCTAGTTTCTCGTAGACGTCCCCACTTTGAATGGCAAAAAGTGGGCCGATTTGGTCAACCTATCCATGATGACCCAAATCGTGTCTTTCCCTCCTGATGAACGTGGCAATCTTGAAACAAAATCCATCGTGATGTGCTCCCACTTCCACTCCGGAATGGGTAATGGCTGCAACAGTCCTCCTGGCCTCTGTCTCTCTGCCTTAACCTGCTGACAGACTAGGCACCTGGCTACGAAGCGTGCTACTTCCCGCTTTATCCCATACCACCATACATGCCTTCAAGTCTCTATACATCTTATTGGCACCTGGATGCATAGTGTACTGAGAGCGATGGGGCCTCCTATAACATGCTTCCGAAGCTCTCCGCTAGGCACACACAGTCTATAACCGTGCCTCAATGTGCCGTCCTCCTCAATGACGAACTCCACATCTGCCAATCTTGCTCGAACCTGCTCTCGGATACACCGCAGAGTAACATCGTCGAACTGAGCTGACTTGATCCTCTCTATCAAGTCTGACTGAATCTGCAGGCCCACATCTGCATCTGAACTCCTAGTACGATCACCTCGATCCCCAAACTCTCCAAATCTGCTAAAAGATGACGATCCATCATCAAGCACATAGCTATCGGATACCTACTCAAGGCATCGGCAACCATATTGGCCTTCCTGGATGGTACTGCAATAAAATATCGAAGTCCTTCATCAACTCCAACCATCTGCGCTGCCTCATGTTGAGCTCTTTCTGTGTAAACACATACTTCAAGCTCTTGTGGTCTGTGAAGATCTCCACACGCTCTCCGTATAGGTAGTTCTTCCACAGCTTCAGAGTAAAGATAACCGCCGCCAACTCCAAATCATGGGTAGGGTAGTTCTTCTCATGTGGACATAACTGCCTGGATGCATAGGCAATCACCTTCCCAGGCTACTGCAAGACACAACCCAAACCCTTCCCTGAGGCGTCACTGTAGATAGTAAACCCGCCTGATCCTGATGGCAACGTCAAAATTGGGGCTGTCGTCAGTCGCTTCTTCAGTTCATCAAAAGCAACCTGACACTCCTCTGACCAGACAAACTCTGCATCCTTCCGGGTCAGCCTAGTCAATGGCTCTGCAATCCAGGAGAAATCCTAAACAAACCTCTGTAGTATCCTGCCAATCCCAGAAAGCTCCTGATCTCTGTGACTGAACTCGGTACGGTCCATGCCTCAACTGCTCTGATCTTCTTCGGATCGACTGAGATTCCATCTTCGTTCACCACATGACCTAAGAAATCAACTCGATCAAGAAGAACTCATACTTTGTGAGCTTACCGTAAAGCTGCTCCTTCCTGAGAGTCTCCAGAACCACTCTCAAATGCTCCTCATGCTCCTCTGGGGTCTTCGAATACACCAAAATGTCATCGATGAACACCACCACGAACTTGTCCAAGTACTGGTGGAACACCTTGTTCATCAAGTTCATGAACACCGCCGGGGCGTTAGTTAACCCAAGCGGCATCACCATGAACTCAAACTGGCCATACCGAGTCCTGAAAGCTGTCTTCGGAATATCCTCCTTCTTCACCTTCACCCGATGATATCCTGACCTCAGATCAATCTTGGAAAATACCTTCGCTCCGCTCAGCTGATCGAACAGGTCATCGATCCTCGAACAGGTACTTATTCTTGATCGTGAGGCTATTGAGTGCCCTGTAGTCGATACACATCCGTACCGACCCATCCTTCTTCGGTACAAAGAGTACTGGCGCATCCATGGTGAAGAACTCGATCGGATGAAGCCCTTGTCCTGCAACTCATCTACTTGCTTCTTCAGCTCTACAAGCTCACTGTTGTTCACTCTATAGACATGCTGAGATATCGACTCTGTGCCGGGTACCAAGTCTATAGAGAACTCCATCATCTCTATCCGGAGGCAACCCTGACAACTCCTCCGGAAACACATCCATAAACTCAGCTATCAGTGGATGTGGCATACTCTGCTCCTCTGTTGAAACTCCGCAGAAAACTCCGCTGCTCTGCTCTGACTCCCGCCTGGTGAACTCGAACTCTGGCTCTCCTGGCATGCTGAAAAGAACTCTACCCCGCGGCAATCTATACTGGCATGGTGCCTGCTCAACCAATCCATACCGAGTATAATATCGTAGTTCGGTAGTGGCATCACGAGCAGACTCACATCCAGTTCTTGGTCTCCAAAACTACTCTCTGATCCTTGCAAACATCATTGACGAGGATAATACCACCCCCAGTCGTGATCTTGCAAGTCCTAGGCAAAGGTTCAGAAGAAAGCTGGTGTCTAATGGCAAAAGATACAGACACGAAGCTATAGGAAGCACCCAAATCAAATAATGCGAATGCGAAAAAAGAGTCGATAAGAACAGATCCTGCTATCATATCGCCTGCTGCCTCGGCATCCTCCGCTGCCATGGCGAAAGCTCGTCCTGCTGGCCCCTCTAGTCTGCTACTGGTGCTGAACAAACTTCTGCTGAGTCAGTAAAGGTCCCCTCTGCTGCTCCACTGGTGCCTTGGTCCCTGCTCCCTGTCCTTTATGCCCGAAAGCCTCAGGATAGTCCCTCAACTGATGCTCTGATGAACCACAGAGTAGGCACTTGCCTAGCCTCTTCCTGCACTCACTCCACCTGTGCCCTGGCTTCTTACAGAAGTCACAAGTGGTAGCTGCTGTCTCGGTGCCTGCTGACCCTGCCTCTACTGTGCCTGCTGGAATGGCCTCTGCTGCTGGAAAGATCTCTGCTGATGCTGCTGAAAGTGGGGCTTCTTGGCCGGTCCTCCACTGCTGCCGGCTGCATGGGAATCACGGCCTCTCTTCTGCTTCAGCTCCAGATCATCTTTTGCTGCCATGGCCCATCAAAATCTCCTCAAATGTAGCATTTGTTGCTCTTAGTTAAGGACTTGACTTCCTTAACCAAACCCTTCCTGAATCTCCTAGCCTTCGCTGTCTCGCTAAGGCCCTCCACAAATCTGCCCAGGCGGCAGAACTCCTCGGCGTACTCCTCTACAGTCTGGCCCTGAACCAGGTTCTCAAACTGCGTCTCCAACGCGCCAAGTGCAGTATCAGGGAAGAACTTCTCCTTGAAAAGCTTCTTAAAAGCCTCCCAAGTTTGCCCTGTAGTACCAACCCTGGGGTCGGTCTGGTACCAAGTGCGGGCAAGATCCTGCATCATACTGCCTGTTGCTTCCACCTGGAGTCTAGCCGGTATCTCTGCGAAACGGAAAATCTCCTCTATGTGCTCGATCCAGTCGTCCGTGTAAAGGATACCCTCCGTACCCTTGAAGTCCCACGGCCTCATCTTCTGGAACTCCTGAATACCTGGAGTCCTCGACTGGTATGGTTGAATCTGCCCTCCCTGAGGTTGGGCAGTCACCCTCTCCACTGCCACCATCGCTAACTAGTGGGCATTATCAATGCCTTGTCTCATGTCCTCTGACTGACTCGCTGCGTCTCTATATCTGCTAAATGAAAGCAAAACACTGCGCCGATCAATTGTCCCCTGGGGTAGTAGTGGTAGCATCCCCTGAACTCCTGGGGTAGTCCTCGAAGCTGGTGGAGGAGCACCCTAAAAGTAGCAGATGGGACCACCTGAGCTGGAACAAGAGGCACTGTGGTCCCTGGGGCCTGTGCTGAGTCAGACGAAAAGTAGCAGACCTCTCAGTGGTATCCCTGAGACCAGAGCGCTGCGATCGTGTCTCCACCATCCTGAAGACAGATCAAACAGGGAATCAATTTCTGATAAAGAAGCAAAATTATCAAAGGAGGACAGTTGTTTTCAAAAGGAGACAATTAACAGCAAGAATTGATAAGAATTTTCCTAATGTGATTGAGTACCTTAACTTATATCCTATATCCTATTGCAGGCTGTAATGATACTCTAGTTCGAGTACCACTACGAATCACACTAGTTGTGATTGTGACCTGCATGGGCCACCACTAAAAATGTGTCATGACCCGCACCCAGTGCAAGGGCACGAGAAGTGACGAACGCCCAGCCTACGCCGCAGTGTCGGCGGTAGAACATTGTCCTGAGTCACAGTATCTAACACAGTCTAAAATAAACTCCGAATGGAGAGTAGAATAATAAGTAACTCAATCACAATACTAAGATGGAATAGAAGAATGAATCTCAAGAGAGTCACAGATAAAAAGTCTAGGTGTGAACCACCAGAATAAATCTCAAGTACAATCATAAAGTCTCAAATAGAAATACAAATAAAGTACTAAATCACAGCTAGACTACGGACAAGTCCTCAGCGACTGTGGGATCCTTCTGAGGGTCCACGTCGCCAGTGTCATCTAAGCCAATGCCATAATAAGTAGGACAGAACTCTTCATCATCACCTGTAAAATTTTTAACATGCCCAGTCAGGACGGAACGAGCACATATCTCTCACAACAGTTTATAGCAGGAATGGACATATAAAGCAAGCTATAGAAAACTATACATGAATCGCTGGGAAAATCAACAAAAAAGAATATAAAATGAGATATAATATGATAAATAGAGAAATGTAACCATCTACGTGATTTAGAGCATGAATTGGTTATGTAAACGGTTAAGGTTGCACATGGATACAGCTATGGAGTGCACATGGATACCTACTGGGGATAATGATCACATAACCAACTACACTCTCCTGCCCCCAATCAATACACAAGGATCAATGCATGTTATGTTATTGCACATGGATAACAACTACTGTATACATGGAGCTCATATGGTCATGAGTGTACA
>JANAVB010040420.1:750000-830000 GCA_029216955.1 Iris pallida | reverse complement strand
AGGCTAAATAAATAAATAAAAGCCTTAAAAATAATCTAATGCACAAAATAAATTCAAAATGAAAAATAACAATTCTAATGCATGGTTAGGCCCCTATACAAGTCCACTAAGGTTAAACCAGTTGCTAGCACAAACAAGAGTCAACATATTCAGGAAATCACATAAAGGTCAAAATGGCTAAAATAACTGAAATACCCTTCTATGAAAAGTGGATGCTACATTCAGTTTGTGGAGAGTCATTCTGCTCAGATGGTTAACAAAACACCAGACTGGAGACAGCCATTCATATACTTTGTAGTCTATGGCATCTTGCCCGAAAACCCAAAGGAGGCCACCTCTATCAGAAGGCGTTCCCTCAGATTCTTCTACGATACAGAGACGAAGATGCTGTATCGACGATCCTACGATGGATTACTGCTTCGGGTCTATCAATACAGAAGCCAAAGAAGCCATACACGAAGCTCATGACAGTATCTGCGGGGCCCATCAGCCTGGTCTGAAACTATAAGATCGCCTTCGCCGAATAGGCTACTACTGGGCCACGATGGTTGCGGATGCAATAGACTATGCACGAAAATGAAAAGCCTGTCAAGTCCACGCAAATTTCATTCACCAACCATCCGAGTTTCAACATCCGACGGTGGCATCTTGGCCATTCGAAGCATGGGGAATGGACATCATCGGTCGATCACTCCCCTTCGTCCCGAGGACACCGCTTCATACTTGCAATCACAGATTACTTCTCCAAATGGGCGTTGGCTGTTCCGTTGGTAGAAGTGAAGACTTCAAACGTGATCAGCTTCCTCAAGCATTACGTCATCTATCGCTTTGAACTGCCCCGAAGGATCATCCACGACAATGGTCCACAGTTCGCTAGCCACGCCTTCTATCGGTTCTACGACAAACACCGAATCGAGAATATTGCTTCAATACCATACAACCCAGCGGCTAATGGTTTGGCTGAAGAATTCAACAAAATAATCGTCAAGCTCTCAAGAAGTTTGTGTCATCAAACAAACACGACTAGAATGAGAATCTCGGTGAATGCTTATGGGCGTACCGTACTACAGTACAAACGGCCACCGGGAACACGCCATTCTCCTTGGTATATGGGAGTGAGGCAGTTCTCCCCTTGGAGACCCAAATCCCCTCACTTCGCGTCTCCCTCACCTACGATTGACGATAGATGATAATCTCATCGTCGACTACAAGAGTTGGAGGCCCTAGATGAGAAGCGCATGTTAGCTCAACAACGAATTGAGTTGTATCAAGCCCGAATCTTCGGAGCTTTCAACAAGAAGGTCAAAATCAGAACGTTTTAGGCGATCTTGTTTTGACAGTTCGGAGGCCGATGGTCATGACTCACAAGACCGGACAAGTTCTAGCCAAAGTGGGAAGGTCCGTTCATCATCGATGCCGTATTATCCAATGGAGCTTACCCCTCGCGAAACAAAATGGAGACTTGCTCATGTTGCCCATCAACGGCAAGTTCCTGAAGAAGTATTATGTCTGAAACGACATACCGCGAATATCTCATACTGTTGAGTTATGTACCCTCCGGTACCGCTAAACCCACAGTCTGCTTCCAAATATCTCAGATTGTTGAGTTATGTATCCCTTGGTACCGTTGAACTCACATTCGGCTTCCAAACATCTTAGATTATCGGATCATGTACCCCTTGGTACCACTGAACCCACCTACATACATCTTCCAAATCCCAGATTGTTGAGTTATGTACCCGCTGGTACGCTGAATTACATTCTGACTCCATATTCCCCAGATTATCGAGTTATGTACCCGCATGTACCGCTGAACTTACACTCCGGTCACTCCAGATAAATATATTGCGTCTTTAGGTAATAAGTCATGTATGATCATACCTCTGAACTTTCTTCCTAAAAGAGCTCCCTCCTCATGATCCACTATCCGCACTTTCAGTGCACAAAAAAGGGTAACAGATCCACAAATTTCCCAAAACAACTACGTCGATGTTACCTCTGAGTTGTTTCACTTCCGCCAAAAAAACAAATCACTCCCTTACATAGAACTTCCACGTCCTCATTACCTCTGAGTCGTTCTATGTACCCCTTCATGGAGCCCACTCCTGCCACGTCCTCATTACCTCGAGTAGGAAGGCTCCATCGAAGAAACCCGTATGCTTGCACGTCCTCATTACCCTGAGTAAGTATGTTGGTTCCCTTTTGACTTATTATCCGTACCCAAAATCGGAGTACGCCAAGGATAATAGGCCCACAAATGTCCATGTTGACCACAAATATCCCCCGCTGAGTCCACTCCTGCCACGTCCTCATTACCTCTGAGTAGGAAGACCCCGCGGTTAAAACCCCCATACTTGCCACGTCCTCATTACCTCTGAGTAAGTATGTTGGTTTTCTCTCTTATTATCCGTATTCTGAACTGGAGTACGCCAAGGATAATAGGCCACAAATGTCTTCTGCTGACCACAAATGTTGTACCAAATTTCCTGGTACATGCCCTCATTTCTCATGCCCCGGGAGCCCAGCTGCTCCATGGCCTTCTTTCTCCCGATACTAGGAACGTCCATGACCGCCTTACCGTGGAATCGTTCTAGGTATCCCTATTAAATTTGTTATCCATACCTAAAACCCAGGTATGCAAGGGTAACAGGTATACAAACAGTCCCCCTGTGGGGCAAACACACCATAACACCATAAACGCAATAAGCAACACAAATGAAGGGTAAAATAAAAACATACTCTTTTATTTTAAAGCCAAAAGTACCACAGGTTCTGGGACCACGTCCCTCTCAAAAAAAAAGGGGGGGAAAGAATATGAACATAAAAAGCAAAAGAGCCAACTATGGCTCGACGGTACATAATTCCAGGAGACGGCTCCTCAACAAGGCAGTCCCCCGTTCGAACCGCTGCTTGGCTCGGCGCTCGGCCTCTGAGACAACCGCTCGCATCATCCAAGTGCACGTGAGCCTGCCAGCCATCCTCAAGCTTCTTCAGAGCGAGCTCCAGGCCAGCAGAAGCTCGAGTAACTTTGTCGGCCTCCTGGATAATCATCCCCTTTTCTGTACGGACAGCTTCGAGTTCAGACTCAAGAAAGCCAGCTTCCTCTGAAGCTCGAATATCTGCTCCCGGGTGTCAATTATCCCACGGGAGGCAGTCGCTTCTGAGCCGTGCAATCTT
Organism: Iris pallida; assembly: GCA_029216955.1. Classification (NCBI taxonomy): domain Eukaryota; kingdom Viridiplantae; phylum Streptophyta; class Magnoliopsida; order Asparagales; family Iridaceae; genus Iris; species Iris pallida. The sequence continues at coordinate 826,823 of JANAVB010040420.1, read as the reverse complement.
ACTCTCGCGGCTCAACTGATCATATAGCTGAGACAGATCGCGGAGATCCTTCAGTATGACCGGTTGACCGTATCCCGAGTGACCCTTACCTTGTTCACGGCAGTTATGAGGAAACCTGTAAAACCCCAATATTTTCTAATTATTTAATGCTTGAAAAATTATTTTTCTCTATTTTAATTGAATTTATTTGGTATTGTACGAATTTATAGGTGTATGATATAGAGGTATGTTGTGGGCTTGTGATATTTTAAATACTTCTAAACATAGCCTTCATTTATACAAATCTTTTACTAAATTATAAATTTTAGGAATTTTCTTGTGGATTATATATATATAATATATAATATATTATATATATATATATATATATATATATATATATATATATATTATATATATATCTATTTATATATATATATATATATATTTATATATATATAGATATATATATATATTATATATATATATATATATAATATATATATATATATATATATATGTATTTATGTAGGGAATATATAATATATATATATATATATAATATATATTATATAAATATTATATAATAATATAATATATAGATATATATATATATATTATATATATATATATATATAGATATATATATATATATAATATATAATATATATATGTTTATATATATTTAGTAAAAAAAAAAAAGGCAGGCAGTGGTGGCCGAGCTCCCATAGCAGCAGTAGCTGCGGATTTGAGGGGGCTCGACCCCCACAATGGTTTTTAGTCGGCAACTCTAGCTGCTGTGTGTAATTTGAACCCGACCCCACCTAATACCTCACCCGTACCCCCTTTAACTTATTAACAGCAGCTTCAGCTGCAATGTATTGAACCCGAGCCCACCCCTTATATACTAACTAATAGGAATAGCATACAGTCGGCGGAAGGGATATAAAGTCTACTCCGAAAACCAAACCCTAACCCTCCAAAATTTCTATCTCCTCTCCACCCTCAACCCCAGGCCGGCATCTTCACGTGCGCGCCCCCGACTACTCGCTGTCCATGACGTCGGGATCGCTCGGACGACGATAAACAGAGAATACTCTGTTGATTTCAGAACTCAGGTACCCGTTTCAACTCCTAATATTTTTGATTCTATCCAACAAAAATTCGATCTATCGAATGCTGTGCGTAGTAGACATGACCCTCTTCAATCCCCTTCAGGTAGAATCCTGGGAACCCCAAAGGATTGCTCGAAAAATCGAGATGAAGTTGGAGAAAAACCCACTTTCTGATTTCTAAAAACTGTTTTGAAACGCCAACTTGTCGGCCACTTTTCTCGCTGTTCATTAACCTTTCGTAAAACTAATTGAACACGTTTGAAGACAACCTAACCACGATGGAAACGTAACTGGTAGATTAGTATTTCTATTACTGTATGTGTATTAATTCCATGTTGAACTTGTGAGAAAAACTGTCTTCAAAATAATAAAATTTCTGAATTTTTGTCCGATACGACGTCGCCCCGACAAATCGGGCGACGTGGTCGCACGTTATATGCATCGAAAGGCGCGTATGGACGTTGCGGATATGTGGGAACTGACGGAACTCAGTTTCGTCGCGTGTGTGCGACGAAATCAACGTGTATCCGTCGAGATACCCCCGTATCGGCATTTTGCAAACTTGTCCATAACTTTGTGTACAGTCGTCGAATCGAGACGAAACTTGTGCCAACAGGTCCGAATCGAAATTCTGGTCCTGTATGCCAAGTTTGGTTTGATTCTGAGAAGGTCGAATCGGGACCCACTTTTGGCGGGCCTGCGACCCACTCAAACGTGTTTTGTACACAGCTCTTTGGAATCCAAAACTGGACATACCGTTGAGTTCCTCTCCTTAAACTAAAACCGTAGACATATAGTTTGACGACTTTAGAGACCTTAGACTTCGGCACGCATTTCGGTGCAAAGCAGGTCCAACGGCGGACATCGTTTTGACCCAAAATTACGATATTGCCCCTGTTCCGGAATTTGACTTTTGGACAGGCGTTTCCTAGGTATATCTTCTTCACCGAGACCATTTTTGATGTTGGTTTTTCAGAGTTTGGAGTCATCTGTGATTTGTGAGTTTTTGGTGCGGACACTTGCTACTCTTGGACTTGCCACTTTGTACCACCAGGCAAGATACCTTGCCACCCACTCTGTGATTTTTATTCTTATTTTTCAGTTGTTATTTTCAGCATTGTTTCGTGATATTAAACTGTGCGTCCAAGTCACACTTGGGTGCAAGCGACTATATCGGTCGTTCTTCTTGCTTTATTTATTCTATGCATTGACTTAGTCTAGTGACCACCCACTGATGTTGAGGTATTGGTATATCTCATACGGCCTTGACACTTGTTGTATCACGTGATGTGAGTCACATATAGGACACGTTTCCGCGTAGTCGGCTGGCCACCGATACGTATGGAGCGTGCGACGGATAGTAACTGCCAATAGAATTGCATACTAGAAGACTTGGCAGTTACTAGAGGTTCATGAGTCATGGATGTGACCCTGCTAGGCATTGGGTGGGGAGAACAGTGTCCTTAACGTATGGGTCCTTATGCACTTTCCTATTACTGATACTGCTGGCCTCTGACATTCGAGGAATGTTATGCTTTGAGGTCCCTGGTATCCTGATGGGGCCATACCTGAGTTACTGCTACTGAGCCAGATACCCATGCGTTGAAGGTCTGTTCTTAACTGCATTTTTACTGTAGAACTGGTAGGCACCCTATTGCATGCATCTCTTTTCTTTCTATTATATTATCACAGTTATATGGCATGGTATTTTCTTGTATCTTGCTATGTCCCCTGAGGACCTGGTTATCTTTCCAGGATTAGACGACTTTCCACAGGAGTACGGAGCGGCTCTAGATCCATCTTACATCGATGACGAGGCAGTCACTACTGATTTCTAGTTTATTCTATATCTGAGACAGTTGTAGACATATTTTATACCTCTTTTTCTCTCTATTTTGCGGAGGTCGGACTCCGAATATTGTGACTATTTTTCATAGCTGTTTGGAGTGAGTATGTTCACCCGGCTATCTTTTGATACTCTTACTCATTTATTTGGACTTCATTATCTTTGTGATTGAGTGATGAGATTAGATATGTTATTCTGGGCCTGTATTATTTATTTACAGCTTATGTGCATATATGAGGATTCTATAATTGGAGTATTCTTCTTATATGTGCGGCTGGCATGTTCACGTTCTTGGTCCTATATATTATGGGACTGGAGCGTTACATGTTTTTGTGGTGGCCCATGCAGGTCAGATTTAATATTGTTGGGTTACATGACTGTGCCCAACAAGCCTGCATATAGAAATAGGAATATCTCATTCAGAACTACTACTATCCCTTGACTTCCAATCTTTTTTGAAACTTCCTTGATTATTCGATTTACTTCGTATCTAATCTTTCCTAATATCAACTTATCTTCCTCGTGCCAACAGTATGAATCTACGAAGCGGACGCACTTCTGCCTTGGCCCTCACATCTGGTGAGGAGATTACTCCGGAGGAACAGAATCCTCCCATGACTCCAGCAACACCTTACCAGCCAGGACTGTCACAGCCTACTACGATGCCGACGACGGAGTACCCAGAGGTCGCAGCACCCCCAGGCAGCCAGGCTGGACAGACTACTACCATGCCACCGGGAGGGAATGTACCACTGCCTCCACCACCACCATTCCCTCAGCAGTTTCCTCACAGTCGGGACCTCAGATGCCTCCACCCCCGACTGATGGGAGCCCTACTCAGTTTATGTATGCCATGATGCAGGCTCAGTGGCAGCAGACTGAGCTGATGAGACAGACGATGATGGCAGCTATGGCTAGACCTCCACCACCACCTCCAGCACCAGTACCAGCACCGGCTTTGCATCCCTATGAAGGCTCTATCAAAGATTTCACAGATATGAACCCCAAGGCCTTTAGAGGACGGAGAAGCCATTCGATGTGTCACAGTGGCTTATTAGTACCGAGAAGCTACTGAAGGCATCCCAGTTGCCAGCTCGAAATTGGATGACAGCAGTGGACTTACTGTTAGAAGACAATGCACACCACTGGTGGAAGGTGGAAGAGAGACGATTAGGCACTGGGATCACTTGGAAGCAGTTCTATGATGCATTTTATGAGAGATTCTTCCCTATTCATGTTCGAGATGGCCTCTACGACCAGTTCCTCCATCTGAAGCAAGGGAATATGTCAGTTGATGAGTATGACTCGGAGTTCAATCGCCTGAGTCGATTTGGTGCGGGATTGATTCCGACAGAGTTAGAGAAGGCGAGGAGATTTCACCAGGGGCTTGCACCAGAGCTCAAGTCTTATACGACTACTCAGTCTCGAGTCTCCCATTCTGCTGTCTTGGAAGAAGCTCGTGCTCAGGAGATTCTTCGCAAGGAGCAGCAGCAGACATCGAGACGCCATACCACAGCAGTTACACCAGCCCGAGCCACTCAGAGTGGGCCTATCAGGAGGGCCACAGGACAGTTTCAGCAGAGGCACACACCTTATCAGAAGCCCACCTGCAACTTTTGCGGGAAGCAGGGACACGTCTTGAAGGACTGTCGAATTCGACTTGGATCATGCTTGAGATGCGGGTCAGGACAGCACAAGGTGAAAGATTGTCCGGAACAGCAGTCCTTAGCCCCAGCACTTCCAGCACCTCAGCCAGCGACAGGAGCACCTCGCCCGCCATTACCACCTCAGTCAGCACAGTTCGAGAGGGCCAGAACTCAGGGCCCCGGACAAAATCATGGGAAGGCATCTCTCTAGCTGTTGAGAATGTAGAGACAGAGGCAGAGGTTATAGCAGGTATGGTTTTAGTTGCATCTTTTTCTGCTATTATTATTTGATATTGGAGCCACTCATTCATTTATAGCCACTAGTTTTGCCACTAGACACCGTATTTCCATCACCCCCTTAGCTAAGAATGTTAAAATCCTCACTGGAGGAGGAGTTGTACCTGTTAGTAGTATTTGTAGACTTTGTCCTGTAGTGATAAATGGTAGAGAGATGGTGGCACGACTTCTTGTATTCCCTATGCCGACATTTGATGTGGTTCTTGGAATGGACTGGTTGAGCCAGCATTTCGCTCTCATAGACTGCCATCGGAGCAGTATTATCTTTAGACCACCAAATGCGGCAGAGTTTGAGTTTACCAAAGAAGACGGAGATAGTTATGAGGCACCCACATCGGGGACTCATATGATGATGCACGACACCCCCAGCACCCTATTATCACCAAGTTCGAGGATGTATTCCCCGAGGAGTTACCAGGACTACCACCTGACCGAGATATTGAGTTTTCTATTGAGCTTGTTCCCGGAGCAGAGCCTATTTATCTCGAGTATATCGTCTGGCACCCAAGGAGTTGGTAGAGATGAAGACGCAGATTGATGACTTATTAGAGAAAGGATTTATTCGTGCTAGTGCGTCACCATGGGGAGCACCCGTTCTTTTTGTACCTAAGAACGGACGTGCGCATGTGCATTGACTACAGAGCGTTGAATGCAGTGACGGTGAAGAACAAATATCCCTTGCCGCGTATAGACGATTTATTCGCTCAACTGAGTGGAGCAAAAGTATTCTCCAAGATTGACTTACGATCGGGCTATCATCAATTGAAGGTTCGGAAGGAAGATATTGCCAAGACGGCCTTTCGTTCGAGGTATGGACACTACGAGTTCTTGGTCATGCCTTTCGGTTTGACCAATGCTCCTGCAGTTTTCATGAATTTAATGAACAAGATCTTTCACCAATATTTGGACAAATTCGTAGTAGTCTTTATAGACGATATCTTGATTTACTCCAAGAGTCAAGAGGAGCACGAGCAGCATCTACGGATAGTTTTGGGTACATTGAGGAAGGAGCGACTCTTTGCGAAGCTTAGCAAGTGTGACTTCTTTCTCAAGGAGGTATCGTTTCTCGGTCATGTTGTTACGGGCGATGGTATATCGGTGGATCCAGAGAAGATCACAGCAGTCAAATCATGGCCCGCTTCCACAACAGCTTCTGAAGTGAGAAGTTTCCTCGGACTTGCGGGTTACTACCGACGGTTCGTAGAAGATTTCTCTCGAATAGCGGGGCCTATGACTCGATTGACTTGCAAGGATCAGGAGTTTGTATGGACAGACGAGTGTCAAGCCGCTTTTGACGAGTTGAAGAAGCAATTGACCACAGCACCGATCTTGACACTACCATCGGGCCCAGAGGATTTGTGATCTACAGCGCGCATCCGGGAAGGGATTAGGATGTGTATTGATACAGCATGGTCGTGTAGTAGCATATGCGTCGCGACAGTTGAGAGTACATGAGAAGAATTATCCAACCCACGATCTAGAGCTCGCAGCAGTTATTTTTGCTTTGAAGCTATGGAGACACTACTTGTATGGCGAGAAGGTTGATATCTACACTGATCATAAGAGCCTCAAGTACGTGTTCACACAAAAGGAGTTGAATATGCGACAGCGACGTTGGTTGGAGTTGATGAAGGATTATGAGATTGAGCTGCATTATCATCCGGGCAAGGCTAATGTCGTGGCAGACGCATTAAGCCGTAAGCCCATGGCACACTTTTTGACTACACAGAAGGATTGATTAGAGACTTGGAGCAGCTTGGTATTGAGGTAGTATTACCGGGAGCAGATGGCGTATTAGCCAACCTCCAAGTACAATCATCATTAGTAGAGCGCATCAAGGCAGCATTGCCTAATGATGCTAGCTTTCGACGGCTCAAGGAGAGGACTGAAGCAGGAGAGCAGACAGGATTGAGGATCCACACTGATGGGACATTGCGATGTGGTGATCGCATTTATGTTCCCAATAGAGATTTACGACAGGAGCTGATGACAGAGGCTCACAGTTCGATTTACTCTATTCATCCCGGAGGGACCAAGATGTATCGTGACTTACGACAGTATTATTGGTGGCACGGAATGAAGCGAGAGATAGCTCGTTTTGTTGCCAAGTGCTTGTATGTCAACAAGTGAAGGCGGAGCACCAGAGGACGGCCGGATTATTGTAGCCGCTACCCATTCCCGAGTGGAAGTGGGAGCACATTACTATGGATTTCGTCACGGGTTTTCCTCGGAGTCCTAGAGGACGTGACGCAGTGTGGATGATTGTTGATAGACTTACGAAGTCAGCACATTTCTTGCTTTTTAGAGTGGGCCAGTCGACAGAGGTATTGGCAGAGATATATATGGAGCAGATTGTGAGATTGCATGGTGTGCCTGTTAGTATTATGTCGGACCATGACTCGAGATTCACCTTGCACTTTTGGAGGAGCATGCAAGAGAGTTTGGGCACCCGATTGAAGTTTAATACATCGTATCATCCGCAGACAGACGACCAGTCGGAGCGTACCATTCAGACGCTAGAGGATATGTTGAGAGCGTGTATGCTTGATTTTGGCGGTTCGTGGGAGGACCATCTTCATCTTGTGGAGTTTTCCTACAACAATAGCTATCAAACGAGCATTCAGATGGCTCCGTTTGAGGCATTGTATGGTAGGAAGTGTCGGTCTCCTGTTTGTTGGAGCGACATAGGAGAGTGACAGCTATTGGGTCCCGAGTTGGTCTTGAGCACAGTGGAGACAGTGAAGAAGATCCAGAACCACCTGCGAGCAGCGTAGGATCGTCAGAAGCAGTGGGCAGATAATCGTCGTCGACCCTTGGAATTCAAAGAGGGAGACCATGTGTTCTTGAAGATATCCCCCACTAGAGGCACGATTCGATTCGGAGGACGTGGCAAGTTGAGTCCAAGGTACATCGGTCCTTTCGATGTCTTGGAACGTGTTGGAGAGGTTGCCTATAGATTGGCCTTGCCACCGTCACTAGAGGGATTACATGACGTATTCCATGTATCTCAGCTGAGGAGGTACGTGGCGGACAGCAATCATGTGCTTGATCACTCCGAGATCACCGTTGGACCGAGTTTGTCGTACGAAGAGCAACCGGTGGGTATCCTCGATCGCCGAGTGAAGGTGTTGCGGAACCACTATTCCATTGGTTCGCGTGGCATGGAAGCATCACTCGCCAGGAGAGTCTACTTGGGAGCGCGAGGACGATCCGGAAACGCTACCCGCATTTGTTCGAAGGCGAAGGTATGTCTTGCAGTTGAGTTTTTTTAAATTGCTATTATTCCCTTGCATGGCATTCGATCCCCCGACCTTAGTTTAATTTCGAGGACGAAATTTTCTTTAAGTTGGGTAGGATGTAAAACCCCAATATTTTCTAATTATTTTAATGCTTGAAAAATTATTTTTCTCTATTTTAATTGAATTTTTTGGTATTGTACGAATTTATAGGTGTATATGATATAGGTATGTTGTGTGCTTGTGATATTTTAAATACTTCTAAACATAGCCTTCATTTATTACAAATATCTTTTACTCAATTATAATTTTTAGGAATTTTCTTGTGGATATATGCATATATATATATATATATATATATATATATATATATAAAAAGTAAAAAAAAAGGAAAGGCAGTGGTGGCCGAGCCCCCATAGCAGCAGTAGCTGCGGATTGGAGGGGGGCTCGACCCCCACAATGGTTTTTAGTCGGCAGCTCTAGCTGCTGTGTAATTTGAACCCCGACCCCACCTAATACCCCGACCCCACCTAATACCTCACCGTACCCCCTTTAACTTATTAACAGCAGCTTCAGCTGCAATGTATTGAACCCGAGCCCCCCTTATAACTAATACTAATAGGAATAGCATACAGTCGGCGGAAGGGATATAAAGTCTACTCCGAAAACCAAACCCTAACCCTCCAAAATTTCCATCTCCTCTCCACCCTCAACCCAGGCCGACATCTTCACGCGCGTGCCCCCGACTACTCGCTGTCGACGACGTCGGGATCGCTCGGACGACGATAAACGAGAATACTCTGTTGATTTCAGAACTCAGGTACCCGTTTTCAACTCCTAATATTTTGATTCTATCCAACGAAAATTCGATCTATCGAATGCTGTGCGTAGTAGACATGACCCTCTTCAATCCCCTTCAGGTAGAATCCTGGGAACCCCAAAGGATTGCTCGAAAAATCGAGACGAAGTTGGAGAAAAACCCACTTTTCTGATTTCTAAAAACTGTTTTGAAACGCCAACTTGTCGGCCACTTTTCTCACTGTTGATTAACCTTTCATAAAAACTAATTGAACAGTTTGAAGACAACCTAACCACGATGGAAACGTAACTGGTAGATTAGTATTTCTATTACTGTATGTGTATTAATTCCATGTTGAACTTGTGAGAAAAACTATCTTCAAAATAATAAAATTTCTGAATTTTTGTCCGATACGACGTCGTCCCGACAAACCGGGCGACGTGGTCGCGCGTTATACACCGAAAGGCGCGTATGGACATTGCGGATATGTGGGGAACTGACGGAACTCAGTTTCGTCGCGTGTGTGCGACGAAATCAACGTGTATCCGTCGAGATACCCCCGTATCGACGTTTTGCAAACTTGTCCATAACTTTGTGTACAGTCGTCGAATCGAGACGAAACTTGCGCCAACAGGTCCGAAACGAAATTCTGGTCCTGTATGCCAAGTTTGGTTTGATTCTGAGAAGGTCGAATCGGGACCCACTTTTGGCGGGCCCGATCCACTCAAACGGCGATTTTGTACACAGCTCTTCGGAATCCAAAACTGGACATACCGTTGAGTTCCTCTCCTCAAACTGAAACCGTAGACATGTAGTTTAACGACTTTAGATACCTTAGACTTCGGCATGCGTTCGGTGCAAAGCGGGTCCAACGGCGGACATCGTTTGATCCAAAATTACGATTTTGCCCCTGTTCCAAAATTTGACTTTTGGACAGGCGTTTCCTAGGTATATCTTCTTCATCGAGACCATTTTGATGTTGGTTTCAGAGTTTGGAGTCATCTGTGATTTGTGAGTTTTTGGTGCGGACACTTGCTACTCCTGGACTTGCCACTTTGTACCACCAGGCAAGATACCTTGCCACCCTACTCTGTGATTTTTATTCTTATTTTCAGTTGTTATTTTCAGCATTGTTTCGTGATATTTAAACTGTGCGTCCAAGTCACACTTGGGGCAAGCGACTATATCGGTCGTTCTTCTTGCTTTATTTATTTCTCTTGCATTGACTTAGTCTAGTGACCACCCACTGATGTTGAGGTATTGGTATATCTCATACGGCCTTGACACTTGTTGTATCACGTGATGTGAGTCACATGTAGGACACGTTTCCGCGTAGTCGGCTGGCCACCGATACGTATGGAGCGTGCGACGGATAGGAGTAACTGCCAATAGAATTGCATGCTAGAAGACTTGGCAGTTACTAGAGGTTCATGAGTCATGGATGTGACCCTACTAGGCATTGGGTGGGGAGAACAGTGTCCTTAACGTATGGGTCCTTATGCACTTTCCTATTAATACTGCTGGCCTCTGACATTCGAGGAATGTTATGCTTTGAGGTCCCTGGTATCCTGATGGGGCCATACCTGAGTTACTGCTACTGAGCCAGATACCTATGCGTTGAAGGTCTGTTCTTAACTGCATTTTCACAATAGAACTGGTAGGCACCCTATTGCATGCATCTCTTTTCTTTCTATTTATATCACAGTTATATGCATGGTGTTTTCTTGTATCTTGCTATGTCCCCTGAGGACCTGGTTATCTTTCCAGGATTAGACGACTTTCCACAGGAGTACGGAGCGGCTCTAGATCCATCTTACATCGATGACGAGGCAGTCACTACTGATTTCTAGTTTATCTATATCTGAGACAGTTGTAGACATTATTTTACACCTCTTTTTCTCTCTATTTTGCGGAGGTCGGACTCCGAATATTGTGAGACTATTTTTCATAGCTGTTTGGAGTGAGTATGTTCACCCGGCTATCTTTTGATACTCTTACTCATATTTGGACTTCATTATCTTTTGTGATTGAGCTGTGATGAGATTAGATATGTTATTCCGGCCTGTGTTATTTTTTACAGCTTATGTGCATATATGAGGATTCTATATATTGGAGTATTCTTCTTATATGTGCGGCTGGCATGTTCACGTTCTTGGTCCTATATTTTATGGGACTGGGGCGTTACAAAACCGCGCTCTTGATCTATCGCAGCAGACAGATCAGCTTGCCGCAGCACCTAAAACTGGGCCACCAGCTGATCAGCCTCTAACAATTTTGGCTCCAGAAGCAAACATTTAGAGTTCATGCGGCTCTGATTAAACGAGTTCTTATGCGGCTCAATTTTTACAGAGTACATGCGGCTCTGTTTAGATGAGTCTTTGCGGTTCGGTTTTTTTACAAAGTTCATGCGGCTCGGTTTAGACAAGTCCTCATGCGGCTCTGTTTAGGTGGGTTCATATGCGGTTCTGATTTGTGGAACGCTATGCGGCTCATGCGATTCTGTTCAGAGGGGCTTCATGCGGTTCAGTTCTAAAGGCGTTTATGCGGCTCAGACGTTCTCATGCGGCTCAAACATAGGGCATACCCCATGCGGCTCGGATGAGAAGTTCATGCGGCCCATACAATATGCGGCTTCATAAAGACAAAGAACGCATTGAATGCTGAGGAAAGAAGGCTTGGGCGTAAAAAACATGCAACAGAGCCATTATTTCAGGGTTTAAAGTGTTCGATCTTCTGTATAGTCCTTACCCTTGATGGCAAGGTAGACGTCAGGATGGACTGGGGGCGCTACAGTCGGCGATGTGGCCGCCGCCTTCTTGCCTTTCGCCGCAGCAGAGGCCTTGGGAGCTTTGGAAGCTTTGGAAGCTTTGGAAGCTTTGGGGGCCATTGTCGATGATGATCGGGAAGGAGAAACAGCAGCTTAGGGCAAGAGAAGAAAAGAAAATAAAGAAATCTCCATGACCTAAACACACACCTATTTATAGGAAAATATGGGGGGCACGTGGACTGATAACCGCTTCGGGTCTTGTGCTGCAGGCAAAATCGACTCCTCGAATTTTGCCCCCTCTCATAAAGGAGATTCATCCATGGCATAAAATCCAAATATTTAATGAACCAACTCTTGGGATTCTCCCAAAACGCTCTAAAATGAATTAAGGGCAATTAATGAGACGCACGCGTGGCAGGGAGCCCATGCGGCTAGGGAGTCTATACGGCCAAACAGGCCATGCGGCCAAGAAGTCCATGTGGCCCGAACATCCTATGCGGCAACGGAGCTCATATAGCCATGCTTCTTATTCAAAGTATTTAATTTTTCAAATTGAAAACTTTGAAGGGGGTCTTGTAGAAGCATGGAAAAGAACAAGAAAAGCCCATGCGGCTCAAAACAGAAGAGGCCCATGCGGCTCAAAACAGAAGGAGCCTCATGCGGCTCAGGAATCTATCAGAGCCTCATGCAGCTCAGAAACTCTCCATAGCCTCATGCGGCTCAGGAAAGAATCATGTGGCCCTATCAGCTTGCTTTTTACAGCTGGCCATAAAGTAACTGCTCCCATAAAATGCTCTGACATAAAGTGATAACTCTGACATTAAAGCTGAATGATGAACTCTGACTGACGGCGTGTTCCTCGGAAACGAAGAAAATCTCCTATACAGCTGGCACGATCCACCAACTCCAAAGCTCCCTATGCGCTGCCACCCCCCATACGGCTGATGCTCTCATGCGGCTCGGATCGTGGAGACCATCGTCCTGCGGCTCAAATCCTAAGAAGCCACCCCATGCGGCCGTTGTTCTCATACGGCTCGGATCATGGAGATCATCTCCATGCGGCTCAAATACGAGAGGCCATGCCCATGCAGCCTTGACACATGGCTAGTCTTATGCGGCTCAATTGAAAACCACCCCCATGCGGCTCAGATTTCGAAGGCTACCCTATGCGCTGCCACCTTCATGTGGTTCAAAACCTAAGAAGCTACCCTCATGCGTCTGTGGCTCGCGGTTATGACACGTGGCAGAAGATCAGTTTCCCCGTAATGATGTTAGATACGTGCATTAAATCAATCAAGATTTATCACAAATCCCAACAACCAGATTTAGTGCAATCATCATAATTACCCGAATCAAGCAGATTTATTGTAATCACGCGGATTAAACACGTGGCAGGAGATCCGAGCTTCCAAAGATTCATGGCAATCAACATTAATTGCTCATACGGATTTTACACAATCAGCATTAATTGTCCAGATTCGTTGCAATCAAGATTAGTGGTCCAGATTAATTGCCAACAAAATAGGATCAAGAAAATGGCAATTAAGTCCCCAAGTTGCCGACTTTTTTTAGGACAATCATTGCAAACCCTAATGATGACACCCCACTCCTATAAATAGCAAGGTGTCATTCCCTTGCAAACCCCCGCTGGATACACAAGGAGACAAGGGCACGCACAGAAGAGTCTTCCCACACGCTCCGAGAGCATTTCTTCATCAGAGCCGAGGCTACGTTCGATCGTCCAAGGAGTAAGGCAGAGCTGCCGTCGCTTTTCCGAGCCTCTATCGTTACCTCCCAGAATTAAAACTAAATAATTATACTTAGATTGCTGTACCTAGGTTTTTATTCCTAGGCTTTCTTTGTATGAGCGAGTTTGTATTGTGAAGTAAAAGTCCAGTCCTCCCATAAAACTGTTCTGTTTTTTTATAATCAATGGCAAACAATATATATATATATATATATATATATATATTATACACACACACACACAGAACGCTCCTAAACCAGTTGGTTGATTCTAGAGCACTTCTCTATATACACTTCTCTATATACATATATAGAAACGCTCCAAAACCAGCCGGTTGGTTTTGGATTATGGAACCACCCTATGTTTCATAGGTTGGATTAAAATTTAATGTTGAGATTAAAAGGTGTAGACCCCACCACTTTTTAAAGTCATCTAATCTCCACCATTCATTTCCAATCCAACGTGTATAAATAGGTTGGCTTTATAATACAAAACCCGGTTGGTTCTAGATCACTCCTCACACTCTCTCTCTCTCTCTCTCTCTCTCTCTCTCTCTCTATATATATATATATATTATATATATATATATATATATATATATATATAAAGAAAAAAGAAAAAAAAATATATTATATATATATATATATATATATATAAAGAAAAAGAAATATATATATATATATATATATATATATATATATATATATATATATATATATATATATTTCTTTTTTCTTTTATATATATATATATATATATATATATATATATATATATATTATATATATAATATATATATATATAATACACACCCACACAACACACACACACACACACACACACACACCCACACCACACACACACACACACCACACACACACACACACACACACACAACTACTATGCGTAAGCATCATAATACTTTCTAAATAATTACCTACAATGATAAATAGATAAATAAGTAAATAAAAATGGGGAGGGAGTTTAGGGTTGCCTTACTGTTGGTATGTTGGCCTATAAATGAATCAAAGGGATGAAGCATTTGCTAGATATTCTGCTAGTGTAGAAATATAGTTAGGAAAGCTAGTTAGGTACTTAGAATTAATTAAGGAAATAATTATGAGTTAGGGGGAGTTTCAGCTTAGGAGTACTAAACTGCCATAGGCAGTTACTTGCTTGGGAATGTGAGAAACACCTAGGGCTTCTAAGTTAGCTATTATAGGAAATTAGCTTAGGATAGGAAAGAATCTAGTTTAGGAGTTCTAGGAATGATAGGGAATAATAATTAGGGCTTTGGGTATATGGTTTCATAGATTGTCGTTTATTTGAAACTTAGAAAGATAAAATTATTTAATAAAATTTAGAAAGTAGGTTGATAATAATAATATCAACATAATAATTCATACTGAATTTTTTTAGGGGGGGGGGGGGGGAGGGTTGGGGAGGGAGGCTTACAACAATGCAAGAAATGCAAAAAAAAACTTTAAATAAAAATAACGACACAAGAACTTTGAGGAGACACTATAAAAGTTATTATGGTAGGACACAATTAATTATAGACAAACTTTTTGCAAAACCAACTTAACGAAATATATTATTTATAATGAACAATATTTTACATTTGGTGAGAGTGAATCATAATATAATTAAGCAAGTAATGAAGTAAATCATTGTTTTACTAAGGTTTTTAATCTACTATTAGAGCAGAAGCTATCAAAATATTTAAAAAGAAAAAATAGCTTTGAAAGAAAGTTTTGAAATGATTAATAATTTTTTTAAATTTTGGATATATGGACTAGTAAACAAAATTATTCTTTTATTTGAATCACGACACATTATTTAGATGCTAAATGGGTTTTACAAAGATAAATTCTTTGTCTAAGACTGTTGGATTTTCGCATACTGGATCTGCAATCGGCGGAGACATATTACAAGTTTTATGTAAATATGATACTCATAATAAAAAAATTTAATTTCTTTTTATAATGCTAGTAACAGTACTTCTTATATCAATATTTTAATATCTCAATTTCTGTTATATTAGAAGAATTACTTTTTCATATAAGATGTGCTTGTCATATTGTTAATTAATTGTACAAGAATGCCTTCAATTGTATCAAGACAATTTAGAAAATATTACACCATATCTAATTTGTTTGAACACTTCACAATTAGGCAACAAGAGTTTAAAACGTTAAGGGCACAATACGGTTTGATATTTACAAGATTTGTTAATGATGCACCACATAGATGGAAGTCTACATATTTGAGATTAAAATCATGTATTAATATATAGATGTTATTACACACTATATTAATGTAAATCCAAGTGTTGATTACCAAAACAATGAGAATGATTGGTTAATTGTTGCTTCATTTTTTTTGCAATACTGTATTATATCCGGAGTTTATTATCCAACTTCTTATTTACTTTTAATGGGTATTATTAATATTTTTATTTATTTATTTGCTAAATATAGAAATGCTCCTAGTTTTGACTATGCCGTTTCTTAAATAGAAAAAATTTTCTAAAAATTTGGTGTAAAATATCTCTTTTATATTGTTTGGCTGTGATTTTAGATCCTAAAATCAAATTAGATTAGATGATTTTTATGACAATATGAACGTTGAGATAATTTGTTTAAAATTAGAAATTAAAGAATGTTTATATATTCTAATTAGTTTATATGAAGAAAAAGTCATATCGAACTGAACATGTATAACCGCTCAAGGTAGTAGTAGTTTTGATTTAATTTTTAAGTTATCTCATGCTAAGAGTATACTACAAATGAAGAAACTAAAAATAATCTTTCGTCCCAACTCAAGAATTGTCCTTGTATTTAAACTCCTATGATAACTTAAAAATAAAATAATCTTTCCTCCCAACTCAAGAAAATAAAAATAATTTTTAAGTCATTTGTAGCGTCCTTTAGAGTAGTGGAAAGATGGAAAAGAAACTTATTACATACTTTCTTCTTTGGCACGTGATCTTCTAATGGCCCCGGTGTCGATTGTAGCATGAAAATTTTATTTTCGTACATGATCAAGAATGCTAAGCATGAAGTGAAGCATGATACTATTAGATATTGTAGAAGTTTGCGTCCAAAAATTGAGTTCATACAGAGAAACATACTTAACACATAAGCGACGAAGGTGTCGACATTAATGAACTAAACTTTTAATCTTTTACTACAAAGGATGCTACCACTGCAGAATAATGAAGTGAAGAAGTCTTACAAAGTTGGATATACTTATCTATAAATTGAAGATATGAAGATATCAAAGTTCGCAACAAAGATTCAAAAAAAAGGAGGACATGACGACCAAAGATTGAAGATCAAATTGTATAAAATTTGTACTTTCACTATTGTAGCTTTTCAAAAAGAAATAGAAATATCATACAAAATTTCTCAATTATATAATAGTTTCTTTGTTTAAACGACTAAGCCCATAACCTAAAACTATTTTTTTTTTCTTCAAAAAACCTGGGCCGTACCCGGAATCAGTTCGGACCCTGTCCCATTCAGCCCTGCCCGAATTTTTCTGGGTGGACCGTGTTGAATTTGGGTTCTGATCTCTGGAATGACCAAACCCGGTCAAAATCGGACCAAGGACAGCTTGAACCGGCCCTTTGTGGACGTTCCGATATATTTTTGTCGGTATGTTGGCCATTTGCTAGATGGATGATAGTGAGTGTGATGTATTTGTTGTTGCGAATACTAATTATTCTATTCTAGTAATGACCATCATAAATATTATGGTAAGTTATAAAGGCACTTCAGTTTTTGATCAGGGCTAGTCTGGATTGGGACTAGTCCAGATTTTTTATATTTTACTCAGACAGTCCATTTTTTTAATCTAGGGCTGTCCCAAAGTGAAATCCCCCAAAAATCAAATTTTTTCTCTCATTTGCAAAATTTTTTCTCTCTTCCTAAACCCTAACTCCTCTCTTCTTCTTCTTCCTCTTCTCCTCCACCATTTCTCTATCCCCAAGCAAGAAGTTAATTTGAAATTTTCTAGAAATTTCTTCCACCCTAGAAATTTTATCTTCTTCTTCCTCTTCTCTTCCAAATTTCCTTTTCAAGAAGATCGATGACACCCAAATTCTTTCTCTATTTGTTTCCAAAATTCTAGAAATTAAATTGAAAAATTCAAGCATCCATTACATTGTTTATTTCAATTGTCTGTAGTCCATTTGAATTAAACTACATTCGGAGTGGAAAATTATCCATTTAAATTAAACACAAGTATGCACGAACGAAAAAACTTTGCGTCGACCAGAACTGCCCAATTTTTTGCAGTCCTACAAACTGAATGAACTGCCAGAAAACTGGGCAGTCCTAAGTCACAACATGTGAAACAAAGGACTGTCCAATTTTCTGGCAGTCCTACAAACTAAATAGACTGCCAGAAAACTGGACAGTCCTAAGTCACAACATGTGAAACAAATGACTGCCCATTTTTCTGGCAGTCCTACAAACTAAATGGACTGCCAGAAAACTGGACAGTCCTAAGTCACAACATGTGAAACAAAGGACTGCCCATTTTTCTGGCAGTCCTTACTGTATTTAGGACTGCCAGAAAAATGGACAGTCCTTTGTTTCACATGCTGCGACTTAGGACTACCCAGTTTTCTGGCAAGTCCATTCAATTTGTAGGACTGCTAGAAAATTGGGCAGTCCTTGTTTGCACTAGTTGAACAGCAATATTGGGGTTTCCTCCCATATTAGGGTTCATATATTATGAGGAGCCTTTGGGTGCCATCGAAATTGGAAATGAGGAAAAAAAATTAGGGATAACAATATTAGAATTTCCACCAATATTAGGGTTTAACATTTTTGTTGTTGTTGTTGTTGTTGTTCTTCCTTTTTTTTTTTTTTTTTTTTTTTTCTTCTTCTTCATATTCTTCTTGGATGGGTTGAGGAAGAAGAAGAGGGAAAAAATAGAAAAAAAGTGACTTTTATACCAAAGAGTGGGATAGCCCTAATCAATTTTTTCAATGACAAACTTGTAAATAATACAAAGTTTAAAATGGAATAGCCCTGATAAAAAAGTGAAGTGCCTTTATAACTTACCATATACATTTGATAAACATGTATGGCTATCCAATTGGGACAAGCAAATGCGTATAATCTATCCTAGTTGTACATATTATTTTAGATAACAATAATATTTTTAATTCTATGATCATTTATTTAAAACATTGTCATTCGAAATTACTTTGGATAATAATTATAATTTAATCCAATCAACAAAGAAAAACATAGTAAAGAGTTTTTTTAGGCTTAATTGCACTTTGATACACTCAACTAATTCGATTTTTTCAACTTGATACCCTAAGCTTTTTTACTCAACAACTTAATACCTCAACTATTTTTTTTTTTTTCAACTTCATACCTAAACTTTTAAAAATTTCGAAAATGCCCTTATCCCTTTCCTCTCCCCTCCCCCCATCCAGCCACCCCCTCCCTCCCGTCCCGTCCCTCCTCCGGCCACCCCCTCTCCCGCTTCCGGTCACCCCCCCTTCTGCTTCCGGCCGCCTCCCCCCCTCCCGCTTCCGTCCACCCTCCGCCCCCCTCCCTCTCCAGCCCCCTCCTCCCACGCTGCCATGCCGTAGGGGGAGAGGCGGGGGGCGGCCGGCCGGGAGCGGGACGGGAGAGGGGGGGGGGGGGGGGTAGACGGAAGCGGAAGGGAAGGGGGGGAGGCGGCCGGAAGTGGAAGGGGGGGTGGCCCAAAGCGGGAGAGGGGGTGGCCGGAGTGGGGGAGTGGGGGGAAGTGTGGGGGGGGGGGGGGGGGGGGGGAGGGGATAATTTTCAAATTTGAGCATGAATATTTTCGTCCAAAAAAATATTCGGGTATTAAATTGTTACAAAAAAAAGTTTAGGGTATTAAGTTGAAAAACATGAATAGTTGAAGATATAAGTTGCAATTAAGCCTTTTTTTTTTTTTTTTTTTTTAATTAAGTCGATCTTAAATTCAAATGAACACCATACTATAGTAAAGGGTTGGGCCCCACAATGCCCTCCCTACCTATGCCCCCTCCCTATTTTACTACTACTAAATCCCTCCTCTTTCGACCATGGGCTCCCTCTTCTCCTTCCACTCAAAATTAGGGTTTCCTCAATAGATTTTATGGAGATGGAGAGCTCTCGCAGATCCGCCATGGACCGATCCTCTCTGCCGGGCCCGAAGAAGCCAAGACTCTCCGCGTCGGCGGAGGAGTCGGCAGATCCGAGGAGGGCGGCGCTGAATTCCCAGCGCGGGGAGGACTCCTCCTCCTCCTCGTCGGTCTCGGCGGCGCTGGCGAGGGGAGTGCAGGAGCTGGTGGCGCAGTACAGGACGGCGCTTGCGGAACTGACCTTCAATTCCAAGCCCATCATCACCAACCTCACCATCATCGCCGGCGAGAACCTCCACGCTGCCAAGGGGATCACTGCAACCATCTGCTCCAACATCCTCGAGGTGATTGATCGACCGCCTGCCTACCGATGTGAATAGATCAGTAGGAGGAAACCTTATAGAAAAAGATCGTTCTTTGTTGTGTTTGTTTCTTTGTGCTGTGAATACTAGTAAATTTATAGAAAAATATTGCTTCTTTGATGTGTTTCTTCTTTGTTATGTTAAGAGTGTTAATGAAATTGTTTGAAAGTTTGGTAGATTGTACATATCTGATTGATTGATCGATCGGGTAGATGTCAATTGGAAGTGATTTGGGCCGATTTAGAATAATTTCCTGTGGTTGCCTATGTTGCATTGGCATGAATACGAAACGTAATGGTACAGACGATGACGTGTAGACATCACTGATTTTGGCATGTATTCTGGAGTGTCTTTGTTTCGTCTGGTACATGTTTGACACGATGGGGCCACGGCACTGATTTGCTGAGTGTCTTCCTAGGTGGCCACTGTTTAAGGTTAGTTTGTCGCGTAATCTGATTGATCTGTAACTAGGGGTGGGATTGCACAAATTTAAAGCGTAAATCTGGAAAAGTTATTTTGATGGAGGTTTGTTGTCTCTCAGGGTTTGCAAATCCAATAACTTCCTGTGTTGCAGGTGGAAGTAATGGCATGGAAAAGAATCTTTTACGTTCTTTGTGTTTGGCTAGCAATTTTTGTGTAGTTGTGTCATGAAGAAGAATAGAAATTTGGATGGAATTTTACAACTATTTAGAAAACGTAAAACCTCCACTTCTCAGTTCTCACACACTTCCTCTCTTGGAGACAAAAAGTGGGAGAAGTGAAGGAGGGGGAAGTGGGAATCTTTCTACTTCTTGTATTTGCACTTTTTCCAATCAAACATGACCTAAAGGTTGATTACAGAGAGATGAGTGGATGAGAACTCCACTTCTCTCAGACTAAACAGGACCTAAAGGTTGATTACAGAGAACTATGTTACTACAAGATGTTGATAAAATTAGGACCGAAGGGAAACTTGCTTGAAAGATGTGAGTATTTTTACTTTATGGGTCAGAGTGTTAGGCAACAAATAAGTGTTACGCCTAGTAAATGAGAGACATCTGAAATGTGAACGAGGAAAAAATGGAATCGAACGAGTTGCACAATTTTCAGTAGCCATAGTTTATTTTGACTACTAGAAGAGGTTAGACCAAAAATGTATCTTCATGAACAATTTGTGGTGACTTCGAATTTGACGAGGGAGATGGTCCATGTCCAATGTTGTATGCCAATATCCGGTGTTAGGATAAGAGAATTAAATAATTAAGACGAGGGAATGTCATAGATCAGGGTATAAATTATTGGTATTGGAATATTGCACATTATATAATTGTACTTTGACATCATATGATGTCTAAACTTGTTTGAACTGGAGTGTCATAGATGAGGGAATTACGTGTCCAGATTATATATGATTCTTACAATGTTTGATTTTGAGCAACTACCATCTGTAGTAATGGCATGTTAAGCAAGTTGCACAGTGTTGTTTTCTACCATTCTAAATTTCCTTGTACGCTAAGAATCTCCCCAATGTAACAATTCTCTTTGTTTCTTTCTTGAAGTACTCTTTTGTTATATAATCAATTTATCTGATATAACTACTAATTCCAGGTTCCCAGCGAGCAAAAGCTGCCATCTCTTTATCTTCTAGATAGCATCGTGAAGAATATTGGAAGAGATTACATCAAATATTTTGCTGCAAGACTACCTGAGGTAGATTCTTTTATCCAGCTTAAGAAGATGAACATAATGCAATTTCTTATAGCAAATTGTATCATCTTATCTCCTCGTCTAGATTCTTTATAGTCTAGGAGAACTTGGAGGGTTCTCCTTGGTTGCATGAGCTTGAACTGCAATAAAAAAATGTAGGTCTGCCTACCTATCAGCTAGTCACTTAGGTTTTATGGCATGACCCTCTTATGTTCATAGTTACATTGGCTAGAAACCTGGCACCAACGTAGGAGTTGACATCAAGTCCTGGTCATAAAACTGTGAAATCTTATATTGAGCTTTCTTATGCTTCATAGCCGATTCAATGCTGATGGGAGAAGGCTTGTATTAACAGAATACGTTCATGTCTTGTAGTTGCAGAGAAGTTTTCTCTCTATGCAAGTTTGCATCTAAATAACATTTTGTATTATTTAAATGGTATACTGTGGGATATCACATTGGCTAAATTCTTTAAGGACTTTTCTTCCTTATGTGGTTCCAGATTTCTTCAATTACATCGTCTAGTTATTCATTAGGTCTTCACATATGTTCAAACCTTATCCTTGAGCTTCTTATTTGTAGTATTTTCCTGTGTATGTGGTGCTTCTCATATAATCTCAATTCTTGTTGATATGTTTATTTTTCTTTGCAATGCTTATGAAAAGTGAAAATTTCTTTACATCACGAGTTCTTTGCCCTCTCTCTCTCAATTTCATTACTGCATTGGCTTTTATTTAGGTATTCTGCAAGGCCTATAGGCAAGTAGACTCTTCAATACATAATAGTATGAGACATCTCTTTGGAACGTGGAAAGCAGTTTTCCCCTCCTCAACTCTTCAGGTAATTGAGAAAGAACTTTGCTTCACGTCAGCTGTCAACGGTTCATCTGGATCTGCTGCATCGAAATCAGATTCACAAGCACAACGCCCAGCCAACAGCATTCATGTAAATCCAAAATATTTAGAGGCAAGACAACGACTTCAGCAGTCAACCAGGGTAAGCGAAGTGCCATATGACATTAGAGTGCAAAATATGATTTTAACCTAGACAGTGTGAATTGTAAAACTGATGTTAAACTCTGATGAGATAAACAATCAGCAGAAGCATTTATATGTTAATTAAGCTCGACAGAAATTAGAAACCATAAGTGCTAGCCCACAAGTAGAACAAAATCCCAATCTTACCCTCTGAATAAAGTTTTTCTTTCTTCTAATAGTTGGTATGGTTCACATTTTAGTATTTACGAACGACCAACTTTAGACCAAGTTTTTGCTATGCACTATGGTTTTCTAGCTCGTGTGTGATGCATCTTCATTTATTGATGTCAAATTGTACTTTGCTCAAGGGGAACTACCGTTGATTGCTGTAAATAAATTTAATGTGAAACCATGTTTCTTGGCTAAAACTGATATATACCAACTGTTTTAGTTCATTTTTTGCCCGAAGCCAATCTGAAACCATGCTAAAGGGATTAATTGGTACAAGTATGCACAGCTTCTCAAAGTAGCCTATCCTATTATTCCCACTCTCCATTTCTGCCACCATCGTGCCAGCCTTGATATTGCTTCTTACTCTCCCATTACCATTTTCTATTCTTGCCCTTCTCATGTCAATAACACTACTCATGATATTTGCGTTTTGATAGCGGATCCAGATTGATGTGATAATTAGCAAGGTTTGAGCTATCAGCCAATAGCTATAGGCATCGACCTTATCGAATCGGTTTTGGCATGTATAAACCGATAATGACCCTGCCAATACCGAAATTGAGGCTCTATTTTTTTCGGTCAATTCTGTAAAGGGAAAAAAGAGAAAAAGAGAGAATTATGACACAAAGTAATGACGACACATTGATTTGAGTGTGCCAAAGATCAATGTTTCGATAAAATCCTTGTCAAACACACTGTAAACATTGCCTTTTGTCGAACTTTATAGTATAAATTTACAATGTTCATACATCTTAATAATATTTCATTCTATTGTGGGGGTACTTTGTCTAAAAGCAAGTAAAATAAACCACAATATCTATTGCGGGTGAATGATTCAATAATGTTGAATTTTATTCCATTCAAACTAATGGGTAACAAGAAATAACACATTCAAGTATGCCTTTTCTTGTTTTTTTTTTTTAAAATAATTTTTATTAATTGGTTTTTCAAAGCGAAGAACATGGGATCTCTGATCGGAAATCGACGAAAGTTTGCATATGCCGATTGCCTTTTGTCGAACTTCACAGTATAAATTCACAATGTTCATACATCTTAATATTATTCCATTCTATTGTTGGGGTATTTTGTCTAAAAGCAAGTAAAATAAACCACATTATCTGTTGCGGGTGAATGATTCAATAATGTTGAATTTTATTCCAATTCAAACTAATGGGCAACAACAAATAATACATTCGATTACGCCTTTTCTTTTTTAAAAATAATTTTGTACTAAATTTTGTTTTTTAGAAGCGAAGAACTTTGGGAACTCTGATCGGAAACTGTCAAAAGTTTGCAGATACGGATACTCATAAGAAGGGTCCAAAACCGATTCCGATACCCAGACCGGTACTGTGAACCTTAATAGTTAGTAGTGGCCAGTAGAACTAGACAGATTTTAATTGGCATACAAGTTAGTACGAAGATATCAATAAGTAGTTAATTTGTTTAGTCGGTAATGCGAGTGAATTCGGGATATTCAAGTTGAAAAGGTTGGTAAAAATGTATCAGTAAAGAGTTCACTGTGTTTATATGTTTATCTTCAAATGTAAACAAGTTCACGACCATATGGCTTCAGCAAACATCTTGCACCTTGGCATTTTCAAGATGCATGGAACACGTCTATGTTTAGGCTCTAGGCCACCTTCGGGGTGCGTAGGGACTCCTTCCTTTTTTAAACAATATCAATTGGAACCATAAACTGTAAACATGACACGAAAAAAGTTATATTTTTGTATGCTGTGATGCAATCAGTCTTTTAAACTAGTTATGTAGTAGAAAGAATATTTGGTCGTTCACTTTTCGATGCAAATTAATGATTACATTGACAAATAACTGATCAGTTGTTTCGTTTTGGTAGATCATATTATGTTTGTTAAGTACCATGTTTTCTCCATATGGACGCAGCATATCAAATTGTTCATTATATAAATCCATCGTCTTCTCAACCATTATATAGCTTTTTGCTTACACTCTGTTTATTATGAATTGAAGGCAAAGGAACTTAGCTGTGATGATGTTAGCAATGTGATGAGCTCACTCGATGATGCTGAGAGGTCTGATAGAAATGTTATAACTGGGAGTACAAGGCAATGGACAGATATGCCTAGCAGGATGCCTGTATGCAAATCATACTCCTTTTCTAGGATATTGGTTTTGACTAATAAACTATTGAAAGGATTTCCTCTAATTCTTTGGTCATTACCTGTGCAGAGCGTTCAACATCCTCAAAGGGAACAGTTGAACAATAGCATTCAAGAGAAAAAACCATTTGGAGATGCCAAAGATCATGAATTCTCTTCAGTACTTTCACGACAGCCAGACCTGGGAATCAGAAGGATGAATGAGAGGATTAAAGAGCGGGATGAACTTGAAAAGCCATATTATGGGTCTGGTAACCCAGCTTCTGAGGCAGTTGCCACCAGAAGGAATGGTCTTGATGCTATTAACACCTATGAAAATTATCGATCATCTGGATTTGCTCAAGCGGAGAGTCATCCTCCTCTGGTCCAACTTAATAATACTAATAAATCCAGCCGTCCAATTCTTAAGAATTGGAAAAATTCTGAAGAGGAAGAGTATATGTGGGATGATATGAGTTCCAAGTTGAAGGAATATGGAGGGATAAATAGCTCAATGAAAGATGGTTGGAATATTGATAATTCAGATAGGCCTGCTAACCTGCAAAGAGGCCAGTGGATGCCAAGTGAGACTGAGCAGCCAGATTTCCAACGAAACAAACATGATACATTTTCACGACTGAAGACCTCTGGTGGGGAGAACAGAGCTCCATTATTCAGAGTACCGCCCTCCCTAAAGTTATCACAGATTAAAAACGATAGTATCTGCTTGTGTGCTTGTACGAGAGAATCTTGACATTCTTGTCATCTCTATGCAAGATTGAGTGGACGGCATGGGGTACTCAATGTAGTAGCATATGATGTCATATGTCGTTTTCTTTTGATTATGAGAAACTTCATGCCATTCACTTTCATTTTGCACTCGGATAACATAGTATAGTTGTGTGAAGTTCATTTATCGACTAGTCTGCCATGCCTTACTATGTATTGCTAATTTGTTGAATGTGATTCTGATTTTCAAACAGGATTTCAGTGATCACCATTTGCAACCTCACAGTCAAAAGGATACTGACTCAAGAAGAAATATGGAAAGCACTACAGATCCACTCTCCCTAGAGCGAGCTGCGTCAGGACATGCCTCATCTTTGTGGCCACAACGGGAGTCTCTGCTCTCAGCTAGTGACCTTAATCAGATGAGTACAAGAGTTCCAGCACAGCTGGAGGCTCGGAAAATATCACTTGGTGGTGGACTATCAACCAGTTTGATCTCATCTTTACCCAGGGCAGGGCTTCTATCCAATCCTCATTCTTCAAGCTTAGGTCATACAAGTACAATGTCGGGAGTAGGTGGACTGTGTGGGCAACAAAGGCCTCAACCTTTGCGACCTCCATCACCATCTGCACATTCACCTTCATCTTTCACACCGCCTCAGTACCAGAATTTAGTTGACCACGATCATCCCCACCCTCCTTCCTCGTCTCAAATGGCTCAAAAACCTATGCAGATTTCAGGACATTTTAGTAAAAGTGCATCAAGCTCCCAGGAAGCTTTCTCTAGTTTAAATCAAAACCGCAGTCAGCACTCCCACATTATGCACAATTTACAGCAACCAGCATTACCGTCATCTCAACCTCCTCCTGTGCAATTTGCTCAGCTGAGACATCAACCTGCCCTTCTACACCCATCAGAGCCTGATCTACCATCAAACCAGGCTCGAACACAGTCACAACTGTTGGTTCAGACAGAGAAACCACCATCTTTACCACAAGGTCCTGGAACTCATTTGCATGGATTTTCTGGAGAAACTCAACCAAACATTCCTGTCGATAGTTCAGATAAATCTACCACCAGTAGTTTAGTGGCTGCTATCATGAAGAGTGGACTCCTATCCAATAATCTGTCAAGCGTAATGCCAAATGCCAGTATTCAGCCTCCACTACCAAGCGGGCCTCCACCTATCCAACTTTTGACAACATCTGATCCTTTGATCACTCCGTCTTCAGCAACGCTTCAAACTTCCCAAGGTAATACTCCGGCTGTAACCCCACCTCTTATGGGAAATGTGTTGCCTCCACTGCCACCTGGTCCACCTCCTTCCTCCCTGGTATGCTCCTCAGAACAACCCAACAATGTTGGTGGGAATCCAAACCCCCTCTCGAATCTTCTTAGCTCGTTGGTTGCGAAGGGTATAATATATTCACCCGCAACAAAACTGACAGCTGCAACTTCACCTCTGGTGCCACATAAACTCCCAGAGCAGAGCAGTGAGTTCACCAGCAATACATCTGTTCTAGTCCCTTCAGCTGCAGCTACCTCGACCATTCCGCCGGCTTCAGTAAAAGAGTCTCCTGTTTGTGTCTCTAAGCCATCTGCTCCTCCGGATGCTGCTTTGTTACCTTCGGCTTCTAAAGAATTGGAGGGCCTTATAGGCATTGACTTCAAGCCTGAAATTGTTCGTGAACGGCATCTTTTGGTGATCAGCAGCCTTTTTGATGATTTAAGTCATCATTGCGATATTTGTGGCCAAAAATTCAAAATTCAAGAGCAGCTTCGTGGTCACTTGGATCTACATGCCTCAACAAGTTCTAAACCAAGTAGCTCTCGAAGAGCGTCTCGAAACTGGTATTCAGATATCAGAAATTCGGTGGTTGTTAGCCTCGAATCCTTGCAAGTGCCAGGGCCCACCACTTATCTGGAAGAGGTAGTCTCAACCAATGAGGAATGTGGACCAATGGTTCCTGCAGATGAAACCCAGAGTATCTGCGCACTTTGTGGGGAACCATTTGCAGATTTTTACTCCCATGAAAGGGATGAATGGATGTACAAGGGAACAGTGTATTTGAATTCAAAGGACCGTGATAATGGAGGCACAGATGAGAGCGTAGAACAGGTTTTCATTGTGCATGATAAGTGCGTATCGAGTTCAGCAGATAACATGGAAGTGGATGAGCATAATAGAGCGGTATACCCTTTAACTTGAAAACTGGTCTATTATGATTTCCAGATCTTTTTTCTTATATTTTTTTGTTAGTTCATCTAGTAGTATTAATTATTTTTGTTATTTTAAGTACATCTGGAAGTCTTATGTTAATTTTTTTTTGCATATGTTTAATTGGGCTAAAACAATTTAGTGTGGATCTTAAAATTGTTGCTTGAATTGCTTAATTGTTCTATTGTTGTTCTGATTTTCCACTAGTGATTTCTGAGTTTTATACTTATATTTCTATACCTATCTTCTTTCTACTGTTTAAGAACCATGTCCTTCCTCATGAACACTACTCTAAAAACATGTAAAGCAAACTAGTATATTCCTCGATACCAGAGTATCACTGTATAAGGTTAGGTTACATCATGTTTCACTTTGAAAATTTTGTTTTCTAATTTTCTATATTCAGATTGAAGTTTATGACCTCAAACATTTTTGTAATAATGGCTTTGTTGTCGTCGTTGTTATTGGATAAATAACAAGGCGGCATCCAGAAGACACCCATTTTGAATCATAATTTAAGTCGGTAATTAGCAAGTTTTTTGCTGTTTAATCTCATCTGGATAAAAGAACCAGTTATTGCAAATAAACAAAGTTGAAACTGTTATTTTACAGGTACTTATTGCTTGAACTTTTTAGTTAAAGGCTCAATTGTCTATTTAGTTTCCATGCAAATGAACAAGAGATTGTGTAGAGGAGTTGGTTGTGTTTAGTGGAAATTTATTATTAGGGTATCTGTCATTGCCTAGACTCTATTTTGTTCAATGGTTGTATATTCTCTTTCCGCAGGTTATGGCAGATGGTTAAAAAGCACCTTGAAGATTCACAGCAATGTTTGCTGCAAAGTCTGGGCAATGGAAGAGATGTCCCAGGTTGAGGTTTGATCTTAACCTGTTCATATAGCTCTCAAGCATGCAGACGGGAGTAATTTTCTTGTGCATGGAAAAGAGAGCAATCTCTGACTCATCCATTATGTTTCTCCCCATATTCTTTTACCGAAAGAAATAGTTAAGCAAGTGGCTTGTACCCCCTCCACCCCCCCCCCCCCCCCCCCCCCCCCCCTCCCCCCCCTCTCTCTCTCTCTCTCTCTCTCTCTCTCTCATAAGCACTTGTCCATGTTTGGCCAGCTATTCTTGGAATGGAACATGCTTGTAATCTTCGATAGTTCGGCAGTAACTTACAGAGACTGCAGTCTAAAGCCAACCCTAGAATCGGCTTATGTGCTTGGTTTTGGTAAGACATGGTTTTGTGTTAATTCTGTGGTAGATTCCATCAAGGTTGTATTTAGAGCACTAACAGGAGAACAAAGTTCGGTGCATTTCTAATTCACATGATGACAGATGTAAAATATGTACAACTGAGTTTCATGAATATTACTCTCTTGCGGACACATGCATATCGTGGAGCTATTCTTCTTGTGTTGTGGTTGTGGGTACTGAGAGTCCTCTTCTATATTCTTTTTAATCTTTGACGAGATACTTATTCATCCCGACCAAATACCTATAAAGACCTATGGACTTGATAACATTATTGTTTTGATAAATGTGCTGCTTTTTAGAGTACATTTTTTTTTTTATAAATGTTGCGAAAGAAGCCGCACTTGATTAAGTCCAGTTGTTTCAGTAAGCTTGTCCTTATACCATGGACTTGGCTAATTTTAGTAGCTTACAGCTTGTCCTTGTGCTGGTGTTTTGCAATATTTATAGATGATTGTTCCCGAGTGACTACTGTTGTAATAATGTCTGTTGAATGCGTCTGTATATCTATATATACTTTTTGGTCGATGTTCGGCTAAACTCCATGTGTTGTATGCATACACAGTCATTTGTATATGCTATTGTCGCTTGTATAATTTTAGGATAAAGTATTGACAATACTAAGCTATTAACATACTAAAAAATAGGCTTAAATGTACTTTGATACCTTCAACTATTTTGGTTTTTCAACTTCATACCCTAAATTTTTTACTCAACAACTTAATACTTCAACTATTATTTTTTTTCAACTTCATACCTAAAATTTTAAAAATTTCGAAAATGTCCTTATCCTTTCCCTCTCCCCTCCCCCTCCCTTCCCCCACTCCGGCCATCCCCTCCTCCCGCACAGCTCCAGCCCCCCTCCCTACCGCCCCGCCCACCCTCCGGCCACCTCCTCTCTCGCTTCCGGCCACACCCTCTCCCGCTTCCGGCCACACCCCCCCTCCCGCTTTCGGCCGCCTCCCCCTCTCCTCCCTCTTCCGTCCACCCTCCCCCAGCTCCCCATCCTCCCACGCTGCCGTGCCCTAGGGGGAGAGGCGGGGAAGGGTGGCCGGAGCGGGACGGGAGGGGGGGAGGGTGGACGGAAGCGGAAGAGAGGGGGGGGGGGGGGGAGGGGCTGCTGGAAGCGGGAGAGGGGGTGGCTGGAAGCGGAAGGGGGGGGGGGGGGGGGGGGGGGGCTGCTGGAAGCGGGAGAGGGGGGGTGGCTGGAAGCGGGAAGGGGGGGGGGGGGGGTAATTTTTAAGTTTGACCATGGGTATTTTCGTCCAAAAGTTTTTTCGGGTAGCAACTTGTTACAAAAAAAGTTTATGGTATCAAGTTGAAAAACAGGAATTGTTGAGAGTATCAAAGTGCAATTAAGCCTAAAAAATAATTCACATCTATTAGCATAGAACTATCTAGATATACAACCCAAAGTCTAGTTTTCCAAAAAAGTTAATATACGTAGAGGGTATTCAAGTTTTCCAAAAAGATTAATATACATAAGAGGGTATTCAAATAAACAAAATAAACTGTTTCCCTTTTTCAGAATGCATTCATTTATTGGATTCATTCACGTTATACAATGCGTCTGGTCTGGTGTCATGTCTTTATATAGTGAACAAATATTAAGTCATCAAAGAAGTGCAAGTCCTCGTTCAAGAACGATGAGGGAAGTGAAATAAAACAATATATGATTGAAAAATCATGATTTGATCCTCAGATACAAAGTAAAAAATTGAACAAATCCTAAGGATGTATTATATTGTTAACTTGAATTATGACTGTACTATAATTCTAAATCTAGTGATTCCTTGGTGCCCAAAATATCCTTATGGCCTAACAGTCAATACCATAATCACAATACATAGAGAACAATCTTTGTAACTCACACTTAACTAGTTTATCGATAATAATCCAATTTATCCAGGATCATGTTGTATTTTTGGATGACACGATGCTTAGTGATCCGCCCCTCCATAGAATGATTAAGATGAGACATATCATTAAACACAAAATTGATTTTTTTTTTCTAAATAGTCCAGGTGTTGTGCAGAGGTAAGTAAGCTAAACACTCACACCATCCCCTCACAAGGCCTTGCCGAAGATTTCATACATTGTGATCCATTTTTTTTCTTCCATGCGCAATGCACTATTCTACAATCACAAAGAATTTCTAAATGTATTGTCGTATTAATTCTTCCTTTACTGGCTCAGGTAAGTATCTCGACCAGTGTACCCTAGCTATCACGTAAATATGTTGATATTTTTCAACAGAAAATTTCTATATAGTAGAATAAGACAATGTATGTATCTCGATATATGTAAGTATCACGTAGTAAGAGGATAGTTCTTCTCATGGTCCCGAAGCTGTCGAGATGCACAACCTATCACTATGTCGTACTACATAAGGACACAACCAACTTCTCAGCCTGACGCATCACAATACACCGTGAACCCACCTGGTCCGACGAGTAATGTCAGACTAGGAGCCCAAATCACTCCACTTGAGCTTCTTAAAAGAAATCCGATGTAACGCCCTAGTCCCAAAATACATAGGATCATGATACGTAAACATGCCAGCTATGTATCAAATGGATTTGTCACCCCCAGTTTTCAAATTAGGGGTATTTTCGTCATTTTTCAAGTTTTATAATTTTTAGGAATTTTTATTTATTTTATGTGATTTTTTGGGATTTATTTGGATTGGTTTGGATTTTATCCAATTCGGACTCAAATTGGAGACCCGGGTAGCCTGGACCCTAGTGGGACCCACATACTAGCTGGACTTGGCCCACATACCATCATAATTAGGTTAGAAATCATAAACCCAACTTCCATGGCTTAATTAGTCATTATAGAGGCTAATTTAGTTAGTTAGGGTTAAACCGAACCGAACCGAACCAACTTAAACCAAGTCTATTGGGTTGGAGGGTTATTGGATCCACCCAAAACCCAATAACCCCCTCCCCCCACACACACACACATGGCCGGCCAAGTGAGTCCCCCCCCTTTTCTTCTTTATTAAGTTACAACCCTCTCTCTCTCCAAAAATTCCTTTCTTCCCAAACTCCTTCCCTACAAGAACCTAATTTAGGTAAGCCATTAAATCCTCTATTTATTGCTCTTTGCTTTTAATGTCTTCACAATAATTGTAGGAAATTAGATTCTCCACCATTTGCCCATGAATTTGTAGGTTTTTCCTAGAAAATCTAGGTTAAGAAATATTTGGGGATTTATATATTAAGTGGTATATATATATATATATATATATATATATATATATATATATATATATATATATAGTGTTTGTATATATGTATTTGTGTGTGTGTGTAGAGAATTGGTAGTGGTGGTGTTTGTGTGTGAGAGTGGTGGTGAGAGTGTGTGTTGGTGTGTGTGAGAGTGAGTGTGTGTTTGTGTGGTAGGAAGAGTGTGTATGCATTTACATATATATATATATATATATATATATATATATATATATATATATATATATATATATATATATATCTATAGGTGTGTGTGTATATGTATATATATATATATATATATATATATATATATATATATATATATATATCTATATGTGTGTGTATATATGTATATATAGATAGAAGGATGGATATTAGATTATATATATGTATGTAGATATATATAGATATATATATATATATATATATATATATATATATATATATATAAAAAAAAAAAAAAATATATATATATATATATATATATATATATATATATATATATATATATATATAAGGATAGACAGATAGATATATAGATAGATAGGTGGTTAGTTATATATATATATATATATATATATATATATATATATATATATATATATATATAGAGGAATAAGGAAGAAGAAGTAGAAGAAGTAGAAGAAGAGAAGAAGTAGTAGAATAAGGAAGAAGAAGTAGAAGAAGAGAAGAAAAGAAAACAGCAGCAGTAGTAGTCCCTGTAGCAGCAGCTATAGCTGCTACAGTAGCAGCAGCACTGGCAGCAGCTGCTGCCAGTGAACCCCCCCCCCCCCCCCCCCCCCCCCCCCCCCCCCATTTTGGCCCTATTAAGCCCCCTTTAACCCCTATAAACCCCTCCCATTATATATATATATATAAAATATATATATATATATATATATATATATATATATATATATATATATATATATATATATATATATATAGATGTGTAGAGAAGTTAGAAGAAGTTAGAGAAGAAAAGAGTAAGAAGAAATTAGAAGAAGAAGAAGTTAGGAGAGGAAGGATTAGAAGAAGTTAGTAGTTGAGAAAAAGTAGAAGATTAGAAAAGAAGTAGAAAGGAACAAGAAGGAGTTAGAAGAAGGAATAGGAAGAAGAGTTAGAAGAAGAATGAGGAGAGGATTAGAAGAGAATAGGAAAGGAGAATAGAAATTAGTAGGAAGGAGAAGAATTAGAATGGGAAGAAGAAGTTAGAAGAGGAATTAGAGTGAGAGCTAGAGAAGGATTTTAGGAGAAATCGAGTTAGAGAGCGAATTTGAGCCCGGAGTATCGAAACGCGATGAAACTTGGCGTGGAGTTAGAATACGTGATTTAAATTTTGCGGGTAGGCTCCCGAGTGGAAATCGAGGTCGTAGGGCGCCGGTATCGCGCCGTATCAGTGCGTATCTTGAAATATTCAAGATTTTGGCAACGGGCCGTATCATGGACCGGATGTCCACGTTACCTAGGTATTTTGGTAGGTAATATATGTATAGGCTAGTATCATACTACCCTGGGGAGATCGGGTCAAAATATCAAGCGTAGATAGGCTAACTAGATAATCGTCGAAGGTAGAATTTTACCCCTTTTAAGGGTAAAATAGGTAATTGGCCTATGGCCAAGATATGAGTATCGAAGTCCAAGATGGACTTGGATATGGGTTGTAGAGGTTGGTAATGGGTAGAAATAGCCGTCTACACCTAGTCTTGACCCCGGTTGACCACGGTTGACTTTTTAGACCAAAAGTCAACTATGGGTCAACACTTTGCCCAATTTAGTTCCAAATTCCATTAGACTTGTGCAGTTGACCCAAAAGTCAACTGTTAGTCACCAGTGACCTAGAGTTGACCTAGGGTTAACCAGAGTTGAACACGGTTGACCAGAGTTGACCGTTTGACCAAAAGTCAAATGTTGACTCAAATTGACCTAGATTAATTCCGTTTGACTTGTGTTGACCCAGTTTGACCCAGTTAGACCTAATATGACTTAGTTTGACCCCGTACAACCTAGTTTGACGTGCCTTGACCTAGAATGACTTAATAGGGTCTAAATTGATTTGATTTTACTTCCTAAACATAGTATTGATACGTCTTGTTCTCTATAGGTCCTCGAGACGCTGTATTTGCGCTGGTTGACGTACCATATCATATTTCAGGCGAGTACATTCTCTGACACTTTTCTAATTTATAATGATTGTTATGATTCATGTAATTAGTGTGGATATGCTTGTTCTTGACACACTGGTCACACGGATTGGTATTCATGGATCCCGACATGAGACGTTATTCCTCGTTATCTTGGTATATCTTGTGCAAGCTTCCTTGTAGTTCTTGTGCAGTATATGGATACCGATTCTCGAGGAGACTTGCTCCCTTCTCGTAGAATCCCATGTCGTAACGTGTCTTGCTTGGATCCACTCTACCAGTCGGGGACGGGGAGTACTAGTGTAGATGTGTGGTCATACCCACCTTGTATATATTGTGAACCTTGTGAATGCCAATCCTACACCACACGTATGATTGGCTAGATCATAACCTTGTGCAGACCCAATCCGGCCACATGTTGTAATTCACACACCTAGATATATGACTCTTGATTTTTGTACATGCCATGATCAGTTTACTTGCCTTGTTCTAGCTCTAGATTTACAGCGTACCTTGCCATGATACTCACATGTACATTCCATGATTTTCTTGTGTATACTCTCTATTTACTGTCTTATAGCTTTTGTCATATCTTGTGAACTGTTGTTAGTAGATTGTACTCGTTCCATCCTGACAGGATATGTTGAAAATATTATAGATGCTGACGAGGGAGATTATTGTACCTACTATGGTCCGGATGACGTAGTGGGTATAGAGTTGAAGACTTTGGTCCAGCAGGGCTTAGCTCCGCCTGACGAGACCTTACCACTTGCTTAGTTAGAGTAGGTCTTTTATACTGGACTTTGTCTCCAGCTACTTTTGAGACTGTTATTACTATGGATTGTATTAGAGACTTGGACTTGTATATATTCTTGTGTTGGACTTGACAGGTTATTATTTTATTATCATCTTGTTGTCTTTATCTTTCAGTCTTTACTTTGTTATCTTAGAGTCGTGATTGAGTACTCGTATATATTCATTGCTTGTCCTCCGTTCGGAGTTGACCATATTCTCGACAGGTTTTTGATATATATATAAACTGTTTAGAGTAAAAAAACCTACAGCGTTCCACGCCGTTTTTACGGTGAGGGCTGGGCGTTGTCACGTGCACGTGCCCTTATAGCGGGTATGTGTCGTGTCACGCCCCAGAACCAGAATACTGAAGAACGGGGACGTGCACAGCCAGCTACGTATAACGGAACGGCAACCATCCCGCTATACGGTCACGGCTGTCTAGCTATGTGAGGGTACGCTACAAACCATCAGTCTCTTAGGGTCAAATCAAGCTATTGTCTCAATCTCAACAAGTAATGATAGTAACAAGATATCAGACCACCAAATATACAATTGTAAGGCGTCCCAAACATTACATATCCAGATGATCATGAAGCTAGTCGTACAAAATGTAAGGACTAGCAAGAGTTAAGTCATACATGATCAACCTCGAGTTGCCAATCATGATTACAGCCCGTAGGCAGATAGAAAGTAAAGTGCATCGAGCTAACAAGTGCTCGTCGGCTAAACGCCTCAAAAGAATATCAGTTAACAATACAGTGGGAGAAACAAAAAGAGAAAACCCACTCGTTGCCCGGGTTCCGTCTAGTGTTCACCATCGGGCTGGAAAGCAGGTAGATCCTTTGCTGCTGCTCCGGTATCTGGCCATACAAAACCAGCTGGGTCAGACCCCAGAAAGAGCAAGTGCCACAAAGGAGGCCACAAAATAAGAACAAAAGCCAGCAATCAGCACCATAATATAATTACATAATAAGAGACAGTAATTAAAAAAAAGGCATGATAGTTAGATATAAACGACAAATCTTGTACAGAATCGATAAAAGACATAACATATGGAAAGGCATGACAGGATGATATACGATGAGATAACCATGGAACTATTCAGATAGCCAGGTTACAACCCGTAAACCAAACAAGGACCGGGGTTGTAACCCTTCGTCTGAACGGAACTTGGTTTCTCCCACCCTTTATCGGCAAGATAAAATATGCGAATTCAAGACTTGCAATTAAACATGATTAAGGTAAAGCACGAGTAATCATGTCATGTCATGACCTTGCACAAGATCAGGACAGGACAAGAGGGACTAGACTCCATTCAATCAATCACGGCCAAGCAAGTACTACGGCTTACTACTTTAACTAACTAGGGTTATCACAGACCTGATTACTAACAAGATGCAATGAGAATTCCAAGTCCGGTTACCTGTTTGTTACTACCTGAATGCTCCCAGCAAGAAAAGGAAAAGATAGCATGATATAGCAGACACACTGTAGTAAGATACATGTGTCCTAAGGTACCACGCTCGACGGCGGGCTGGAAGTGCGCTCATCTCGACGGATAGCAACAAATCCCATGTATATATATATAAGGCCGGGACCAAAGGGGCAACAGGTAACTGGGAAATTCTCCATGAACTAATTGATCAATCTAGTCATTAACCTAGCCAGATTCAGTATGAATCCCTGACCGTGGGAACCAGGGAGTCACGTCCTAGACATGATGCAAGACAATACGAGTGGATTGCACAAGCAAGCAGGAACACCCACGGTGTCAAGACAGGTCAAGCTAAGTTATCAAGTCATGTCAAGTCAGGAGTGCGCCGCCACGGGCCACTATCAAGTTATCAAGATAATTCATGTCAGGATACTTGTCAGGAGTGCGCCACGACGGGCCACTGTCAGGTCAGGTTGGTCATGTCAGGAGTGCACCATTACGGGTCACTGTCATGTTATGCTAGTTCCTTATCATACCGTGCCATGTACAATAGTCATTCCAACATATTAAGTAAAATCAAGTTCATGACAAAAGGCGTAAGGATATAAAATGGGCGTAAAATATCTAATAAAATACTAATATAAATAGGACTATAGAAGAGCCAAGATCAAGAAATAACAAATTCATCATAGACAAGTAGGTTGTGCAGGGTATGTACTGCGCAGGGTGCCAAGTGCGCAGGGTGAGCTGTGCAGGGTACCAACTGCGCAGGGTGCCAAGTGCGCAGGGGCAGATGGCGCACAGATGGATTGCGCAGAAGGTAGACTGCGCAGGAGTGAACTGCGCAGGAGTGAACTACGCAGAGATGGATTGCGCAATGGTCGAATTGCGCAGGGGTTGCTTTGCGCATGGCTGGCTTGCGCATGGCTAGCTTGCGCCAGCGCAATCCAGCGCAGCGCAAAGCACTGGCCAAGGATCTTGCGCAAATGGCCATGCGCTAAAGAGCACAGGTCAGGGTGCGCAAATGGCCTTGCACTAAAGAGCGCAGGCCAGGGAATAGTGCGCAATCGGCCAGGTGCTAAAAAGCATTGGCCGAGAGCTCCACCATGGCTGGACTCTCAAGAACACTAAGAACACCAAGTTCAAATCTTCACAACTTAGCCAAATCAAAACCAAATTTAGATTTTTAAAGTTCTAACTTGAGTAAAATTGAATTCTCTTCCACATAGAAGCATCAAAACCCACAAAAATCCAACCAAAATAGATCAAAACTATATAAATCCGAAAATAGTTAAAACCTAGATCTAGAACAATGGAAACTCCAAATCACAAAATGTCAAGTTCTAATGTTGATCTCCATGGCCTAATCTAGCTAATGGACAAATAAAAAGTGGTTCTCATGTGGTGGCAAGGTGCACTTGCCTAATGGGTTGGAGAGTTGTGTGGAGGAAGAAGAAGAAGAATTAATGGAGGAAAATAATGAGGAGAGAGAGTGTTAGGTGGGGATTTTAATGGGGGAGGATAAGTTGTGTTTAGGGTGGAGGTTAGCTAAGATGGTCCAATGCATAATAAACCAAACCAAACCAATTCCTTCTCCTATCCAAATAAAACCAAGCTCCATTAATCAGAATTAATCCAGGAATGATAAATGACAATTAAACTACAATGCTAAGTATGAAATATACCACAACTTAACTGGTCAAGAAAATGAAAAATACTGGTCAGAAATACGATCACGTATAAAATACGTATCACGAATTTCGGGGCACTACATCCTACCCACCTTAAAATAATTCCGTCCTCGGAATTTAATCAAGAGGCTAGAGATGTCGGGACG
Organism: Iris pallida; assembly: GCA_029216955.1. Classification (NCBI taxonomy): domain Eukaryota; kingdom Viridiplantae; phylum Streptophyta; class Magnoliopsida; order Asparagales; family Iridaceae; genus Iris; species Iris pallida. The sequence continues at coordinate 788,252 of JANAVB010040420.1, read as the reverse complement.
GCTATACTATCGCAAGCAATCTATGCTACCAATCAATCATACAATCATACATGCAAGCAAGGAATCGAAGTGCAAGGCATAAGGAAGATATTACACCTCACGAGCCAAACCGATTGGGATAACGTGATCGGATATCATCCTCACACTCCCACATTTGACTCTCCAAGGAGCGATGAACTCAAGCAACATGGACTTAACTGATAGTCTTGCGCTTGAGATTTCTCTCTTTGGTCAAACAGGGACACGGGCCTCTCCTCATACGAAAAAGGTTGGTACCAATAACCGTTTTCAAATGATCTTGGACATGGCTCGGGTCCGGGATATACCGTTGTAGTTAGGACACATGGAACATGACATGTGCCCTCATAACGACGGTAGAAAAGCAAGATGAGAGGACACATATACCTCTCGGCCGATTCTGGATCTGGGCCTGGGCCAGGGCGAACTGCTGAGGCCTCTGCTGCTGAAAGGCCTGGGCTTGAGTCGGCAATGGACCCGGGAACGGGAGCTGCTGTGGTTGGTGAACTGGAGCTAGTTCTGGTGCTGGTGCTGGTCCCATAACCGAGGGACTAGTTACTGTCGACGATGATCTATTTCTGAACGGACAAGATCCTATCATGTGGTCCGGTGCTCCACAAGCCAAGCACAACCCCTGTGCTCTACGGCATTCAGAAACAACGTGCCCTGGCTTCCCGCAATGAGTGCAGCCTATTGCGGAAGACTGCTTCTGCTTTCGTTGCTGGGGATAGATCGGGGCAGAATGCTGTAAGGAGGTGACCGAATCTGTCCTCGTAGCTCCAATGGTCAAGGCCCTAGCTGCTGGGGCCGGTGCTGATGATTGGTTCATCTGGTCGTGAGACCGCTTCCGATCTCCGGTCCGGTCCATTATCCTTCGGGAAGTGTACTCATGCCTCCTCGCTGCTCGCAAGACGGCATCAAAAGTTGTGTGCTCGAACTGCTCGACTGCCAATATGATTTCCAAATGGAGCCCCTGCTGGAATCGCTGTGCTCTGTCTAGCTCGGTTGCCACCAAGGTGGGAGCAAACCGACTCAACCTTGAAAACTCGGTCGCATATCCGTCGACCGTCCTGCTCATCTGCCTGAGATTACTAAACCTGGTCTGCAGGTCATATCTAGCTACTGCGTCGAAGTACTTGGTCTGGAACATATCACTGAATACCGCCCACATGACAGGCGTACCCAAACTCGTTGCTTGCATAGCCCACCAGCTGCGGGCTAGATCCAGTAACTGCAGACGCACCACCGCCACCTTCTCTGCTTCAGGGGTCCTGGCTGCCTCTAAGATCACTTCAATGTCCTGCAGCCAAGCATCTGCAGCAATAGCATCCTCGCTGCCATCGAAGAAGGGAGGGTTCAGGCGCTTGAAATTGTTGACCGCACTGTTCCCTCGAGGACCACTTCTGTTCAGAGCTTCTTGTACTGCTTGCTGCAAGGCATCACCTCGACGATCCTGAGACGCAATCAACTCACGGATGAGCCCTATCAAGGCCCCATCCTCTGATCCTGGTGGCTGAACTGGCTGGACTGGGGGCACTGGTTCTCCAGGAGGTGTGGCTCGGAAGGCGGCTGCTGAGGACTGATCTTGATCTTCTTGCTGTTGCTGGGCTGCTGGCTGAGCTCCTTCTGGCTGATCAACAGGAATGATGCCACTGAAGCAAATGACATCAGGGATATTAAGGAAGGACCAGGATGGAACAATGATGCAAGCATGTTATCAAGTCAGGAATCCAAGGAGATAAGAATTACGAGTGGAGATCAAAGGCGAGTACAGATTGAGACATCTATCCGGTAAACCCTCACATTTCTTGATTGACAAGACCTGCATGGGCCACCACTTAAACCGTGTCACGCCCCAGAACCAGAATACTGAAGAACGGGGACGTGCACAGCCAGCTACGTATAACGGAACGGCAACCATCCCGCTATACGGTCACGGCTGTCTAGCTATGTGAGGGTACGCTACAAACCATCAGTCTCTTAGGGTCAAATCAAGCTATTGTCTCAATCTCAACAAGTAATGATAGTAACAAGATATCAGACCACCAAATATACAATTGTAAGGCGTCCCAAACATTACATATCCAGATGATCATGAAGCTAGTCGTACAAAATGTAAGGACTAGCAAAAGTTAAGTCATACATGATCAACCTCGAGTTGCCAATCATGATTACAGCCCGTAGGCAGATAGAAAGTAAAGTGCATCGAGCTAACAAGTGCTCGTCGGCTAAACGCCTCAAAAGAATATCAGTTAACAATACAGTGGGAGAAACAAAAAGAGAAAACCCACTCGTTGCCCGGGTTCCGTCTAGTGTTCACCATCGGGCTGGAAAGCAGGTAGATCCTTTGCTGCTGCTCCGGTATCTGGCCATACAAAACCAGCTGGGTCAGACCCCAGAAAGAGCAAGTGCCACAAAGGAGGCCACAAAATAAGAACAAAAGCCAGCAATCAGCACCATAATATAATTACATAATAAGAGACAGTAATTAAAAAAAAGGCATGATAGTTAGATATAAACGACAAATCTTGTACAGAATCGATAAAAGACATAACATATGGAAAGGCATGACAGGATGATATACGATGAGATAACCATGGAACTATTCAGATAGCCAGGTTACAACCCGTAAACCAAACAAGGACCGGGGTTGTAACCCTTCGTCTGAACGGAACTTGGTTTCTCCCATCCTTTATCGGCAAGATAAAATATGCGAATTCAAGACTTGCAATTAAACATGATTAAGGTAAAGCACGAGTAATCATGTCATGTCATGACCTTGCACAAGATCAGGACAGGACAAGAGGGACTAGACTCCATTCAATCAATCACGGCCAAGCAAGTACTACGGCTTACTACTTTAACTAACTAGGGTTATCACAGACCTGATTACTAACAAGATGCAATGAGAATTCCAAGTCCGGTTACCTGTTTGTTACTACCTGAATGCTCCCAGCAAGAAAAGGAAAAGATAGCATGATATAGCAGACACACTGTAGTAAGATACATGTGTCCTAAGGTACCACGCTCGACGGCGGGCTGGAAGTGCGCTCATCTCGACGGATAGCAACAAATCCCATGTATATATATATAAGGCCGGGACCAAAGGGGCAACAGGTAACTGGGAAATTCTCCATGAACTAATTGATCAATCTAGTCATTAACCTAGCCAGATTCAGTATGAATCCCTGACCGTGGGAACCAGGGAGTCACGTCCTAGACATGATGCAAGACAATACGAGTGGATTGCACAAGCAAGCAGGAACACCCACGGTGTCAAGACAGGTCAAGCTAAGTTATCAAGTCATGTCAAGTCAGGAGTGCGCCGCCACGGGCCACTATCAAGTTATCAAGATAATTCATGTCAGGATACTTGTCAGGAGTGCGCCACGACGGGCCACTGTCAGGTCAGGTTGGTCATGTCAGGAGTGCACCATTACGGGTCACTGTCATGTTATGCTAGTTCCTTATCATACCGTGCCATGTACAATAGTCATTCCAACATATTAAGTAAAATCAAGTTCATGACAAAAGGCGTAAGGATATAAAATGGGCGTAAAATATCTAATAAAATACTAATATAAATAGGACTATAGAAGAGCCAAGATCAAGAAATAACAAATTCATCATAGACAAGTAGGTTGTGCAGGGTATGTACTGCGCAGGGTGCCAAGTGCGCAGGGTGAGCTGTGCAGGGTACCAACTGCGCAGGGTGCCAAGTGCGCAGGGGCAGATGGCGCACAGATGGATTGCGCAGAAGGTAGACTGCGCAGGAGTGAACTGCGCAGGAGTGAACTGCGCAGAGATGGATTGCGCAATGGTCGAATTGCGCAGGGGTTGCTTTGCGCATGGCTGGCTTGCGTATGGCTAGCTTGCGCCAGCGCAATCCAGCGCAGCGCAAAGCACTGGCCAAGGATCTTGCGCAAATGGCCATGCGCTAAAGAGCACAGGTCAGGGTGCGCAAATGGCCTTGCACTAAAGAGCGCAGGCCAGGGAATAGTGCGCAATCGGCCAGGTGCTAAAAAGCATTGGCCGAGAGCTCCACCATGGCTGGACTCTCAAGAACACTAAGAACACCAAGTTCAAATCTTCACAACTTAGCCAAATCAAAACCAAATTTAGATTTTTAAAGTTCTAACTTGAGTAAAATTGAATTCTCTTCCACATAGAAGCATCAAAACCCACAAAAATCCAACCAAAATAGATCAAAACTATATAAATCCGAAAATAGTTAAAACCTAGATCTAGAACAATGGAAACTCCAAATCACAAAATGTCAAGTTCTAATGTTGATCTCCATGGCCTAATCTAGCTAATGGACAAATAAAAAGTGGTTCTCATGTGGTGGCAAAGTGCACTTGCCTAATGGGTTGGAGAGTTGTGTGGAGGAAGAAGAAGAAGAATTAATGGAGGAAAATAATGAGGAGAGAGAGTGTTAGGTGGGGATTTTAATGGGGGAGGATAAGTTGTGTTTAGGGTGGAGGTTAGCTAAGATGGTCCAATGCATAATAAACCAAACCAAACCAATTCCTTCTCCTATCCAAATAAAACCAAGCTCCATTAATCAGAATTAATCCAGGAATGATAAATGACAATTAAACTACAATGCTAAGTATGAAATATACCACAACTTAACTGGTCAAGAAAATGAAAAATACTGGTCAGAAATACGATCACGTATAAAATACGTATCACGAATTTCGGGGCACTACATGTCGTGACATGTTTTAGTGGTGGCCCATGCAGGTCCTGAAGTCGCAATTAGTGCGATGTCGTAGTGGCGCTCGACTTAGAGTGCTATTACGAGCCTGCGGGATGTATCTAGGATAGGCTATAGGCTAAGAGTACCCAATCACAGTAGGATCTTTCCTTGCTTATCTTGCTTACCGTCTTTGATATTAATTTACTGCATTCTAGCTGTCCTCCCTTGATATTGCCTTCATGTGCCATATTGATATCTTCTTTTCAATTTGTCTCCAGGATAGTTATGACTCACTCTCCTGGCGAGGAGCACGGGAAGACGGAGAGGTCTGCCACCTCTGGCGGGCAGGCTCCGGTTACTTCCCCTGCAGATGGGACTTCTATTGGGGCTCTCGGGGGTACTCCTCCAGCTACCTCGATGACAGTCCCTGGGGTTGCGGGTGCTCTTCCCGTAGTGCCGGGAGCTGTCGGGGGCGCTGTTCCTCCTCCTGCACAGCGGATTCCTCCGCTAGTTGCAGATGTACTTCCACCTCCACCTCCTCTGCCTACAGATATGGGGCAGATGCTTACCTTCCTCCAGCAGATGCTGGAGACTCAGAGAGCCCAGGCCGAGGCTCAGCAGAGGCAGACAGACGCGATGCGTCAGGGCATGGAGGATGCCCATCAGTTGGCCCTTGCAGCCGTGGAACAGAGGGCTCCTCATCCGGGGACGCGTACGAGGTATGGAGATATCCAGGACTTTAAGAAGCTCGGGCCCCATGACTTCAGCGGGATCGAGGGTGTGGTCTATGCAGATGATTGGCTCGAGGATATCGAGCGACAGATGAGGGCCTCCCGCCTGGCAGACGACCTGAAGGTCGAGGCGGTAGGTTTGCAGTTGCTAGACATTGCACATACCTGGTTCAGAAATGAGCCAGCCCTAGCTGGAGAGGGCCGTACTTGGGCAGAGTTCAAGCTCCTCTTCAAGGAGAAGTTCTTTTCCCCCACGGACAAGATTGACCTGGTGCGACAGTTCCAGGATCTGCAGCAGGGCAGTCTATCTGTGGAGGAGTACGCAGCGGAGTTCGACCGTCTGAGCCGATACGTAGAGTACATTGTTCGAGACCCGGAGATTAGGGCGAGCCATTTCAGGGAGGGGCTGACTTGGGATTTCAAGATCCACATTCCCTCCTTCTATGAGACTTATACCCAGATCTACGCGGAGGCCCGCAAGGTTGAGCGGGAGTGGGGCTTGAAGCCCAAGAAGGAGCGTGACCTTTTCTCGGGGGCTTCTAGCAGCACGGGGGCTGCTAAGCTCCCTCAGCTTCAGCATCGTTCTTTCCAGCATCACCAGCCGCAGGTGCAGGCCAGAGCACCGGTTCAGCAGCAGGTGCAGCACACTCAGCAGAGGCAGGCACAACATGGGGCTCCTTGCAACTTCTGCAAGAAGCCCGGTCACATCTGGGAGGTCTGCCGGAAGAGGCTGGGCTTGTGCCTCTATTGCGGGAAGGCTGGACATCAGTTGAGAGATTGTCTTACGAACCATCACCGTGCAGCTCAGGGAGCACAGGGTAGGCCACCTATGGCACCGCATCACGTCCTCCACCAGCAGCGGGATATACCCCGCCAGGACAGGACTTTTGCGATAACAGTTGAGGATCCTGCACGCATTGGACTAGGAGGTAGGATCTTGCTCTTTTTTTTACCTGTTCTTTCCGTCCATTGATTGATGATTGCTTTCTTAGTACCTTTAGTTTGCATATGTGATGATCATGCTAGATTAAATAGAAAACCCCAATGAAGACTGCAATAACACGATACTGTAGAGATTTAAAACCATGCATGTGTTCTGATTTCCTGGATTACATGTTATATAACTTAGGATAAAATTTAGTAGACCTTGATTGTTGGGTGCTTGACCTAGAGAAGAGTGCGACCGTTTGAATTTCGAGGACGAATTTTTTTAAGGAGGGTAGATTTATCATCCCCAATTTTCATATTAGGGGTATTTTTGTCATTTTTCAAGTTTTATATTTTTTAGGAATTTTTATTTATTTTATGTGATTTTTTGGGATTTATTTGGATTGGTTTGGATTTTATCCAATTCGGACTCAAATTGGAGACCCGGGTAGCCTGGACCCTAGTGGGACCCACATACTAGCTGGACTTGGCCCACATACCATCATAATTAGGTTAGAAATCATAAACCCAACTTCCATGGCTTAATGAGTCATTATAGGGGCTAATTTAGTTAGTTAGGGTTAAACCGAACCGAACCGAACCCGAACCAACTTAAACCAAGTCTATTGGGTTGGAGGGTTATTGGATCCACCCAAAACCCAATAACAACCCCCCCCCCCCCCCCATCACATGGCCGGCCAAGTGAGTCCCCCCCTTTTCTTCTTCATTAAGTTACAACCCTCTCTCTCTCCAAAAATTCCTTTCTTTCCAAACTCCTTCTTCCCTACAAGAACCTAATTTAGGTAAGCCATTAAATCCTCTATTTATTGCTCTTTGCTTTTAATGTCTTCACAATAATTGTAGGGAATGAGATTCTCCACCATTTGCCCATGAATTTGTAGGTTTTCCCTAGAAAATCTAGGTTAAGAAATATTTGGAGGTTTATATATTAAGTGGTATATATATATATATATATATATATATATATATATATATATATATATATATATATATATATAAAAAAATATATATATATATATATTTATATATATATATATATATATATATATATATATATATATATATATATATATATATATATATATATGTATATATATATATATGTAGTATTTGTATATATGTATTTGTGTGTGTGTGTAGAGAATTGGTAGTAGTGGTGTTTGTGTGTGAGAGTGGTGGTGAGAGTGTGTGTTGGTGTGTGTGAGAGTGAGTGTGTGTTTGTGTGGTAGGGAGAGTGTGTGTGAGTGTGTATGCATTTACATACATATATATATATACATACATATATATATATATATATATATATATATATATATATATATATATATATATATATATATATATATATGTGTGTGTGTGTGTGTGTGTATATGTATATATATGTATATCTATATGTGTGTGTATATATGTATATATATAGATAGAAGGATGGATATTAGATTATATATATATGTATGTAGATATATATAGATAGATATATGGATAGATAGATATATAGATAGATAGGTGGTTAGTTATATATATATATATATATATATATATATATATATATATATATATATATATATATATATATATATATATATATATAGATATATATATAGAGGAATAAGGAAGAAGAAGTAGAAGAAGTAGAAGAAGTAGAAGAAGAGAAGAAGAGAAAACAGCAGCAGTAGCAGTCCCTGTAGCAGCAGCTACAGCTGCTACAGTAGCAGCAGCACTGGCAGCAGCTGCTGCCAGTGAACCCCCCATTTTGGCCCTATTAAGCCCCCTTTAACCCCTATAAACCCCTCCCATGATATATATATATATATATATATATATATATATATATATATATATATATATATATATATATATATATATATATATATATATATATATATATATATATATAGATAGATGTGTAGAGAAGTTAGAAGAAGTTAGAGAAGAAAAGAGTAAGAAGAAATTAGAAGAAGAAGAAGTTAGGAGAGGAAGGATTAGAAGAGGTTAGTAGTTGAGAAAAAGTAGAAGATTAGAAGAGAAGTAGAAAGGAATAAGAAGGAGTTAGAAGAAGGAATAGGAAGAAGAGTTAGAAGAAGAATGAGGAGAGGACTAGAAGAGAATAGGAAAGGAGAATAGAAATTAGTAGGGAGGAGAAGAATTAGAATGGGAAGAAGAAGTTAGAAGAGGAAATTAGAAGAGGAATTAGAGTGAGAGCTAGAGAAGGATTTTAGGAGAAATCGAGTTAGAGAGCGAATTTGAGCCCGGAGTATCGGAACGCGATAAAACTTGGCGTAGAGTTAGAATACGTGATTTAGATTTTGCGGGTAGGCTTTCGAGTGGAAATCGGGGTCGTAGGGCGCCGGTATCGCGCCGTATTAGTGCGTATCTTGAAATATTCAAGATTTTGGCAACGGGCCGTATCATGGACCGGATGTCCACGTTACCTAGGTATTTTGTTAGGTAATATATGTATAGGCTAGTATCATACTACCCTGAGGAGATCGGGTCAAAATATCAAGCGTAGGTAGGCTAACTAGATAATCGCCGAAGGTAGAATTTTACCCTTTTAAGGGTAAAATAGGTAATTGGCCTATGGCCAAGATATGAGTATCGAAGTCCAAGATGGACTTGGATATGGGTTGTAGAGGTTGGTAATGGGTAGAATTAGCCGTCTAGACCTAGTCTTGATCCCGGTTGACCACGGTTGACTTTTTAGACCAAAAGTCAACTATGGGTCAACACTTTGCCCAATTTAGTTCCAAATTCCATTAGACTTGTGCAGTTGACCCAAAAGTCAACTGTTAGTCACCAGTGACCGAGAGTTTACCTAGGGTTGACCAGAGTTGACCAAGGTTGACCAGAGTTGACCATTTGACCAAAAGTCAACTGTTGACTCAAATTAACCTAGATTAATTCCGTTTGACTTGCGTTGACCCAGTTTGACCCAGTTAGACCTAATATGACTTAGTTTGACCCCGTACAACCTAGTTTGACGTGCCTTGACCTAGAATGACTTAATAGGGTCTAAATTGATTTGATTTTACTTCCTAAACATAGTATTGATACGTCTTGTTCTCTATAGGTCCTCGAGACGCTGTATTTGCTCCGGTTGACGTACCATATCATATTTCAGGCAAGTACATTCTCTGACACTTTTCTAATTTATAATGATTGTTATGATTCATGTAATTAGTATGGATATGCTTGTTCTCGACACATTGGTCACACGGATTGGTATTCATGGATCCCGACATGAGATGTTATTCCTCGTTATCTTGGTATATCTTGTGCAAGCTCCCTTGTAGTTCTTGTGCAGTATATGGACACCGATTCTCGAGAAGACTTGCTCCCTTTTCGTAGAATCCCGTGTCGTAACGTGTCTTGCTTGGATCCACTCTACCAGTCGGGGACGGGGAGTACTAGTGTAGATGTGTGGTCATACCCACCTTGTATATATTGTGAACCTTGTGAATGCCAATCCTACACCACACGTATGATTGGCTAGATCATAACCTTGTGCAGACCCAATCCGGCCACATGTTGTAGCTAGTATTCACACACCTAGATATATGACTCTTGATTTTTGTACATGCCATGATCAGTTTACTTGCCTTGTTCTAGCTCTAGATTTACAGCTTACCTTGCCATGATACTCACATGTACATTCCATGATTTTTTTGTGTATACTCTCTATTTACTGTCTTATAGCTTTTGTCATATCTTGTGAACTGTTGTTAGTAGATTGTACTCGTTCCATCCTGACAGGATATGTTAAAAATATTATAGATGCTGACGAGGGAGATTATTGTACCTACTATGGTCCGGATGACGTAGTGGGTATAGAGTTGGAGACTTTGGTCCAACAGGGCTTAGCTCCGTCTGACGAGACCTTACCACTTGCTTAGTTAGAGTAGGTCTTTTATACTGGACTTTGTCTCCAGCTACTTTTGAGACTGTTATTACTATGGATTGTATTAGAGACTTGGACTTGTATATATTCTTGTGTTGGACTTGACAGGTTATTATTTTATTATCGTCTTGTTGTCTTTATCTTTCAGTCTTTACTTTGTTATCTTAGAGTTATGATTGAGTACTCATATATATTCATTGCTTGTCCTCCGTTCGGAGTTGACCATATTCTCGACAGGGTTTTGATATATATATAAACTGTTTAGAGTAGAAAAACCTACAGCGTTCTACGCCGTTTTTACGGTGAGGGCTGGGCGTTGTCACGTACACGTGCCCTTATAGCGGGTGCGGGTCGTGACATGATTCCAGCCCTACTCGAATACGTATAATCTATCTAGAAGTCCAGTCTAATTATAACTAGCAAGTCCAACTATATCTCAATCCACAAGTTATCATTTCAAGTAAGAGTTGGTCGCGATTGTGTTTGCCCTCAATCTCTGGAGGTATGGTGGCCCATGCAGGTCAAAACTTCACAAACTATTGCAATGGCATAGTGGTACTTAGGATTAGGGTATGACTATGAGCCTACAACAAAGTGATAGGAATATGAATACTCAATACAAGTATATAGGATTTCCACTCTGATTCAATCTTGATTATTCTGATCAATTCTGATTAGTATCTATCTCAATTGTTGTCCTTTTTGAATAAAATATTATCTGTGCCATATTTAGGATTTCTTGTTAATTCTATAATATTTTTCAAAATGACGTCCAAGACTCGATCTCATGGCTTAGGAGTAGTTGCAGCTTCCGAACGATCATCATCATCATCTTTCCGATCTTCGAAGAAGGGAACGACTAAGACTCTTCCTCCACCTTTACCTCCTACTTATCCTACAGTTCAGGAGGTGATGTCAGCAACATCAAAGAGTCTTCCTCCACCACCATCTCAGAGAGGGACACATCTCTCCTTATCCTCTGAGGGTATGCCCGTTGACGGGACAAATATTTAGATTTCTTAAGGAAATGATGGAGTCTCAGAGGAAACAAGCTAGGTCCCAGAGGATACACGCGGAGTCACAGCAGGAGAAGAATGAAGCAATGCGGGAGAGTGTGGAGAAAGCACATCAGTTTGTCTTAGCTGCTCTCGAGAGAGCTGATCCTCAGCAGCAATAGTAACAGTCCACTAACTTAAAAGAAGGAGTTATTCTGAACTTCAAAAAGATGGCTCCTCGGGTTTTCAAAGTCACAGAAGGAATTTTATATGCTAACGAGTGGCTCGCGGACATCGAGCGTATCATGAGGATCGATCGGATTCCTAAGGATCTACATATAGAGGCTGTTGGCTCGCAGTTTCAGGATATTGCCCGTACTTGGTTCCAGAATGAGCCTTGACTAGCGGTTCCAGATCTGACTTGGGACCAGTTCAAGGACCTCTTCAAAAGGAGTTCTATCCTAATGTAGCACAAGGAGTTCTAGAGATGCAATTCCAGAATTTGTTGTAGGACATATTATCTATTGTTGAGTACGTTGCAGAGTTCGGCAGACTGAGCCGATTTACGAAGTACATTGTCAAAGAGCCTAAAGACAAAGCACATAGATTTCATCGAGTCTTGGCCAAGGATATCAGGGTTCATATCGCCTCGAGCACCACAGTTTTTTCTAGGATCTTAGCAGAGGCACAGATGATTGAAGTTGACTTGGATCTTAGGACCAAGAGGGACCGAAAAACACTTGGGTGTACCAACAACCCTGGACCGACGAAGCGTCCTCATATTCAGCAGAAGATGTTTCAGTATCAGTAACTGCCTAGAGCCTCTAGGATCGAAATGTAAAGCGATATACTCTAGGAGGTGAATAGAGTAGGCAACGGAATATTAGCTATTAAAAATTGTTAGTAGCAAGATCACAGAAATATATCACAGATATGAGAAAGTAAAAGTAAAGTGCAAATAGCAAACACAAATACGACGATGTATACTGGTCTCACTCTTATGAGGAGTAATCCAGTCAAGAGAACTCTAGCTCTCGGTTGAAATCCACTATAGAAAATCGTAAGTTTTCATACGAAGTCCTTACAACTTTTACAAACGCGAGCTTTGATCCGAAGCACTCGACCAACTTCAATTGTGAAGTGTCTTACTTCTATCAAGCCTCTTGATTACAATTACTCTGAACTTTTAGACCGTATCGTACTGGCAAATTGACTAGAGGAATGTAACTGGCTTGGGATTTGAAAATAAAAGCTTAGTAGGGCTTTGGAAGATCATAGTAAGCTTAGAGAGAAGAGATATGAAAGCGAATTGGTATTTTGAAATGGTAGAAATTCTTCTCTATTTACAGGATTTCCAAAGGAAGAATTCAGGCAAAATTCAGACATAATTATATGAGAGAATCTTGGCATATAGCCGTTGCATCCGTAATTGCGGGAAGACTGAGTTAAAAAACCAACGTTCATGGAACCGAACTCGGGCCGAATTCGGGGCGAATTCGCTCCGAATTCTGTTGGTCCAGAATGGATTGGGTTTTGGGTTTGTAACACAGGTTTTGGGCTTTCAAAACTTTTCAAGCAGTTAGGAATTGAGTTTTTGGTTTTGGGCTTGTTTCAAAAATGAAACGTTTCTTGGGTAGCCTATTTGCTAGTACGATGCAGTTTACATTGTATTCTTAGACTCAATAAAATGTAAAAATATATTGATAATTGATAACTAAAAATACAAACGCAATGACAAACACGGCTCCAAGTCTTGAATGGTAGCAGTTTATAATCGGTAGCAGTTCGTCCAAGTAGTCATTGTATCGAGACATGGTTAGATCAATTATTAAAATCCGGTTCGACCATGACCAATGGGCCAATAATCTCTCCCATTTTGATAATTGAAAAATCTTGACCGATTTAATATCTTGATCTTGATTTGATAAAAATATATTAAAACCTTTGTTCATTTGTTTGGTACTGTCTCCTCTTGGTAGAAATTATTCTGTAAAAGATGTTAGATCCATTTCTCCCCTGTTGTCACTTAGCAAAATAATTACAAAGCGATAAGCTCCCCTGCAATTTATGCTTAAGAAACAAACAGTGAAGAAAAACCGCGATAATAATAATAAAAAGTTCATAGACAGTTTATGATCTGAAGCAGCAGCTAAATGCTAAGCATAAGTGCATACCCAAAGAAACAATAAATATTGAAATAAAAATACATAATAATAATAAAAAGAGTTTGAAAACAATCAACTCGGCATCTCAAACAGTCATAGAAGTGCATAAAAGAATATAATACTATCTTGGAATGTAGGAACATTTCCAAAAATACATAGACATAAGCAGAGTCTAATAAGATAACATCTAGACAAATACAATAACGTCAAGATCAAGTCCTCATCATCGTCAGCACGATCAGTATCACTACCAAAATAAGGCAAATTAGCGATGTCCAGATACGTCGCTAATTAAGGAAAATACATCACTAAACGTAATTAGCGACGACTTTAGCGACGAAGAATAAAGGTCGCAAAAAAGCTAGTCGCAGATGACAAATTTGTCGCCCTCCGTCGCTGTTTGCGACGTCACCCCAATGTCGCTGGGTCGTCGCAAAAATTAGCGACGGAGGGCAACGAAATTGAACGTCGCCAAATTAGCGACGTAATGCGACTACGTAGCGATGTTATTTCTTTTTATGTGATGACATGGCATGCCTGCCACGTCAGCAGGGTAGCGACGTACAACGACCGAATTAGCGGCGTCAACTCTCAGCCACGTCAGCTACTGAGCGACGGATTACGACGGAGAGCGATGTGACGGCGCTAATTAGCGACGTCTGGATACGTTGCTATACATCGCAGAACGTCACAGATATTATAATTTTTTTTAAAAAAATATGTTTGGTATTTTTGTTATGCTGTGTGTCTGTGTTTACACAGACACACATCATCACAAAAATACCAAACATATTTTTAAAAAATTGGGCAGCACCTCCTTTGTATATCAGATCATCGCTTATAACCCAGCAGTAGGTATATTTGTCATCCCCATCGCAGATATCACAAACATACATGTCCAAGTAAATATCATACATGTACTTAATAAAAATACCAACAAAGTAAATATAAAAAATATACATGTCCAACAGACATACATGTCCACAATGGAGGGCAAATAAGAATGAAAATCAGTGTACAGAACGGTCAATGAGCCCATAGGGCCAATACATACAAAGATGATAAAAAAATCTACTGGATCACTGAGGACCCCTGCCGCGCATCTGAGATAACATGTACTCATACTACTCCTGTGTGAGCTGTACCGTAGGGGCAGTAGGAGGCAGTACGATGTCTGGAGTCGGCACCGTCGATGGATCGGGAGGACGTATCTGCTCCAGCTCTCGCAGTCGCTCACCATGCGCAGCAAGGGTACTCACCATCCTCTGAGTAGTCTCCTCAATCGAAGTTTGTACCTGAGTGAGTGAGACAGACATGGTCCTCTGCGATCCCTCCAGCTCGACCTGTCTATGCTCTGTGTGCTGCGTAGACTCGGTAAGCGTGTGCAAGCTGGCAGCTGTAGCCTGCTACAGACTCATCAGCTCCTGTATACTGCGCTCGACCGTATCAAATCGTCCGGTGATCATCGAATCGTCGGATCGTCGCTCTGCGGTATGGTGATCAAAAATCTGCTGCTGTAACTCGTGACATAGCTCGTCGATCTGACAACCAATATCCTGAGCTCGTGATGACGCCTGCGAAGCTGGATACTGCGCACTGACAGAGGGGGCCCGGGATGACTCTGAAGCCAAATAGGCGCCGTAGGATCTCGTACCGTAGTACGTACCCTTCTGAAGACCACCAACGGCGGTCATCCAGAGGTCGTCCTACGATGGAGCTGTAGGCGGCTGGGAGGAAGTACCAGCCCCTCCCTCTGCTGGTGCACTAGCAGCAACAGCCGCCTCCTCTTGTAGCCGAAGAAACTCGGCCTAGAACAATGTTTGCTAACGTCTAAGTGTTCGCTAAAGTCTATATTGATATCTATTTTTCTGTTTTCTAAATTATAGTAAATTAATATAAAGAGTAGAACGTACATATGTCTGCGTCGCCCTCTCGTCAATGAACTCCCCAGCCCTCCGATGGGTGACCAGGAAGATGGTCACCATGTTGGGGTCCTCATCATTTTTTACCTGTTAAAATATTTTATCTATTATTAGTATTAAACATTCTATCCAACTATATATAAAATGATGTCCGTTATAGGAAACGTACCAGACAACGAAAATGCTCCGTCATCAGAATGAAGCCACCACACCACTTACTGGCGCTCGACCGTGCCACCTTGGCCTTGTCAGACCGCTCCTGGTACCTGGCCTCGCCGAATCTAGCCTTCATCGCAGTCCACTGCTCTGGCATGATCCAACCATGGATCGACTTTCTGGAGCGATCATGAGACTTCTGGTCGTGGATCGCATCACGGATGAGCTTGCCTGCGACGACAGAAAATTGGGTTCTAGAGATGCAATTCCAGAATTTGCTGCAGGGCATATTATCTATTGTTGAGTACGCTGCAGAGTTCGGCAGACTGAGCCGATTTACGAAGTACATTGTCAAGGACCCTAAAGACAAAGCACATAGATTTCGTCGAGTCTTGGCCAAGGATATCAGGGTTCATATCGCCTCGAGCACCACAGTTTTTTCTAGGATCTTAGCAGAGGCACAGATGATTGAGGTTGACTTGGAACTTAGGACCAAGAGGGACCGAAACACACTTGGGTGTACCAACAACCCTGGACCGACGAAGCGTCCTCATATTCAGCAGAAGATGTTTTAGTATCAGTAGCTGCCTAGAGTCTGTAGGATCGAAATGTAAAGCGATATACTCTGGGAGGTGAATAGAGTAGACAGCGGAATATTGGCTATTAAAAATTATTAGTAGCAAGATCACAGAAATATATCACAGATATGAGAAAGTAAAAGTAAAGTGCAAATAGCAAACACAAATACGACGATGTATACTGGTCTCACTCTTGTGAGGACTAATCCAGTCGAGAGAACTCTAGCTTTCGGTTGAAATCTACTATAGAAAACCGTAAGTTTTCATACGAAGTCCTTGCAACTTTTACAAACACGCGCTTTGATCCGAAGCACTCGACCAACTTCAATTGTGAAGTATCTTACTTCTATCAAGCCTCTTGATTACAATCACTCTGAACTTTTAGACCGTATCGTACTGGCAAATCGACTAGAGGAATGTAACTGACTTGAGATTTGAAAATAAAAGCATAGTAGGGCTTTGGAAGATCGTAGTAAGCTTAGAGAGAAGAGATATGAAAGCGAATTGGTGTTTTGAAATGGTAGAAATTCTTCTCTATTTACAGAATTTCCAAAGGAAGAATTCGGACAGAATTCGGACAGAATTCTATGAGAGAATCTCGGCATATAGCTGTTGCATCCGTAATTGCAGGAAGACTGAGTTTAAAAAGCAACGTTCATGGAACCGAACTCGGGTCGAATTCGGGGCGAATTTGCTCCGAATTCTGTTGGTCCAGAATGGATTGGGTTTTGGGTTTGTAACTCAGGTTTTGGGCTTTTAAAACTTTTCAAGCAGTTAGGAATTGAGTTTTTGGTTTTGGGCTTGTTTTAAAAATGAAACGTTTCTTGGGTAGCCTATTTGCTAGTACGATGCAGTTTACATTGTATTCTTAGACTCAATAAAATGTGAAAATATATTGATAATTGATAACTAAAAATACAAACGCAATGACAAACATGGTTCCAAGTCTTGAACGGTAGCAGTTTATAATCGGTAGCAGTTCGTCCAAGTAGCACTTATATCGAGACATGGTTAGATCAATTATTAAAATCCGGTTCAACCATGACCAATGGGCCAATAATCTATCCCATTTTGATAATTGACAAACCTTGACCGATTTAATATCTTGATCTTGATTTGATAAAAATATATTAAAACCTTTGTTCGTTTGTTTGGTACTGTCTCCTCTTGGTAGAAATTATTCTGAAAAAGATGTTAGATCCATTTTTCCCCTGTTGTCACTTAGCAAAATAATTGCAAAGCGATAAGCTCCCCTGCAATTTATGCTTAAGAAACAAACAGTGAAGAAAAACAACGATAATAATAAAAAGTTCATAGGCAGTTTATGATCTGAAGCAGTAGCTAAATGCTAAGCATAAGTGCATACCAAAAGAAACAATAAATATTGAAATGAAAATACATAATAATAATAATAAAAAGAGTTTGAAAACAATCAACTGGGCATCTCAAACAGTCATAGAAGTGCATAAAAGAATATAATACTATCTTAGAATGTAGGAACATTTCCAAAAATACATAGACATAAGCATAGTCTAATAAGATAACATCTAGACAAATACAGTAACGTCAAGATCAAGTCCTCATCATCGTCAGCACGATCAGTATCAACACCTATGTCCAGAAGGACCAGCCCCAGAACTGCTAGCTCCATGAGATGGATGTGGAGTAGAACTAGAACCACGGTACCAATCATAGGCGTTACCGGGGTTGAAGTAGTAATGAACCGCCTCATCCTCATATCGGTAACCAGAAACAGTAGGATCTCGTGGAAGAGAACTGACATGCTGACCAGTCTGAATGAAACACAGATCCGCAAAAAAATTTACTAGTGCCTGGAACCGACTGGCATAACGAAACTCTTGTTCCCTTAATGTATCGGTCACAAATGCTCGCAAAGAGTTGTGCTCATCTAGCTGAACATGCCGCATATCATCCAAATGCTGATGGAGGCCCTCAAATGACATAGGATAAGTCTGAGGTGGTGCAGTAGGAGCACGAGGGACATATGCACTGCAACGAGAGAGCTGCAGATGCTTAGGCTCAAAGTCACGAGCGCAAGAGGACAAGTCAATCTCAAAATGCTGGAAGATGATATAAAGGGCGTAGAGAAGATTCCTGTTCCTCTCGCGATACCTAGCTATCATCTGGATAATCGTATTAGGGACAAAAAAGGGAATCCTATTATGAATGTGATAGAGAGCAGACATTTCAAGACTAGGTACATCGTCTTTTGAGGTGGACTTTTGTAGTATAGTGGAATAAACAATCCGATGTAACTCATAGAAGGACAGGTTCAAGTGTATGGCTTTGAACTTGCCGGGACGGACGGAATCAGGAGCACAAAGTTGAGTCTTAAAGTTGTTCAAAGTCATGTCGTTTGGAAATTCTAAATCAATGACATCGACAAGCGGCTCACCTACGTTTAGAATTTGTAGGATCGTCGCTAAGCCTTTATTATTGAATTGAATATCAATGCCTGCGATACGACTTTTCACAAGATAATCATTATCAGCTAAAGTAAAATTGCAGTAAAATAGCCGAATTGTATTTATGGCAATAAAAAACGAGTGTGTAACAAGATTATGCAATCCCAAAGTTTTCAAAGTAAGGTTTGTGAGACGGAAAGATTGTCCACTTTATCGGTACGTTGGAGGCAAATATTACGAATTAAAAAATTTGCATACTATTACAAAGATTGTTCTAGAGTTTCAAGAAAAACTCATTGAATGCCCCATCGTCCGTTTAACGGGTCAAAAGAGAGATCCTTGGATAGGATCAGAAGATGAGGCTTCTTCATTAGCCATCTTCTTTTTCTTGAAAGGATTATTGATTCTAGGCATGATTTTCAATGAAAAATAGAAATATCTATGAAATAGGAAATTGAGAAACAGAGAGATAGAAGAAATTATACCTTCTTAAAATAGAGTATGTGGAAGAGGAGGATATTCCATGCCTGAATCCAAAGTTTTGAAGCAAAACTCCAAAGGAATAGGAAGGAATCAAAGGATAAAAAAACTAGGGTTTGGGGTATTTTTCGCGGCTGCTGTGCTGTGTTGAGGAGAAGGAAGATGATAATAAAAGTGGGGCCATTCAGTTCTGTTTAAAATACCTGACGCCAGCCGAGTTCGGGCAGAACTCGGGCCGAGTTCGCATAGAACTCAGTTGAGGTATTTTGCACAAAAGAAAATGCCACTTTGTATTTATCGATCCTTTTCAATTATTTAATTCCAAGATTAGTAATTTTAAATTTCAATTAATATAATTAAAATTATTTTATGAATTAAATTTTGTTATGCAGCGACTGTCTCAGATTAGCTGTAGGGATACTGTCCCAGCTAACGGAGGTTCACAGGGGGGAACGCTTAAGTATCATTTCGCTTTAGCCGTAGCCATGGTGACAGACAGATCCTTTGTAGGTTTGTTTCGAAAACAGTTTTTGCATATTGAAAAATAATTAATAAGATAAAATTAATTAATATTATTGACATATAAAATTTCTAATTTTTGACGTAGATAATTGAATCGATCTTCCGCTAAAGATTTTATAAAGGTGTCAGCCAATTATTTCTCTGTGTCTATATATTCTAAACTAATGTCTCCATTTGCTTGATGGTCTCTAAGAAAATGATGTCAAATCTCAATATGCTTAGTACGAGAGTGACATACATGATTCTTAGTCAAGTTGATAGTGCTAGTATTGTCACAGAAAAAGGGTATGTGTGTGTAGTGTAAATCAAAGTCTTCTAAGGTTTGCTTCATCCACAAAATTTGTACATAATAATGTCCTGCGACGATGTACTCAGCCTCAGTAGTCGATAATGCAACAAAATTTTGCCTTTTGCTAAACCAAGAGACTAGAGCCTTACCTAGAAAATGACACGTGCCGCTAGTACTTTTTTCTATCCATTTTGTATCCAGCAAAATTAGCATCCGAATAACTAGTCAATGTCAAAGGACGTGGTTTGGGATACCATAAGCTGACAGAAAAAGTGCCTTTAAGGTATTGGAAGATATGCTTAACTACGCACATGTGTGATTTTTTGGGGTTAGCTTGAAATTTTGTACACAAGCAAACACTAATCATTATATCAGGCGACTAACAGTTAAATAAAGTAAACTACCAATCATACCTCGATACTTACTTATGTCGACAGGTTTGCCTTATTCATCTACATCGAGCTTGGTTGAAGTTGCCATTAGAGTGCCAAGGGGTTTGACAGATTCCAGATCGAACTTATTTAGTAAATCTTTTGTGTACTTGGCTTGATTGATGAACGTTCTATTGTTGGTTTGTTTGATTTGCAATCCAAGGAAGAATTTGAGTTCTTCCATCATGCTCATCTTAAACTCATTCTGCATACACTTAGAGAATTATTGGCAGAGATATTCATCAATAGATCCAAAAATAATGTCATCAACATAAATTTGAATTAAAAAAAGATTTTTATTTAAAGACTTTATAAACAGTATAGTATCAACCTTGCCTTTTGAAAAACCATTATTAAGTAGAAAAGAGCTTAGATGATCGTACCAAGCATGAGGGTCTTGTTTCAAACTGTATAGGGCCTTCTTCAACTTGAATCCATAATTAGGATTTTGAAATCAGTGAAACCTGGAGGTTGAGCTACATAAACTTCTTCTTTTATGAAACAGTTAAGAAATGCGCTTTTTAAATCCATTTGAAAAAGTTTGAACACTACTAAAATAAGGCAAATTAGCGACGTCATGATACGTCGCTAATAATGAAAATTACGTCGCTAATCGTAATTGGCGACGACTTTAGCGACGTAAAGTGAAGGTCGCTTTTTAGCTAGTCGCAGATGGCCAATACGTCGCCCTACGTCGCTGTTTGCGACGTCCCGCCCGTGTCGCTAGGTCGTCGCAAAGTTAGCGACGTAGAACGACGAGAACTTTACGTCGCAAACTTAGCGACATAGTGCGACATTGTAGCGACGTTTAGTTCTATGGACGTGATGACGTAGCAATGCCTGCCACGTCAGCAAGGTGGCGACGTACAGTGACGTACCGCCGCTAATTAGCGACGTATAGCGACGTCCACTTTTCGTCGCTATCCGTCGCTATACGTCGCTAATCGTCGCAGAATACTGAAAAAATTAAAAAAAATATAATGTGTATTTTTGTTATGCTGTGTGTCTGTGTTACAGTGTGTGTGAACCGAACACTGTATTTCACATACACTGTAAACACAGACACATCACTAAAAAAATACACATTATATTTTTTAAAATTTGGGCAGCACCTCCTTTGTATATCAGATCATCGCTTATAACCCAGCGTAGGTATATTTGTCATCCCCGTCGCAGATATCATCATAATTAACAGTCTCCCATCATAACAGTCTATAACTAATAGATGAATAACAGTCTCCCATCATAACAGTCTATAACTAAATATCATACATGTACTTAATAAAAATACCAACAAATTAAATATCACAAATATACATGTCCAACAAACATACATGTCCAACAGAGTCAAATAATAATAAAAATTAGTGTACAGAACGGTCAATGGGCCCATAGGGCTAATAAATACAAAGATGATAAAAAAATCTACTAGATCACTGAGGACCCCTGCCGCGCATCTGGGATAGCATGTACTCATACTGCTCCTGTGTGAGCTGTACCGTAGGGGCAGTAGGAGGCAGTGCAATGTCTGGAGTTGGCACCGTCGATGGACCGGGAGAACGTATCTGCTCCAGCTCTCGCAGTCGCTCACCATGCGTAGCAAGGGTACTCACCATACTCTGAGTACTCTCCTCAATCGAAGCCGATACCTGAGTGAGTGAGGCAGACATGGTCCTCTGCGATCCCTCCAGCTCGACCTGTCTACGTGCGCTGCAAGACTCGGTGAGCGTGTGCAAGCTGGCAGCTGTAGCCTGCTGCAGACTCATCAGCTCCTGTATACTGCGCTCGACCGCATCAAATCGTCCGGTGATCATCGGAGGGTCGGATCGTCGCTCGACCGTATCAGAAATCTGCTGCTGCAACTCGCGACGTAGCTCATCGATCTGACGATGAATATCCTGAGCTCGTGACGACGCCTGCGAAGCCGGAGACTGCGCACTGACAGAGGGGGCCCGGGATGACTCCGAAGCCAAATACGTGTCGTAGGATCCCGTACCGTAGTACGTACCCTTCTGAAGACCGCCAACGGCGGTCATCCAGAGGTCGTCCGACGATGGAGCTGTAGGCGGCTGGGAGGAAGTACCAGCCCCTCCCTCTGCTGGCGCACTAGCAGCAGCAGCCGGCTCCTCCTGTAGCCAAACAAACTCGACCTAGAACAATGTTTGCTAACGTGTAAGTATTTGCTAAAGTCTATATTGATATATATTTTCCTATTTTCTAAATTATAGTAAATTAATATAAAGAATAGAACGTACATATGCCTGCGTTGCCCTCTTGTCAATGAACTCCCCAGCCCTCCGATGGATGACCAGGAAGACGGTCACCATGTTGGGGTCCTCACCCTTTTTTACCTGTTAAATTATATTATCTATTATTAGTATTAAACATTCTATCAAACTATATAAAAATTAATGTCCGTCATAGAAAACGTACCAGATGACGAAAATACTCCGTCATCGGAATGGAGCCACCACACTACTTACCGGCGCTCGACCGCGCTACCTTGGCCTTGTCAGATCGCTCCTAGTACCTGGGCTCGCTGAATCTAGCCTTCATCGCAGTCTACTGCTCTGGCATGATCCAACCATGGATCGGCTATCCGGAGTAATCAGGAGACTTCTGGTCGTGGATCGCATCACGGATGAGCTTGCCTGCGACGACAGAAAATTGGGCCTCGATCTTCGTCGCCCTGTGTGGTGGATAGAAATAGGCCCTCTACAAGAAGTAAAATAGAAAAGTTGTATAATATACACAAATAATTATTAAAATTTAAAAATAAACAAATTTTTTACCTTAAAGTGGGCAAACCAAAAGGCCTTCCTATCTGCGGGAGCATCTGAGTAGTTAATCCAAGGCCCACCATAGTTCTGCCTCAGAAACACCCCCAGCTGTCTCTGTACTGCAGGAGGCCGATATCTATACAATAATAATTTTCATGAATATATATGTACATATAATCATTTGAGAAATCTATATTAACTAATTAACTTACTTCGTAGGCCCGTCCGTCCAAATCTCCATACGCATCTCGCCCGAGGGAGCGCATGGAGGGTCGCTCTCACCTTTTGCCTGGGCAGGATCAGTCTGATCGCCGTCCTCCATATGCTTGGCGTTGGCTCCCCCATGGAGCCGTCGGCAGGAGGAATGCTGGACGCGGGATCAGGAATGCTGGAACTGCCCTGTCCCGGTAATGGACCGGGAACAGAATGGTACAATGGCATACTCGGAGATGAGGATGAGGGTACGAAATCTCCATCCCCAGCCCGAGGCTGACTAGACTGCCTAATATAAAATCCTCCGCGTCGTCCAGATGGTCTAGTCATACCTGATAATAACATATGACAATAAAACAAAAATACATATTTATATGATAGACATCACAGATTTTTGAAAAATATCATAGTCACAGATAAAAGTGTCACTAAAGTGTCACAGATTTATATGATAGAAGTTTCACTAAAGTGTCAAATATGATGATAAAACAAACGTACAAATTTAATCCTCTCTGAAAATTCATCTAGTTCGTTTAGCTCATCATCATCATCATCATCTTCTTCTTCTTCTTCTTCTTCTTCTTTCTCCTCTACATCTTCACTTTCATCTGCATCTTTCTCTTCAGATAATTCTACTTCTTCTACACAATTAGATGTGTAATGAGGAACTTCTGTCGTGTCCACTTCTATAGTATTTGTTACAAGAGGTAGTTCATCCTCTTGATAAGCTATATCGTCATCCTCAAAGGTATTTCTAGCTTTGGTCTTGCATACTGCCCACCAGTCCGACCTTGTTGTTTTCCGTTTAGGATAACTTGTGAAGTACACGAGCTGAGCCTGACTTGATAGGACAAATGGTTCATAGGCTTGATATCGACGCTGATAGTTTATATCAACAAGACCGTGCTTGTCTACTTTCCAACCTTGACCTTCAATTGGATCGAACCAATCACACCTGAATAACACAATCTTAGCAGGCTCTATTCCATAACTATATGTCAGCTCCACGATCTCCCATAGTACGCCATAGAAATTGTTACCCGTATCAACATCTTTATAGTTCGAAGATCTGATACACAAACAGCTATTTTTGGTAGAGTCGAGATCCACAAAGTTGTCTCTGATTGGGCAAGTTGTTGACTTGAACCAAAACCCATTAACACAGTAGCTTGGCCATATTTTTGCAGCATAAATTGGTCCCTTGGCTAGCGTTCTAATAGACTCATTCTCAAGTCTTGCGTATGGACGATCGACCTAAATACCATGAAAGAAGAAATTAAGCTCATTCTCAATCAAGTGCATATACAGAAAGGTAATTACAGAGTTCTCAAGTATTACATATGCACTCAATAATGATAGAAAATAATATCTCATTTCTTGTTCTAGTTCTTCTTCTGTTATGTGTGGCCTACCTGACCTCACATCATCATTAAATATGCTGAAAACAACAACGTTCAATTAATGTAATAGTATAATAATCAACACTATTAAAATAATGTCGACGTATTAATTACTTATCCCTCCAGTTTCTCTACTTCCTCCTCGTCGCAGTTGAGTAATACATACACCTGAGCAGCCCTTAGCTCATCATCGTTCAGATATATCTTCTTCATTTTATTCGATGGTTTTTCTGGAGCATTGAACACCTTCAGTATTGTATCATTACTTTCATGATCTCCATCGTCGTTTCTGGAAGCTCTCGTTCTATTAGTTGCAACATGAGGCTTGAAATACATCGAACAAAAGTTTGTAATCTCCTCGAGAACATAGGCTTCACAAATAGAACCCTCGACCCGTGCCTTATTTTTTACCTTTCTTTTTAGGTGATTCAAATATCGCTCGAACGGGTACATCCAACGATATTCGATGGGTCCACCAACACGTGCCTCATAGGATAGATGAATCGGCAAATGCTCCATAGAGTCGAAGAATCCAGGAGGAAACACCCTCTCTAGCTTGCATAGTGTTACCGCAATGTCCTTCTCTTGCTTTTCTAGACGATCAACGAGCAATTTCTTAGAACAAAGATCCCTGAAGAATATGCTAAGCTCCGTCAATGGATCCCAAACTGCCTGCGGTAAGAATTCTCGAAATACAATCGGAATTAACCTCTCCATGAATACGTGACAGTCAGTGGCTCTTCATACCCGTCAATTTATTTTCCTTCGGATTGACACATCTTCTCAGATTTGACACATATCCGTCTGGAAATTTTAGGCCCTGGATCCACCGACAAAGTCTCACTTTATCCTCCTTGTCCAGCAAAAAAATTGACTTCGGCAGGAACTATTTTCCATTCTGCTCTATCAAATGCAATGCTGGGCATTTGCATATTTCTTCTAAGTCCAACCTGGCCTTGGGATTGTCTTTTGTTTTTCCTTTTACGTCCATCACAGTATTAATTATGTTATCAAACACATTCTTCTTAATATGCATGACATCAAGATTCTGTCTGATCTGATTGGTACTCCAGTATGGCAGATCCCAGAATATGCTCCTCTTTGTCCAGTTATGATCTCTACCAAATCCATCGCACTTGTACCCAGTTGTAGGATCTTCGATAGCACTTGGAGAATCTCTAACCTCTTCCCATATCGTGGCTCCGTGCCACCTTGGCGGTGGATCACCCTTCTTTACAATCCCGGTACGGAATGCATTCCTGTTCCTTCTGAACGGATGATCTTTTGGCAGAAATTGCCGATGACAATCAAAGAAGCACGATTTTCCTCCGTGTTTCAAGCAGAAAGCCTTACTACGGTCCATGCAATACGGACATGAGAGACGGCCATGAGTGCTCCATCCAGATAATATTCCTATAGGCCGGAAAGTCGTTGATGGTCCACATAAGAATTGCCTTCATCTGAAAATTCTGCTTCCTGGAAACATCGTACGTGTTAGCGCCTACTTCCCATAACTGATTCAACTCATCTATCAAAGGCTGTAACTACACATCAATGTTCCTCTTGGGATTGTTCGGACCAGGAATTATAACAGTTAGAAACATGTACTGAGTCTTCATGCACATCCAAGGTGGTAGTTTATACGGAGTGACAATCATAGGCCAGCACGAATACTGGGATCCCGAAAGACCAAAAGGAGTAAAACTGTCAGAAGATAGCCCCAACCTGACATTACGCGGATCTGAAGCAAAATCAGGATACACTCGATCAAAGTGCTTCCACGCTTCTCCATCGGATGGGTGATCCAACACTCCTTCAATCTATTCTCGCATGTGCCAACTCATATTTTCGGCCGTCTCTTTCACCATAAATAATCTTTGCAACTGCGACGTTAAAGGCAAGTAGTGCATTGAATCGGTCGGTCTTCTTGCACCGGTAGACCTTCCTGTACTAGTTGTCTTATGGCGATCAGCACCACAAAATCTGCACACATCTATGTCCTTGTCGTTTTTGTAGTACAGCATGCACCCATTGCGACAAGAATTGATTTTCTCGTATCCTATCCAGAGCGATCTCACCATCCTCTTAGACCGATAGAAGTCTTTAGGTAACTTAGCACCCGCCGGCAAGATCTCTATAATCAACTCCAACACTCGGTTGTAGCATTCTTGCGACATATTAAAATCTGACTTAATACTCAACATTCTCGTAACCACCTCCAACGGTGAATGATCCTCACAACCAGGATACAATAGAGTCCTTGTATTCTCCAGCAACTCCATGAACTTTGCAGCATCGACATTCGGTGCCTCCTCAGCTACATCATGTACGAAACTAGGCCCCGCAGCGTCGAAAACCATGTTCACGCACCCGTCGTCGTATGCATGATTATCTGAAACAAAATTAGGTCCCGCATGCATATACGGCTCAACATAAGGCTCCGGCTCTGATGCTAAAGACACAAGTTCTCCGTGTACGATCTACTGATAGTAATTAGGCGTAAAATCTCTCGAGTACAAATGATATGTCACTTCCAGTTCTGGATAATATTTTACGTTATGACATTTCACACACGGACACTTAATTTTGGTGCCGTCCATGTACTGAGGGAACGCCTTAGCAAACTGCATGAACTGCTCTACTCCTGCTATGTATTCATCCCGCACACCACACATATCATCAGGACGATGATTGTACATCCATGAACGATTCCGCAAGTAGTAATTCATATCCATTTGGAAATAATTCTGCAAAGATGGACACACATTATCCAATAGGCACAAATTTGTATATTATGTCTTATTATGGGACACATATTAGTAGCGGACAGTTACTAATAACAATGTTAGGCATGATTTCTAGTGCATGATATGCAATCTAGGTCAAACTAGGTTGTACTAAGTCAAACAAAGTCAAACAAGGTCAAGCTAAGTCAAACAAAGTCAAATAAGGTCAAACTAGGTCAAGGGTTGACCTATAGTTAACTTTGTCAACTCTTAGTCCAATCTAGGTCAGATGTTGACTCTACTTTGACTTTTAGTCAAAATAGTCAACCTTGGTCAAACAAGGTCAAATCTAAGTCAAATATTCTATTTCTAGTCATTACCTACCAAGGTACCCTTTATCTTATCGCTATTGGTATCCCAATACTAATACCTTAAGTTGGAATCTCAATATCTTAGTCTAGGTAACTAATACCTTAACATCCACTTTACCTTAGATACTAGATAATACCATATCCTAGTAATATCCTACCCTTAGGCTAGTAGATAACTCAATACCTTAGGCTAATAGATATTACCATCTACCTTTGGCTAGTATCTATCAACCTGCCTTAACATCATACCCATTACCTTAGCTAATACCTTATCCTTAGGCTATAGGTAATTCTTATTACTTTGCTAATACCTTAGATACCTTAGGATACTAACTCTACCGTTCTAACAATATACCAACACTCCTAAGATACTCTAATATTTACATAGAGATATACCCTATAGGGTATCCTATTACCATAGACTAATCTAGGACACTCTTAAGATACTAGGATATCTAACTATCCTAGGATACCAAATTCTAGCCAAGATACTAACTTAGGGTACTAACTTCTAGCCTATATCCTAATATCCTATTATCTTGATACCCTCAAGATACTAGCATAATCTAACTACCCTAAGATATCTAACTTAGGATACTAACTTATCTAGGATAAATAGGATACTAACTAACCTATCCAAGACATTAACTAACCTATCTAGGATACTAACTTCTAGTATCCTAAGTTATTAACTCACCTATCTAACTCTAGGATACTAACATCCTAAACAAGATATTAAATTAGTGCCTAGGATACTATCCTAAATATCTAACTTAGGATACTAACTTATGTGTAGACACTAACATACTCATCCTAAACAAAACCACACCCCCAACATAATAAGAGACACTAGCTTCTAGTCACTATTGCGGCTGCTGCCTTCACTGCTCTTGCTACTGCTGTTAGCAGCTGCTGCTGGCATTGCAGCTACTACTACTAGTACCCTGCAGCACAAGCTGCTGCTGCTGCCTTTACAGCCACTTGTTCCCCCCTCTTGCTACTCTATCATACCCTCTCTAACACACACACAACACTCACTACCACATCTAAATCCCTTTCACCTTTCTCACTCTCACACACACACACACACACACACACACACACACACACACACACACACACACACACACACACACACACACACACTATAACACTTATCTCAATATCCCTCTTCACTCACACTCACACTACCATACTACCACACTACCACATCTAACCTCCCCTTCCTCAAACACACACTAAAAAAACATAATCATATACTCACACACTCTCACATCTCATCACAAGCACAAACACACTATTAAAACAATATCTAATCCCTCTCTTCAAACAAACACACATAACCACAAACAACCAACCACCAATCCAAGCCACAAACACACAAACCAAAGGCCAAATGGATAGCCAATAATTTGCCATGCTTCTCCCTCTCTTACTCTCACACAAGACACAACCGCACATACTATATATTTATAAACTTTTATCTAAAATAGTCCACATACATAAATATATACCAATTTATATATATTTATATATATACATGACTTGTGGGTCAAAAATACATAGATATATATAGGAATCCATATGAAAAACAATTGGGATACCTTAACCATGACTAACCTACCCTCATTTATGCACAAAACTGAAATTAGGATTTTAAATGTCCTATTGGGCATTTCCAGAATTACTTGGTGTGTCACCCTCCGTGTGTGTGTGTCTTTGTGTGTGTGTGTGTGTGTATGTCTGTGTGCGTGTGTGTGTCTGTGTGCGTGTGTGTGTGTGGGAGAGAAGGAGGAGAAGGAATTAGGTTAGGGTTTACCGCCGGAGAGGAGGAGGAGGAGCTCGACGGGGGGGGGGAGGGAGTCGCCGGGGGGGGGGGGAGGGAGTCACGGGGGGGGGGGGGGGGGGAGGGAGTCGCCGGGAGGGGGGGGAGGGGAAAAAAGAGTTTCGATTTTTCGATTTTTCGAGTGTGGGGGAAAAAGGTGTCCTGTGCCCTAAGTAAAAAAGTTAGCGACGTTAAAAGTGGACGTCGCTAACCGTCGCAAAAATTTTAATATAAGCGGCATATTTTCTTAATATGTCGCTGAACGTCTCTATTCCGCGACATACTTTATCTAATGTCGCTGAACGTCGCTATTCAGCGACGTTTTGCGACGTCATTAGAAAGGAGTCGCTATATTATATAGTTAGCGACGTAATTTCATTCCGTCGCTAAACGACGTCGCTAATAGAGCATATTTTAGTAGTAGAAGTTATAAAAATATGTAAATGCATATAACATGCGAATGGATTCTATTCTCGCAACTGGGGCATATGTTCCATCGTAGTCGATACCTTCCTCTTGGTTGTATCCTTGAGCTACAAGTCGAGCCCTGTTACGAGTGACTAAACTATTCTCATTTAATTTATTTCAGAATACCCAGCGGGTGCCAATGACCGAACGATCAATGGGCATGGAAACAAGTTTCCAAACTTGATTCCATTCAAATTGGTTTAGTTCCTCTTCCATAACATCTAAACAATAGTTATTACTACATGCTTCTTCAATAGTCTTAGGTTCTAGCTGTAAAATAAATGCAACACAAGAAGCTATATCTTTGGTAGAGGAACGAGTACTTACGCCCTGGGTGATCTCACCTATTACCAGGTCATTGTGGTGGTCAACCATAAATTTCATTCTTTTTGGCAGACTTTCAAGGTAGCTGGTTCCGATTTTCGGTTCTGTAGACGCCTTGCTTGGTGTAGTGATATCTTCATCATCATCATCGTTGATCGTCTGTTGGTTTAATTCGTCGAAGGTGGCGTTCATTGATTCTTCGATGATCATTGTCCTTTTGTTGAAGACTCAGTATCCTTTACTTTTGGCCGCATACCTAAAAAGATACCCTCATCGTCCTTTTCGTCAAATTTATCCAAATTATCTTTAGTGTTAAAAATAAAATATTTACAAATAAAGATTTTAAAATAAGAAACTGTGGGTGTTCTATCAAACCATAACTCATAGGGAGTCTTGTTCGATTTAGGTCGAATTAGAACCCTATTAAGAACATAACTAAACTGGTTTAACATTACTCTAGCCATTTCAGAAAGAGTTCTGTTCTTGCGTTCCATAACTCCATTTTATTGTGGAGTTCTAAGGCAAGAGAACTCGTGCAAATATCCGTGTGTATCATAAAATTGCTTAAACTCTGTATTCTCGAATTCATTGCCATTATTACTTCGAATACGAGTGATCATGAATCCTTTCTCATTTTGAACTTTCTTACAAAATGTGACGAATTCAGATAATGCATCAT
Organism: Iris pallida; assembly: GCA_029216955.1. Classification (NCBI taxonomy): domain Eukaryota; kingdom Viridiplantae; phylum Streptophyta; class Magnoliopsida; order Asparagales; family Iridaceae; genus Iris; species Iris pallida. Next base: position 757,205 of record JANAVB010040420.1, on the reverse strand, counting down.
TCTTGCGTATGAGAAAGTATACCCATGTGTATCTAGAGAAATTATCTACTATTACAAATACATATAACTTACCACCTAGGCTAGCAATTCTACTAGGCCCAAATAAATCTATATACAGTAGTTATAGCGATTTAGTGGTACTTACATCATTTTTGGACTTAAAAGTGGATCAGGTAGCTTTGTTCTTTTCACATTCACTACATACCGTATCATTCTTGAAAACAATGTCCGGTAAGTCTCGTACCAGTTTCTTCGTAGATAATCTTAAAATTGTATCCATGTTGACTCTCATCGTTCTTGGCGAGTAAGTATCTACCTGCTTTGTTAGCATCTTCCAACAAATAGAAAACATATATGTTGTCTTCTCTAATACCTTCAAAGATAGTACTACCAGTTGAGCAATCAACTATAGTATATTTGTCTTTGACAAAGTTAATACCATAACCATGGTCAGCTAAATGGCTTATGCTGAGTAGGTTATGTTTTAACTCAGTTACTAGACAGACATCTTTAATCACAGGGTAGGAAGCTTTACCAATGTTGCCGATACCTACTATATACCCTTTACAGTTATTATCGAAGGAGACGTATCCTTCTTTCTTCTTCGATATTGTTGCGAATAGAGAAGCATCACCGGTCATGTACCATGAGCAACCGCTGTCGAGGATCCACTTGCTTCTAAAATGAGCAGGGTGTTCCACCTGCAAAAAGTTTACAGATAAAACTTTTGGTACCCATTTCTTGTAGGGTCCGGATATGTTAGTTTTTGGTATCCATGCACATATATTCAAATTTCTTATGCCCCAACCCGAAAAATTGCTCGTCCTCGCATCAATTTATCTGAATCATCGTCCTGGCTGGGGCGTGATGCCGTACGAGTCTGGAGTTGTACTCGTACAAGGCAAGATGACAAGTTCTCAAATGGTTATCTTTGATATTGTTATTTAGCAACGAAAGAAAGTATACGAAACAATTCTCTTTATTCAATAAATAAATTGAGGTTACAATGGCATTCAATAGCCCAAATTAATTTTTCAGATTGGCTACAATACTCAGGTTCTCTCTTGCCCACAAAGGATTTGACCATTCCATACATCATGTCTTCTATATCTTGGCTGCATCATTCTGTTGCAAGTCCGAGCGTCAATACGATCACACACCTCAATACGCTATGACATTCCATGCCTCAACGTGTTCAAGCGAAGCTTCGCCGTGAGTAGATCATTTCCTGAACCTGCTAGCAAACTAGTGGGGGATTAGTACTTTTGTCTTCGCTGTACTGATCAAAGACCCACTTTACTAAACCGACATTTAGTAGTGTATTGAATCATGTTAGTAATCTTTCTATCCTTGCCTTAGGGTGAGTTTCATGGCATATTCGAAAGCAGTAAAACATGTTATCATGACAAGCATGTTATTTGATTCACATAAGCAAGCAAGAAACCAATAACAATCTCGTGTTGTTTCGTGACTTCTTACCAACATCGATGCACTCGTCCTTGCACCGACGCAAGGTGAATACGCCTCATTCCTTCCCTATCATGTTATAAGTGCTCTGTGCAGGATTTCTATGTTCCTGCACTTTCGGCCCACCATTTCTTAACTATATGAAGGTCATTGGCGTATCCGCGCTAGAATGGACTTAACTTGTTTCTCTTTTCTTTTCTTTCTTTTCTCAAATTGGGTAGCCCAGCTCCTCACGGGATGGGTTGTTATCCCAATAACCGAAGACTTATCATTGCATACCAATCATTGCGGATTTCACATCAATAACTGGTCGCTAATCGTCTTAGAGATGTGTGCCCATCAAAGTTTAACATCCCCTCCTAGGCCGAACGGTCCCGGTGCCCCGAGACAATAACTCGTTCGAGGGAACACCCATGCACGGAAGATTATCTCCAGTCCATTTCTCAAGTCCATTCGACCATGCAACGTGCGTCTTATTCAAACAACCAAACATAGTCTTGAGTCCAAGACTCAGACTTCACGTTGTCTTATAATTCTCTTACTTTCAATGTTCTCTTTTTCTGTGTTCTTACATTCTTTGTATACTTTTATTCTTCGTTTCAATATTCAATGTCACCATGCCTCAACTCAATGTTTGTCAAACGAACGACCCGAAGGTCCAGAACATTTCTAAGGCACCGTGCCATATACGACAGTTCCGTCACATTCATGTCACAAATGTTCTCTTCGCAACGAAGCCATTTTTATGATTCTCGTGCACGTACGCGCGCTTTGACACAATTGTTCTCTATTATTCGAGTCGTGCATGTGATGTATGCCTCGATACCGTATTTTCATGTTCTATACGTTAGTGTTCAATGTTTATGGCTCGTGCACTAGGGCACTTGCCTCAATAGTCTTTCAATGTGCTAGCCTTCTAACTCGTACCCGAAGGCACAAACGACTCATGCGTTGAGGCACTTAGCGATACAGTTATCCCATGTCTTTATAGCTTGCGCACCGAGGTGCTCGCCTTTGCGATATTCAATATTCTATAGCGACTCATACATTTTATGTACGTTTCATTTCAATTGTTCTATCTAGTGTTCGACATGCACTATGTTCATCTCTCTATCGAGCCACGCCTATGGTCTCGATAGGTTAACTTAACATACAACAATACATTTTACATAGACATGAAGGAGTAGCAAAGAATGGTCAAATTCCTTCCACCTTAAGCCGATACGCACTGTCAGACCAAACATAGCCAAAGTTTTGCCCAAGAAGACTAACCTACATGCATTCTGCTACAAGTATCCAACTAGAACACCAAGACCTACCAATCATCCACAACACACTGCACCTAACACTCAGCATGCTAGATGTCACTATTATGGCACCATTGGTCATGTCTCTCATGTATGTAGAGTAAGATAGTTAGTTGATTTTTTAATGCCCTGCTCCGTATGGTGCATTATGCTGAGTCGTTGACTCGAAGAGTTGTGTTGACCCTATTAAGTATCGATACGAATCGATACAAGAGTACGTTGACCCAAGAAATACATCGAGTCAAATGGATACAAAGAGTTACAATGACCCGAGGAACGCAGCGAGTAAGATGGATGCAAGTGTTAAGTTGGCCCGAGAGAAAGTATTGAGTCGGTTCGAAGATTCTAAGAAATCAAATCGACGCAAGGCATTAGTCCGATTCGGACAAGTATTGATTTTAGTTGGTTTTTTTGCAGGCTATACGTTTACGCTAAAATATAAGAGGTCGACATTTTGCCTTATTTATAATGGTGTCCGCAAAACCAAATCGTCACCTTGCCATGTTCGCAAAACCAAATCGTCACCTTGCCACGGACTGAAGCATAGGCACAGTAGGCCAAATCGCTTGGATAATTCAACGAAGCACGAAGTGCTTGAATGGCTAAGTCAGAAGAGTTGGCCGTACAACAAAGTTATGAAATAGAGCCGCATAGTTTAGCAATGGTCTTGTCTTTTTCTTCGGATAAACGTGTAGTCTCGTGTAGTTGCAGTTTGATAGAAGAAATCTCACTAGTCTCACTAGGGTTTATATTATTTCTAACCTCAGCTAGTAAGTCGGTAAGTCTTCCTATTTCATCTTTGTACTCTTTAAGTATCTTCTTAGAGTTTTAATACTTGCTAAGCAGTTTTCTGTGGTCATATAAGAGGTCACTGAAAGCTTCACCTAACTGTTCAAAGGTAAAATTATTATATGTATCAAATATGGAATTTGAGTTTACCTGATCATATGCCATCATGCATACATTTACAACATCGTCCGATTGTTTATCTTCTGAGTCGCTAGCTTCGCTTTCATGCTAGATGCTTGTGTTGGCACTGGAATTAGATTTCTTCAAGTAACTCTTTTCATACTTGTTGCCTTTCCTGGTTGACGATGATGCTGTCAGACAGTCTTTCTTGATATGTCCTTTCTTCTTGCAACCATAACAGATTGGATCATCTTCATTATTGCTATTGTTGCTATTGTATTCCTTCGATATTTGTTTGAATCTCATGAACTTCTTAACTAGGAGAGCTTGATCCTCAGTGTCGGAATTACTGTCGTCAGAATCTTCTTCGACATGTTAAGCTTTAAGGGTGATTAATTTTTTCTTTGGTGCAGCGTCTTCAAAGTTTTGAAGTTCCAGCTCGTGAGTGAGTAGCTTTCCTATGAGCGTTTCAAGAGACATGGTAGTGAGGTCATTTCCTTCAGTGCTTACTGTAGCCTTTGGTATCCAGTTCTTTGTGAGGGCTCGCAGCACCTTGCGAATCTTCTCATGGTTATTGTATTCCTTGCCTGGGGAGGACAAAGGATTTATAATATCCAGAAATCTTGTAAACATTTGTGTAACGGATTCGTTTGGCTTCATCTTGAACGCCTCATATTATTGAGTAAGTCTACTGATCTTGGACTCCTTGACTTGCGTCGTGCCTTCATGAGTAACTTTGAAAAGTTTTCATATCTCATTAGATGTTGTGCATGTAGATACCCTTTGAATTCAGTCCTGTCTAAAGCAAAAAATAAAGCATTAATAACACGTGCTTCAAGACTGGCTTTTTTTTCCAGAGTCAGTATACTTGCCATGTGCTTTTTCAACCAGATTTCCATCAATAAGAGCACAGGAAGGCTTTTTATAGCCATCAACTACAATCGACCATAGGTCAAAATTTAGATATTTCAAGAAGAAGCTCATACGTATTTTCTAGTAAGTGTAGTGGGTACCATCAAATAGTGGGGGTCTGTTTGTGGCTTGGCCTTCACTTGTGAATTTCACAGTTGCCATATGTGATATAGTGATCTATGTAACAACAGTTATATTAAAGAAAATAATAACAATGTTACCTTGCTTTACCTGTAGAACTCCGCTTTGATACCAATTGTAGGATCGAAATGTAAAGCGATATACTCTAGGGGGTGAATAGAGTAGGCAGTAGAATATTAGCTATTAAAAATTATTAGTAGCAAGATCACAAAAATATATCACATATATATGAAAGTAAAAGTAAAGTGCAAAGTGCAAATGTAAACGCGGCGATGTATATTGGTCTCCTTCTTGTGAGGACTAATCCAGTCGAGAGAACTCTAGTCCGGTTGAAATCCACTATGGAAAACCGTAAGTTTTGATATATAAAGTCCTTGCAACTTCTACAAACGCCAGCTTTGATCTGAAGCACTCGACCAACTTCAATTATGAATTGTCTTACTTCTATCAAGCCTCTTGATTACAATCACTCTTAACTTCTTGACCGTACCCTACTGGCAAATCGACTAGAGGATTGTAACTGGCTTGAGATTTGAAAATGAAAGCTTAGTAGGGCTTTGGAAGATCGTAGTAAGCTTATAAAGAAGAGGTAAGAAAGTGAATTGGTGTTTTAAAATGGTAGAAATTCTTCTCTATTTATTGGATTTCCAAAGGAAGAATTCGAGCAAAATTCGGACAGAATTCGAATAGAATTCTATGAGAGAATCTCGGCATATAGCCGTTGCATTCGTAACTGCGGGAAGACTGAGTTTAAAAATCAACGTTCATGAAACCGAACTCGGGCTGAATTCAGGGCAAATTCTCTCCTAATTTTATTAGTCCAGAATGGATTGGGTTTTGGGTTTGCAACTCAGGTTTTGGGCATTTGAAACTTTTCAAGCAGTTAGGAATTAGGTTTTTTTGTTTTGGGCTTGTTTTAAAAACGAAATGGGCATTTTTGAAAACGTTTCTTGGGTAGCCTATTTGCTAGTATGCCGCGGTTTATATTATATTCCTAGACTCAATAAAATATAAAAATACATTGATAATTAGAAATACATACGCAATGACAAACATGGCTCCAAGTCTTGAGCGGTAGCAGTTCATAATCTATAGTAGTTCGTCCAAGTACCACTTATATCGAGACAGGGTTACATCGATTATTAAAATTCGATTCGACCATGACCAATAGGCCAGCAGCAACCTCAAAAGAAGAATCACATGACACAGCTTTGTGGCTTCTGTAAGAAGCCCGTACATATTTGGAAGAATTGAAGAATGTGGTTGGGATTATGCTTATACTGTGGATCAGGCATACATCAATTGAAGGAGTGCCCATTACCTCGTACCACTCAGAGGATCGCTCCTACTGTTGTCTAGCTAGCTAGGCCATCTATAGTCCAGCAACAGAGAGGACTTCTTCCCACTCAGCAGCAATGCTTTTCCTAGCACCAACAGAAGGGGCACCTCAGAAGGGCAAGGTCTTTTCCATGACTGTGGATGAGACTGAAGTTACAAGTGTCATGATCGCAATTATATCCTTCTTGATTCATTTTCAGCCATTAAATATTTGACTCTAGAGCCACTATAAGTTTCATATTTGTAGCATTTGTGTTTAAACAAAGTATAGTAGTAGAACCACAAGATAGGAATTTCAAGATCATGACTGGCGGAGGTATTCTCCTAACAAGAATATTTGTGTCCAGCATTGCATAACCTTAGGGGGAAGGGAATTACGTACTAATTTACTCGCAATGCCACTTTCGAGTTTTAATATAGTACTCAGGATGGATTGTGTCACGACCCGCACCAGTGTAAGGGCACGAGAAGTGGGTACGTCCAGCCTACGCCGCAGTGTCGACGGTAAAACGCTATCCTAGGTCACAACATCTAGCAAACCAAACCTGTACAATGATATACACTCCAAAAAGGAGAACAATATAAAGGTACAACTCAATCACAGTATCTAAGGTGGAATAAAGAGAAAAGATGAAATATAAGATAAAAGAGTAATCTCCAACCAACTATAAATGAGAGCAATATCTGCATATACAACATCTATCAATATCCAGAACTGAAAGTACATAAGTAAGACAGCAAGGAGAAACTAGTCTAGAAATCTAATCTAGACAATAGATAAGTCCTCAACAACTGTAGGATCCTCCTAAGGGTCCAAGTCACCGGTGTCATCTAAGCCTGTGCTATAATACGTAGGACAGAACTCCTCCTCATCACATGTAATATTTTCAACAGTCCAATCAGGACGGGAACGAGCATAATACATCTCACGCAGTTCATATGTTGACAGGAAATATAAAGCATGTGATAGGCTAAGATACATGAAACGTTGTAAGAATAAGCATAAAAAGAAGAGAGAACTGATAAACAAAGCTATCTATATATGATAATAGAGAACTGTAAGTGACTACGTGATTTAGAGTACAAGATAGATATGTGAACGGTTTGATTTGCACATGATTACACTAAAGA